>OX104132.1:13067625-13445638 GCA_944470555.2 Heterobilharzia americana | reverse complement strand
TCCTACACGTTCATCTACAGGTACAGTGACTATCAGTTAAGAGATATAAATGATAATTCACCTAAATTTTTAAAACCTTCATATCATGATTAAATTTCACTCTGAAGATAACAGCAATCATCTTTGAGTATTCTAAAATTATGTCACCTAAATATACCAAGTGAACGAATCAATATTCTTCGTCTAGATAATTCAAATCCTGGTACACTGATTTATACTGTTCATGCTATCGATTCAGATGATGGTAATAATGTAAAGTGATTTATAAACTTCAAGTATATGAAGGATATTGGCAGTTAACTCATAATTCACATCAATCCATAAGTAAAAATGATACTAATAGATCTACAAATGACTATTTTATTATTGATCAAAATTCTGGTGAAATACGAATCAATAACCGATTACTTTAGATATTTACAAAAAATACCTAAATGTTTAGTTGTCTTTGCTGAAGATTGTGGTATTCCATCGAGAAGAAATTATGCATTTTTATATATTGATGCTATGACAGAAGAAGAAGAAGAAGAAGAAGAGCAGAAGAAACAGAAACTAATCGATAATAATAATCAAAGACTTCTCAATCCTGTATCAGTAAATAAAAACACAAAGAATCGTTTAAATTTTATTGATCGATATAATTTAACTGACTTTAAGAGAGACAATAAACAGCAATTAGTTGGTCTGAATTCAAATAATAATAATAATAATCCACAGTTAAAATTATTGAAAATGGACAATACTCAAATGTATCCACATTCTAATTCAAGAATGAAGTACAGTCAATCAGTCAATACAAAATTTCCGTCTTCTCTTCATCAAATTCACTTAATGAAGATAATGATGATGATGATGATGATATGGAGAAATTAATATCAAATTATCGAATCATGATGAATACTGGTGAATCGGATACAGTCAATACCAATCAATATAATAGTACTGATTTGATTACTGGTTTAGGTATTGGATTAGTAATTATCATTCTTGTCTGTTTATTGCTATTATTGACCTATGCTATACATGGAACACAAAATATTCGATTAACAAGAAACACATGTAAAAATCGTCGTACAAAGGTTAACGACAATATAGTAGTGAAAGAGTATAAAAATGATGAAATTAATGAAACTATGAGTAAGTAATTATTGATCGATTTTTTTCCAATTTCAAAACCAGTATGTTTATACTTAATCGTTATATGAGATTGCTAAGTTTCGAGAGTAGCCATTTAACTTAGATGTGTTCTCTGAGCTGTAGTTTCAATCGGTAAATGCTTCACTATCATGCTAGACAACATCAGCAATGCATCACAACTGAGTGAGATAATTGGCTGTTAGTAGATATCTATGATGTGCCACTTGACCTCAGTCTAATCTGATTGGTAGACTGGTGAGTCCTAGGGTAGCTGTTGAACCTGATTAGTTGATTTTAGCTTACAGTCTTTGTAGGGGGGTGTCGGGCTGAATAATTGATTGACCCTCTTTTTCTGTAAGCAATATACTGAGGTCAATTCGTTGCGATTGGTTTGATTGTTGTACACTAGACTGGAGACCCTGTCCCGTGATTGGTTGATCTGTTCAATAGTTAGTTTCTGTTAAGGGATGTTATTTGCCTGCAGAATCAAATCAACCAATCAACATTCAACACTAGTCTACTTTCAGTGCCAGTGAGGTTGTTCTTTCTCGCCAAGACATCGATTCAAAGTAGATGTCTGCAAAAAAGCAGTCTGAGGTAAGAATAACTGAAGTTAGACATATAGTTGTGGGATTTCACTATGATTAATTTTGGAAAACAAAATATTCGTACTACAATAGGCGGTCTGTCGATGTCACTAATGACATTAGAAATGAGACAGGGATAGAAAGAAAAGACCTGAAGACCTGGTAAACATTTGCATCTCCCTCTAAGTCTTTCTCTGATTTAGTCATTCTCACTTGCAAGTGTGACTTGTTGGGTATAGTCAATAGGTAGGTTTCGTTGGAAGCTCGTCTAAAGCCATCTGTCAATTTCTTTTCCCTACACTCAAAGGTTGAGTCTTAGAAAAAGGATTTACATGTCTAAAGTGCTGTAGGTTAATATTCTCTGAAGAAAAATTTCAATGAAATATTTTAGTTGAAATGGAACTGACAAGTAACGCACTGTCTGCTTTGATCGATTTCACCACTTGTCAAGTTCTGTTGCTATCTTTCTTCTTTGCACCTAATCTTTTTTAGGCATGGAAAAAAATTGTGAGAATGATCACAACGGTAGAAAATTTGAGGGTCCGAACAAGAGATGGAGGCAATTTTGTAATGCCATGCGTTTTGTAATCAGTCCTAATCGTCCGATGGTAAGCTATTCTTTGTGTGTGTGTTACTTCATGTGCTTAGTAATCAGTAATCTATGTACTAGATGGGATAAACACTGAATTATGGATTTCATTACCAGTGTCGAAAGTAAAGAAATGATATTATAAAAACCTATGCATGAGCAATATCACTTCCCCGGTATCACACTCCCCCCCCCTTCTCATCCTTGATAATGTCTAGTCAGCTTTAGTCACTGCATATTTGTCATTATTACATTTCAGTTCACTACACTAATGCATTATTCGAGTACAGAGAGAGTGTGTTTACCAAAAACGTTCTCGAAAGAGCCTCGGATTATTTCATACAGTAAGGTATCTGGTATCCCACCGAACCTCCTACTTTTTTCACATCGTTGCAAACCATCAATGATAATAAGGGATATGGCGTGCTACAATATCTCCTAGATTCCTCAAATAAGCCTGGAAATCCTTAAAAAGCCTTCATAGCCATTCATAGCACGCCGAGTGTTCGAGAAAAACCATGCGATCATGCGTGTGAGACTCTACTTGGTTGAAGGGCTCTCTAGAAAAGTGTAGAATTTTCCATGGCTATCAACCGTTAATTTTTGAAGATAATCTACTGGACAACAAATCCATATCGTTTTGCTGCTTTTTTCCTGTTTTCGAGAAATCGAGTGATCATCTAGAGTTAAGTCTAAGGTTATTGTTAAACAGTCCACTCCTACGAAGTCATATATATAATATATATATATATATATATATATATATATATATATATATATATATATATATATATAACAAGGATTTATCAATGAGCGACGCTAAGTAAACCTGTTGATATCGGTAAAAAAAACTGTGTAACCTCTTAAGCAGCACCCAATTAACGGAGAAAAACTAGAATCAATCACTGGTGTACACTTATTTGATTGGAGATTGATTAACTCCTGGAGGTGGCATGTTGACTGCAGTCCTCCCTCAATCGAACTCGATCCTTCAAGGCCTCTCGCAAACCTAGTATTCTTAAATAATCCAGTCAGTGTAATTTTTTCCTTCAGTCTTACAATTATACATCTGTCATGTGTTACTTGTTTGGGTAATTCGGTAATCACCCGGAATATCCTTTTGGATGACTGCTGATGCTTGTCATTTTCACACCATTTTTACACCATGACTAACAGTCCATTTTCTACACCCCATTTGCAACGTAATTCGCTGATTGGTTGATCCTTACTCTTACTATTATTAATGCCTCGATTTGCGGAGGTCATATTTCGTGTGTATACGTACTCATGTGTTTTTGAACCGATTGATTGATTGACTATGTTCGAGCGACTTAAAACCACCCTAGTAACAGTCGAAATGACCAATTACGTTTCTTCATTTCGGCTGGCAAAGGCAGATTTTCATAAAATACAGAACTTTGATTAATCATTTAACTTGAAAGTCATTCTTATTCTCGTAGGTATTAACTCTCCCATCCAGCTTCGGTCTTCTTTTCTATTCGTCCCTGGTTGCAGTTGGTGCCTCTTGTGTATGAAGTTAGCTGTCAGCTAAGCGTGCTTATTATATCCGTTAGGAATATATAACGAAGATGAATGTGATTACTTATCGGCCCTGAACCAATTAATACAAACTGATAAACAGTGCTACTCAGCAACCATGTACAGGCTTATTTTACGAGCTGTATGCTCAGCAGGTTATCTGATGACCAGTGATACTCACTACCTGCTTAGACTTTCGTTATTAGTAGACAGCGCTCCAACCAGTGACCACAGATGGAACATAACAACTGCACGAAGCATTAGGTCATATCAGGAGTTATAAATAAAAAACTAAGGTGTGAGTGTTGAGTGGTTAGAATAAACTAGTCAACTTGCAGTTAACGGGAAGAGCTACTTCTTGATGAGGAATCACAATTGTAGAAACAAAATATCCCCGACAACTATTTTAGAAGTAGTATTCATCATGCACTGACGTCAGTTGGGGAACCACTGAAAATCTGGGAGCACTGGACAGCCGTTTCGTTCTAGCTTGGGACTCCTCAGCAGTATGCACCCAAGACCCACGCGTTCGCCGTGCAACCTGAAGGTCCTGAGCTCAATCCCTAGCAGGATTTTGGGTGCGTACGGCTGAGGATTCCCATAATAGGACGAAACGGGCTGTCCAGTGCTCCCAGATTTTCAGTGGTTCCCCAACTGACGTCAGTGCATGATGAATACTACTTCTAAAATAGTTGTCGGGGATATTTTGTTTCTACAATTGTGATTCCTCATCAAGAAGTAGCTCTTCCCGTTAACTGCAAGTTGACTAGTTTATTCTAACCACTCAACACTCACACCTTAGTTTTTATTTATAACTCCTGATATGACCTAATGCTTCGTGCAGTTGTTATGTTCCATCTGTGGTCACTGGTTGGAGCGCTGTCTACTAATAACGAAAGTCTAAGCAGGTAGTGATTATCACTGGTCATCAGATAACCTGCTGAGCATACAGCTCGTAAAATAAGCCTGTACATGGTTGCTGAGTAGCACTGTTTATCAGTTTGTATTAATTGGTTCAGGTCCGATAAGTAATCACATTCATCTTCGTTATATATTCCTAACGGATATAATAAGCACGCTTAGCTGACAGCTAACTTCATACACAAGAGGCACCAACTGCAACCAGGGACGAATAGAAAAGAAGACCGAAGCTGGATGGGAGAGTTAATACCTACGAGAATAAGAATGACTTTCAAGTTAAATGATTAATCAAAGTTCTGTATTTTATGAAAATCTGCCTTTGCCAGCCGAAATGAAGAAACGTAATTGGTCATTTCGACTGTTACTAGGGTGGTTTTAAGTCGCTCGAACATAGTCAATCAATCAATCGGTTCAAAAACACATGAGTACGTATACACACGAAATATGACCTCCGCAAATCGAGGCATTAATAATAGTAAGAGTAAGGATCAACCAATCAGCGAATTACGTTGCAAATGGGGTGTAGAAAATGGACTGTTAGTCATGGTGTAAAAATGGTGTGAAAATGACAAGCATCAGCAGTCATCCAAAAGGATATTCCGGGTGATTACCGAATTACCCAAACAAGTAACACATGACAGATGTATAATTGTAAGACTGAAGGAAAAAATTACACTGACTGGATTATTTAAGAATACTAGGTTTGCGAGAGGCCTTGAAGGGATCGAGTTCGATTGAGGGAGGACTGCAGTCAACATGCCACCTCCAGGAGTTAATCAATCTCCAATCAAATAAGTGTACACCAGTGATTGATTCTAGTTTTTCTCCGTTAATTGGGTGCTGCTTAAGAGGTTACACAGTTTTTTTTACCGATATCAACAGGTTTACTTAGCGTCGCTCATTGATAAATCCTTGTTATATATATATATATATATATATATATATATATATATATATATATATATATATATATATATATATATGACTTCGTAGGAGTGGACTGTTTAACAATAACCTTAGACTTAACTCTAGATGATCACTCGATTTCTCGAAAACAGGAAAAAAGCAGCAAAAACGATATGGATTTGTTGTCCAGTAGATTATCTTCAAAAATTAACGGTTGATAGCCATGGAAAATTCTACACTTTTCTAGAGAGCCCTTCAACCAAGTAGAGTCTCACACGCATGATCGCATGGTTTTTCTCGAACACTCGGCGTGCTATGAATGGCTATGAAGGCTTTTTAAGGATTTCCAGGCTTATTTGAGGAATCTAGGAGATATTGTAGCACGCCATATCCCTTATTATCATTGATGGTTTGCAACGATGTGAAAAAAGTAGGAGGTTCGGTGGGATACCAGATACCTTACTGTATGAAATAATCCGAGGCTCTTTCGAGAACGTTTTTGGTAAACACACTCTCTCTGTACTCGAATAATGCATTAGTGTAGTGAACTGAAATGTAATAATGACAAATATGCAGTGACTAAAGCTGACTAGACATTATCAAGGATGAGAAGGGGGGGGGAGTGTGATACCGGGGAAGTGATATTGCTCATGCATAGGTTTTTATAATATCATTTCTTTACTTTCGACACTGGTAATGAAATCCATAATTCAGTGTTTATCCCATCTAGTACATAGATTACTGATTACTAAGCACATGAAGTAACACACACACAAAGAATAGCTTACCATCGGACGATTAGGACTGATTACAAAACGCATGGCATTACAAAATTGCCTCCATCTCTTGTTCGGACCCTCAAATTTTCTACCGTTGTGATCATTCTCACAATTTTTTTCCATGCCTAAAAAAGATTAGGTGCAAAGAAGAAAAGATAGCAACAGAACTTGACAAGTGGTGAAATCGATCAAAGCAGACAGTGCGTTACTTGTCAGTTCCATTTCAACTAAAATATTTCATTGAAATTTTTCTTCAGAGAATATTAACCTACAGCACTTTAGACATGTAAATCCTTTTTCTAAGACTCAACCTTTGAGTGTAGGGAAAAGAAATTGACAGATGGCTTTAGACGAGCTTCCAACGAAACCTACCTATTGACTATACCCAACAAGTCACACTTGCAAGTGAGAATGACTAAATCAGAGAAAGACTTAGAGGGAGATGCAAATGTTTACCAGGTCTTCAGGTCTTTTCTTTCTATCCCTGTCTCATTTCTAATGTCATTAGTGACATCGACAGACCGCCTATTGTAGTACGAATATTTTGTTTTCCAAAATTAATCATAGTGAAATCCCACAACTATATGTCTAACTTCAGTTATTCTTACCTCAGACTGCTTTTTTGCAGACATCTACTTTGAATCGATGTCTTGGCGAGAAAGAACAACCTCACTGGCACTGAAAGTAGACTAGTGTTGAATGTTGATTGGTTGATTTGATTCTGCAGGCAAAATAACATCCCTTAACAGAAACTAACTATTGAACAGATCAACCAATCACGGGACAGGGTCTCCAGTCTAGTGTACAACAATCAAACCAATCGCAACGAATTGACCTCAGTATATTGCTTACAGAAAAAGAGGGTCAATCAATTATTCAGCCCGACACCCCCCTACAAAGACTGTAAGCTAAAATCAACTAATCAGGTTCAACAGCTACCCTAGGACTCACCAGTCTACCAATCAGATTAGACTGAGGTCAAGTGGCACATCATAGATATCTACTAACAGCCAATTATCTCACTCAGTTGTGATGCATTGCTGATGTTGTCTAGCATGATAGTGAAGCATTTACCGATTGAAACTACAGCTCAGAGAACACATCTAAGTTAAATGGCTACTCTCGAAACTTAGCAATCTCATATAACGATTAAGTATAAACAATACTGGTTTTTGAAATTGGAAAAAAAATCGATCAATAATTACTTACTCATAGTTTCATTAATTTCATCATTTTTATACTCTTTCACTACTATATTGTCGTTAACCTTTGTACGACGATTTTTACATGTGTTTCTTGTTAATCGAATATTTTGTGTTCCATGTATAGCATAGGTCAATAATAGCAATAAACAGACAAGAATGATAATTACTAATCCAATACCTAAACCAGTAATCAAATCAGTACTATTATATTGATTGGTATTGACTGTATCCGATTCACCAGTATTCATCATGATTCGATAATTTGATATTAATTTCTCCATATCATCATCATCATCATCATTATCTTCATTAAGTGAATTTGATTGAAGAGAAGACGGAAATTTTGTATTGACTGATTGACTGTACTTCATTCTTGAATTAGAATGTGGATACATTTGAGTATTGTCCATTTTCAATAATTTTAACTGTGGATTATTATTATTATTATTTGAATTCAGACCAACTAATTGCTGTTTATTGTCTCTCTTAAAGTCAGTTAAATTAATCGATCGATCAATAAAATTTAAACGATTCTTTGTGTTATTTACTGATACAGGATTGAGAAGTCTTTGATTATTATTATCGATTAGTTTCTGTTTCTTCTGCTCTTCTTCTTCTTCTTCTTCTTCTGTCATAGCATCAATATATAAAAATGCATAATTTCTTCTCGATGGAATACCACAATCTTCAGCAAAGACAACTAAACATTTAGGTATTTTTTGTAAATTATCTAAAGTAATCGGTTTATTGATTCGTATTTCACCAGAATTTTGATCAATAATAAAATAGTCATTTGTAGATCTATTAGTATCATTTTTACTTATGGATTGATGTGAATTATGAGTTAACTGCCAATATCCTTCATATACTTGAAGTTTATAAATCACTTTACCATTATTACCATCATCTGAATCGATAGCATGAACAGTATAAATCAGTGTACCAGGATTTGAATTATCTAGACGAAGAATATTGATTCGTTCACTTGGTATATTAGGTGACATAATTTTAGGAATACTCAAAGATGATTGGCTGTTATCTTTCAGAGTGAAATTTAAATCATGATATGAAGGTTTTAAAAATTTAGGTGAATTATCATTTATATCTCTTAAACTGATAGTCACTGTACCTGTAGATGAACGTGTAGGATTTTTGCCTAAATCACTAATGATAATTGGAATCTTATAGACAGGAATTGTTTCACGATCTAAATAATTATTGATATGATCTCCATTATTATGTACTGTAGTCGATTGAACAAATAGCATGCCATCAGAATGCAAAAACCATTTTGAAATATTATTAAGATTATTTTGATTAGTAAAGCCTAGTTTAAAAATAATTTGTCCATTTTCACCGATATCATCATCTTCACCTAACAAACGTCCAATGAATATTTGATAATTACCATGATATTGTCTTAAACTACTAGTAGGACTATTAATAGTCCCGTGTTCTGTAATTGTACCTTCTTCATCTATCCAAAATGTTGTATTCCCTATCAAGTGAGGTGTATTATCATTAATATCACCTATTTCAACGTGTATCCATGCATTAGATGTTCTACTTGGATATTCATCATCATAAGCAATTATAGGGATTAAAAATGAATCTTTACTTTCTCTATCCAATGGGATATTTGTTGTTTTAATTGAACCTAATTTGTTATCTATTTTAAAATGTTTCAAAATTAAATTTAAATCAATATCACTATAGTTTTGTATAAATTGATCAGTTGATTGAGCAAATCGATAAATTATATGACTTTCTTCATCTTTATCAATAGCATTCAATTGAATTAATTCAGTATTTTCAAGAGAATTTTCAAAAATTTTTACTTTATAACTTAATTGATCAAATTGTGGTCCATTATCATTTTCATCTAAAATATTGATTTTTAACAATTTTGTTGATGAAAGACGTTTAGATGAAATTTGTGAATTCATATTAATCATCATTGATGAAGGATAATTCAAATATGAATTCTTTTCAAATTTAAATTATTCAATTTTTCAGCATGATCATGACATGTAAGATAAATAAAATAAGAACTTTTACTTTCACGATCTAACATTGCCTTTGTTACTAATATGTACTCAGTTTCATGGCGTCCTGATAGACTTGACTGTGTACGTGGAATATAGGCTGAAGACATGAAATGTACAATATTATTTGATGCAGTGGCTGCGTTGATGATAGCTGAGTCTTCAGTAGAATCTAATCCAAAATTGTGAACAGTCTTCGACTGATCTGAGATTAATGAAAGGTCACTTTCTTGGCTTTACGATTGAAATTGTCAGCTTCAATCAAATAACACTCAACTTCTCCGGCACTTCCAGTGTCACGATCTTTAGCGGATATCTAAAACATGTATAACTATGACGCTAAAATTAAATGTACAGACTATACTACTTAAACTTGTATAAGTAGTTAAACGATAAATGATATAGGCATTCTTTGACAGTATTTTTTACAAACTTTACCACTAATTTGATTAGGCTTGAAGTCAGTTCTCGTCATAGATGTTCACTGCTTGGATAAACGCTTGTAAAATTCAGGTGGGGTGCTGTCTCTAAAACACTTACCAATACCAAATAGCTGCATGACTTCAAAGTGATCGGTCTTCGTCTTTTAAGGCTTCACTCACTTTCCCTTGAGTAGAGGAGTTTCAGATTATATTCTAAGTGACTATTAGCAAGTTTTTTTGAAAAGTCTCATAGTCAAAGCCACATATTACTGTTTACTATTTCTCAGTTTCTTGTCGTACTTTCACATAGAGCATTTGAACTTATGAACTGAAAACCTAGATTCAAGTGGAAGAGAGACACAGAAGTGATTATGTAGTACTGTGGTTGGTAATAGTGAGAATTCAGATCACAGATCATATTACACCTTTACACCTAGGATCAAAATGTGTTGTTATCCAAGTTCAAGGGCCAGAAACTGAGAAAATACACAGCTTCGGTGAAAAAATAAAGGAAGTTTGACAAGACTTCAAGATTGATGGATCGGTATACATTGAACCAGTTTTCTATCATAAAGCAAGCGACGAAATGCCATAATGGACAGTTAGTAAACTTTCCCTTTCTGCAGTATATTCTCGCCAGCGTTCGGCTCCATAAGCTGTCTATGATAACTAAGGAGTCCAGAAAGACTTAAAAACGTCCTCGATTACCTACTAAGACTATTAGTATAGTACGGGTGCTCTAACCTATCTGTAAACGCACAGAAACTGATGGGTATCTCAGGTACACCGACCTATTCAATGGGAATTCTGACGCGTTTTTATTTCGATCTGTTTAAATGGTTCAGTTGTTTGTTGCATCGACAACTATGAACTACTCTTAGATACGATTCTACGTGATTAGGAGGCCACCTACATTGGAAAACTGTTCTGCGAAGAAATGGGTTAAGGGGGAAACACCTGTAGACATTATATTCAACTGATATCTTACCTTTGCAATGAAAGTGCCAACTGGTGAATTTTCTCGTACATTTAATATTTGAAAACGCGTAGGATTAAAATTATCCAGCATTGAATGTCCCGCCAAACGTTGATAATTATGATGATTTACGCTAGTAGGTTCAATACCACGTATGATTATACTTGGCGCCTCATCATTTACATCTATTATTTGTATAGTTAATGTCAGTGTACTACTTAACTGTGGACGTCCAAAATCGACTGCAACAATAGGCAGAATATAATTACGTGATCCAGCTTCATAATCCAATTGATGTATTAGTGTTATCCAGCCATCTTCTTTACCTAGACGAAAATAATGTTTCACGACTAAATCAGTTTCTTGTGCTATAAAATAATGCACAGTATTGTGAATATAATTTTGTGTTATTGAATGATGAGAAGAATATTGATTATTTATAGGTGTGAAATCAATTGAATCAATATCTATCGCTTGTACACGATATATTCTACTTCCAATACTAACATCTTCAGGTAATCCAAGTATGAGATATGTGGAATCAGATAAATCAACATGATTATTATCTATTTGGGAACCTTGATTTTTCTGTTGATTATTATGATATACTAAAGTAATCAGTTTTGAATTATATGAAAATGATTTAATTTGTACTTGTGGATGAAATCGATTTGAATGTCCAATGAATTTCATTTCATTGTTCAATAACTTTTGATTGTTAATATTATTCAACTGATTTGTTGTTATATTGATGCCTAAATTGAATACTGGTGCATATTCATTCACTTCTTTAACATGAATACTAATAGGTAATTGAGCTGTATGACGATTGTTAAATTGTACTGATTGATCATAAGCTAATAAAATTAATCGATATTCTGATTTTTGTTCACGATCTAAACTGTAACGACTGATAAGATGTAAAGATTTAATATTTTTCGGTGTTGAATGAAGTGAATTAATGACTGATGATTCACTTGTATGATTTACAAGTTCAAAGTATTCTGCATCAGGACCCTAAAAATTAAAATAAGAAGAAAGAAAAGATAATTATCACTATCCTATATAATGACTACAAACAATTGGAACAAAAGCGGTTCTGTGTATTTGGAGGCGATCATCAGAATAGTATGCCTAAGCTGGATTTCATGATTAATATTAATGATGAGTATAATCTGTCTATAACTTCAAAGAAAATCTATACTGTCCTCAATATTCAAACCCTATTCGTTTGAAAATGTATTTCGAGGTGTTACCCTTCTAAACGAACTGGCGGTTACCAACCAGTAGTGGAGTATGTACGTGGAACGACTAGATGTTAGTCAGTTAGCTTTATTGACCCGAAAGTGCTTAAATATTACCACTTCTATTACATATTACTAAGATATAACTTTAGCGTCAACTGAAGAAATGCTGCTGAAGGCAATCGACCAAAGGACCTATTCGGCGGTGTCATTAATTTCCAAGTGATATTCACCATGACATCACTTGGAGAATCATTGAAAACCTGGGAGCACTGAAGAGCTGTTTCATCCTAGTATGGGACTCCTCAGGAGCATGCATCCACTACCCTGCCGAGGCTCGAACCTGGGACTTTCAAGTTCCGTGCCAAGCACTGTACCATTGAGTCACTGGGTGCATACAGCCAAGGAATCCTATACTAGGACAAAATAGATGTTCAGTGCTCCAAGGTTTTCAGTGCTTTATCAAATGATGTCACTCTGTGATGAATACGGTCTTGAAATTCAAAACTTTACCAATCACGACTGTAGGTTAAGTCTTACAATGTACAACGCTTGTATTAAGTAATGAAGTAGAATCTTTTTTCGTTAGACTTCAGTTAGCCTTTCACTGCTTCATATTCATCTTCGAATCAGCTGCATTTACCACGACTCTGAAGCAGACAGAAAACTTCAGATATAAATTTTAGTAAAAAGTCACATGGGTTCCCTAAGCAGTGTTACCATACTTCAAGTGACTTCAAAAGAGAGGCAGATCCTACCTCAACGAAGATTTTTTTCCCAC
Organism: Heterobilharzia americana; assembly: GCA_944470555.2. Taxonomy (NCBI): domain Eukaryota; kingdom Metazoa; phylum Platyhelminthes; class Trematoda; order Strigeidida; family Schistosomatidae; genus Heterobilharzia; species Heterobilharzia americana. The sequence continues at coordinate 13,432,507 of OX104132.1, read as the reverse complement.
GAGGACACTAAACTTTCTGACACTTGTAATCTGTCGTTGATATACGGGGTCGGATTGCTGAACCTATATTGGCAGATGGGGAGGCCTCGATACTTTTTGGATATTCACTATACCGTGATCTGTTTGCTGGCTAGCAGTGGAATCCAACACGCACGTTTCGTCTGATTTAAAGCCCATCAGACGGATGTATCTGCACTCCAATTAGTGATATTGTTACTAAGTGATACCCGTTTCACAAGAGCTACCTCTTTTGCCATAAGGGACTAGGGGATAACATTTTGGGATTTGAAGCGTTGCGTACTGAGCTCAAGTCTTATTGGGAACAAACATCACTCACTGGGGTGCAGGTGCATCCAGTTGGTGAGTCCGAAATGCGACGAAACCTGCCTCTTGGACCCCACTGCTAGCCATTAAGTAGACTAGCCTGCAAAGCAACATGAACTTCCATAAGGCTTGTCATATGATCGACAGACGATCACTGATAAGTAGAAACACAGGTCAACAAATATTTCATCTTGATCGCTTTTGTTACAGAGCGTAATATTTTTATGTCAGGTAGCTTACCAATCATGTTATACGTGAGGTTTCAAGAAGTCTGATCAACACTAAGCACCAAGTTGGTGAACATTCAACAACATGACTGGACCTTAGTCATATTGTGAATAGTTCAATCCTAACCTTACTAACTGCAGCACTGTATGTAGAGAACTCAGCTATCTTGTACACACTCGTAGAGTAGGTAATGAGTGACACCTATTGTGTGAGGGCTAGTGATACTACCTGGCTGCTCAAACCTCGGTAGGTGGAGCGGGAATGGAACAAGTGATCCAATGGTTGGTAGCCATTTTCCTAGACCACTGAAGCACAGCTCCACTCCAGCACTGGCTGACTTAAGTTCTAATCTCTGAATAAGAGGAAGGAGTGTCATTTTCATTGAGGTACTAAATGCGCCTCGCCAACGACTTCTAACTAGCACAAAACCTAGGTACTGGGCATCTTACCGACCCCGTCAACCTACCTAACATCTGAATATCCTGAAAGCATTACAGTGCTAAGCACTGTCTTACATCAATACGGAGTTATGATAAAGAATTTCACGGTCATGTTCTAATGGTTGATATAAAACAACCGATAGATTGAAGGATATATTATGGCTTATAAACTTAGCTTAGACTTATTATAATGCCTTGTGTTACGGTGGTAAATTCAGACTTCTAATATAAGGTTGTAGATATGCCCTGATACACACCAACTACAAATATGCAAAACACTCCTGATCAGTATTTGAAAGTTTTCAGGTCACTAAACATTTAACATCACCTAGAGATACATGGAGATGCTGCTGAATCTATCTTAGCAAAAATAAAAAGGAGAATCATAAACTTTACAATAATCAGTAGGTTTAACAAGGAGCGTCTGTTGTCGAAGAAACTAATTTCTTTTAAGAGATTCGATCCTGTGTCACCCAGAGCTACAGACAGAGATGTTAGGACGGAGCTATTCGGGCCAATTGTTGTTAGAATGACTCAATGGTAAGGTTGCCGTCTATAACACAAGGTGACGCGGATTACGATCTCAGAGGGGACATGAGTTCCATCGAGGTCTCAGATACACTTTGGTGGTGTGTGAAAACACATGGGAAACTTAAGTCAACCTGGGCTTCCTGTCAATCATCTCCAACCGACTAACATCTATGAAAAGTGCATCACGATACACAGCCTCCTAGCTTAGTGACCATTTCGCGTCGCGATTCATAGAAAATGGTCATCACTCCGGACTAGACTAAATGAAGTTGGCTACTCTCAAGTGACCGATCAATGAAAAGAATTTTTTCCCCATAAATTTATCCTCATGCTTTGTAGCTATATGTCAATAATTTAATGGATTGGAAAAGTCTGATTTCGTTGACAAAACCGAGATTTTTAAAACAATTAAAATACCAGATTGAATAATTAGAGGACTGTCTACAAAATGGATATATATGAACGTCATTGTCAAGAATAAAGGCTAACAGGATTCAGTCTCACCACTCACTCAACACCATGAACAGTATAGAGAAGGAGGGGAGATGGAGTAGTGTACAGCATACTTTAAATTTCTGCTTTCTGAGCTAAATTAATCCATATAAACTACTGAATAGTTTTTAAAATCCCTCTTCATGTACAACTGGTAAGTACTAGCAGTTGGCTTGAATGATCTCTGGAAAGTTAAACCAGGGAGCAAAAGAAGTATACCTACGGTTTACTGGAACTTGTAGTGACTTTAAATGCCAACCTGACAACTGCTGAGATAACCAATTATCTTCCTTTATTTTATGAAAAACCACCTTTCCACCCGGTATGCTAAAACCTGCTTGGTTACTTCAGCATTTACCAGGGTGGCCTTTAAAGACCCCAGAAACCTGGAGAGTCAGGGGGGGGTCAAATTAGAAGGAGCTGACTAGTTTAAACATTCTGCACTGCATGCGCGTTCAGGTATTAGGTCCATCAGTTCATACAGTGAGCACGTTACCACTCATCTACTGGGTCATAACCGAATGACCTACGTCTTACAAACTGCATAGCAACTCAGTGCTTTCTAGTAACCAACTCCAAAGAGTCGTTTGACAGGGTGCAACCTGTGAGGGCGACCAAGTCGAGTATGCAAACAAACAATTACTGATCCACTGATAGATTTTCTTTCCATATAACAGAGTGCTAACAGCTGAAAAGCAGGAGCCATTCTATTCCTATTTTTTGTGTGATCGGAAAAGTACTCTGATTTCTATACCACAAAAGGTTATAGATTCATACTGCTGAGGACTCCCAAAGTTGGACGAAACAGTTATTTATTACTTCCAGTTTTTCAGTGGTGAACCAGCTGATGTCGTTCATAATGAAAACTTCTATGAAACAAATCCATTTCCCACAAACCTTCAAAAGAAAACTCGTTTTAAAAAATTCTTTGTCCAAGGAATCCATTAAAATGAACAAGACATTTGTTAACTGCTTATCACTTAAGTTCTACACACACACACACACACCTTACCGGAATGTCATCAAACTATTACTATTCTCTTTTATCAGTCCAAATTCAATTAATTTTTCCATAAACCAAAAAAAAACTTTTTACATTGATTTATTGTATTTTCCTAATTCCATTTTAATGCAAAAATGTCAACAGTATTTGTTTGTCTATGTTAAGAAGAGGTGAGAAGGCGTAATTCAATTTGTTTTTATAAATGAAATTGAACTATTTAGGTTATCATGTAGCACAGATAACTGACTGTGAAGAAAAAAAACTGAAAGAAAAGATAAAAATGAAAATTAATGTTGAGTGTTCAAGGTCGTTTTGATTTCGAAAATTGTTGACAGTAAGAAGAGCGTACAGCTCTTGGTCAGTCAATCGAAAACAAGGATACACTGGTAACGCATGAAGTCTGCAAACCTTCTGAATGCATTGATGATCCGTAATCGGTCAATACACTCGCTTACGCCACCCACTGACGACATGCTTTGGTCTTCTACATAATACTTTCGATAGCTTGAATGGACCTGTTTCAGATAGTGAAACTATTGGTCGTAATGAAATATCTGTCTTTTATATATATATATATATATATATATATATATATATATATATATATATATATATATATATATATATATATATATATATATATCTTAAGTCGACTGTATAATCTAAGTAGGACTGGTCTGTTTGTCTTCATCCACCATTGTTCTTATTTTGCTATTTGGCTGGCTTTTACTTAACTCCTCAGTTCCCACTGGATCTGGCTTAGTAATTCCTGTGCTTTTTTGACGTGGTCTGTTTTGTTCACGACTATGATTTTCTACCAGTGATGCGAAGGTCTTGTCAGTCATTGGTGATTTCTTCTTTGTATGCTTAGTAGGTTTGTGCTTTGAAGTTTCTTAGCCGCCAGAAGCACTGAGAACAGATGCAGAGACAACAGCGGACATGCTCACACCACTATTGCAGAAGGTGTGGAAGGAAGAGAAGGTACCTGACGATTGGAAGAAGGGTTACCTTGTCAAACTGCCGAAGAAGGGAGACCTCAGTGCTTGCAAGAACTGGCGCGGAATCACTCTCCTGTCCACCCCAAGTAAAATATTAAGCCGCATCATCCTGGAGAGGCTTAAAGACGCACTGGATTCAAAACTGCGACCGGAACAGGCAGGCTTCAGGAAGTACAAATCATGTGCTGACCAAATTGCAACGCTTCGTATCATCATAGAACAGAGCGTAGAATGGCAATCAGCTCTATACCTCAACTTCATCGACTTTGAGAAGGCCTTTGACAGCGTCGACCGAGAAGTAATTTGGAAACTGCTTCAATACTACGGAGTACCGCAAACCTTTATCCGCCTCATTCAACAACTATATGAAGATGCCACATGCCAAGTAATCCACAATGGGAAGTTCAGTGATGCCTTTGAAGTGAAGACAGGAGTGAAACAAGGTTGCCTACTATCCCCCATGATATTCCTTATTGTGGTGGACTGGATCATGCAGCAAACAGTAGGCAGCGAGAAGAGGGGGATACACTGGACGACGGAAAAGAACCTAGAAGACTTGGATTTCGCCGATGACTTGTGCCTAATGTCACATAAACTTGAAGATCTGCAGGCAAAAACTAACAAGTTGACAGAAGAGGCAGCTAAGACGGGACTTCAGGTGAATATAGAGAAGACAGAAGTGATGAAGATACCGCACCACCACCATCAACAACAACAACAAACTCCAATCACCGTCAACGGGAGAAACTTGAAGGAAGTAACCTCCTTCACTTATCTAGGAAGCACTGTTTCAACTACAGGCGGGACGGACGAGGACGTCAAAGTCAGAATCGGAAAAGCAAGACAGGCGTTCATTAGCCTGAAACCAGTGTGGAGATCTTCTGCACTCAGCATGCGGAACAAGATACGGATTTTCAACACCAACGTCAAGTCAGTGCTCTTGTATGGCTCAGAGACTTGGCGCGCCACGAAAGGTATTTCCAATAAACTACAGACATTCATCAACAACTGCTTACGCTCGTTGCTGAAGATCAGATGGCCAGAAAAAATAAGCAACAAGGAACTCTGGGAACGAAGCAACCAAGAACCTATCACGCAACAAATATGCAGGAAGAAGTGGAGATGGATTGGGCATGCACTGAGAAGGCCGACTGAGGACATCACGCGTCAGGCCCTCGAGTGGAATCCCTATGGGAAGCGACGAGTTGGACGTCCGAGGGTGACATGGAGGAGGTCATGCGAGGAGGAAATGAGAGCTTCTGGGCTGTCGTGGAACCAGGTTCAAAAGATCTCAGAGAACAGAGGTCACTGGAGGCGTGCTACTGAAGCCCTATGTTCCACTCGGAACCCAAGGGACTAATAATAATAATAATAATAATGCTTAGTAGGTGTTTATTTCCTTTTATTTTCACTAGAGGTAAATTAATTGAAGTAGTTCCCAATGTTACTCAACCTATAGTCTTGAAGTTTTCACTATAGACCCCAAAAAACCATTGAAATCAAGTTTGTTTGCATTTCCAGTGTTTTAGTTCAGTCTCTTGGAGTAAATCGTATCTTATTGTAGATAGTGGGCGTTGTGAAAGATTCTCTGTCACTTCCTTCTCTGTTGGTTGTAACAGCCTGAGTAGTTTGTTGTCCAACTTCTGCATCCTGTTCTCCCCTTTGGTTTTAGTTGTCATATTGATTGCTGCTGTCACTTTGTTCATAATATCTACTCCGATGATCGGTTCCAATATTGGATGTTGATTCGTATTTACGCTGCTGTATTTGGTAATCTGTTCTGTGCATCTGACATCATTAATCGCATTATTTTTCTTCAGCTTTGTTGCTCAATCTTCCACTTAGCAGGGCATTTGATGGATGATCTGTGTCTTACACTTTGTTGCAAGATGTTCCTCTGTAAACATTCGTGTGAGAAGAAAAGCTGTTGTCGGCTAGAAACCCTCCGACCGGAGAAGTTCACTCATTTTTCCAAGCACAGAGAAGCACTCTGGAATCACTTACCACATAAGCAGCCAAATTATCTTTGACCCTATTCGTGATGCTCATACCAGTCAGTCAGTCAAGTTAATATCCACACTGGATTTATAAATAACTGTACAAGTGTCCAGCTTGTCACACTTCATTTCATCACATCAAAATACAAGGCAACAAGATGAAGTATAGAAAGACAGTGTTATCGAACGTTGTCGAAAGTCATAAGAAAGGAAGAATAGAGTGCAGTGAAAATAACGAAATGAAGTATGACGATTAGGATGAAGGTAATATACGGGTAAATCTGTGCCTGTCAAATCAACTCTGAGTTACACCGCCTGAGGGTTTCATACCACCGATTTTTGTATATGCACAGACAGAAAGAGGTAAGCCTACATTTTCCAACACAGCTGAAGCGAAAAACCAGAGACGTTATGGACTGATTCAAAGTTTCATCCTGGCCAACTTTTGCCTTTTTATAGCCTAAATTTACTTGAGCTAATAATGGGTGTCTGGGTAGACGGTGAACTGGTGTGCGTATCACATAGCCAAGCTATGTCCGCCGACTAAGGTCTGCCTGTAACATGATTTCTGTCAATTTCCACTTGATTCAATTGAGGACTATCAGCAAAGTTGTTTATCTAGAACAGAAAAGCCTGATTTGAATGTCACAGATTCTTACCCACGAAAACTCAGTTGTGATGTTTTCTGCTCATTAATAAAGTCTTTGAGCACAAAATCAAACAATGCAGTTAGAAATCTTTAGTGGTTGATACGTTTGCTTCATGTCAACAGGTTCAGAAAAAGAGAATCGAAAACGGTTAGAGTTATCTAATTTCAGTCAGTCAGATGGATACCTTGGCCACTCTCCTTTATCCAGTATATACTTGTTCATTTTCTGATTTGCTTGGCTGCATCATCTGTAGGCCTCAGACTTTCTTCAATAGGGGGTTTCAGATGCAGAGTGACGTAGGAAAAGTAATGCGCTGCTTGAGATTAGATTTAACAATTTGTATTCTGACCTAGAGTTGAGTTGAACGCTTACACTCGAAATCCTGCAAGAATAGCGAGAAATAAGGTTAAACTACTGTATTCATACAAAACTACAAACTTGGATAGTCGGATAAATCCAACGAAGTAGTCAGTTTCAAGTTTATAATCATGAGCACTTTCTAAACCCAGCATACTCAGTACATAAGAAAGTCTTTGCACAAAAGTCTACTTTTAATGTCTTTACAGCCTAATTAAGTCTTCATTTGATGTCGATAATACCGTCTTGAATTACATTGAATCGTCCAGTATAACTGATCTAATTAATAATTTAACAAATTCTCTGCTGCCACAGTCTTGCATCACAATATTGTTTCTAGTCTCAACAAAGGTGTTAAGTATGTTCGTTATGCATTCTAGGATAACACATCAACCTCCGATTCTGTTAGTTTAAAGACCTTACTGATTGAAAACAGATAACAAAAGAGGCTTGTTTGGATGTCTGTGAGTAAACAAGTGACTTATACATCGGCAAGCTGGTTTAATCCCTCCTAATGTCCACAGTCAAATACATAACTGCTTTCTCAGTCTCATTACAAATGACTCATTCAAATGTCGTAAATCCTTGAATCCAACCTCCAAAGAATACATTCTGATGGTGTTCCCAGTATTATATTTAGAAAACATCATCCTCTTGCATGTATCTTCAATGCTTCAATATTTCGCAATAACTCATTATCCACTGCTTGGAAGGAGATCACAGTTTCAACCCACTGATTCAACTTCCCCACCTCTCAAGACAATGTACAAATCACTCCTCCTTGTGTCTCAACCTTCACTCAAGGTTTTCAAAGATCAAAAACAATTCGCCAACAAACATAGGAGAAGTACTTCAGATGATGTCACAGTCTTGCATCGTGATGTTGTTTCCAGTGTAGACAAGGATGTTAAGTATGTTGGTTGTGCCTTCTTCGATTACTCATCAGTCTTCGACTCTGTCCCTAGACTACTCTTCGTAAATCAGCTTTCCATTACTCATACTGAGTCATGCATTGCAGAGTTGTTGTACTCTTATTTTTCTAAAAGGCAACAGTATACTGTCTGTGAGGGGGGAAGCACTCCACTTCATTGCTTACTGAAGTTGATGTGCCTCGAGGTGCAGTACTTTCTCCATTTCTCTTCTCCTTCTTTCTTTCTGCATAGTTTACCTCATTTCTGTTGAAAATAATTCTATTAAGCATGCTGATGACCTGACGGTGTCTATTCTATCTAGTCAACTGTCACTTACATTGCTCTAAATTGAATGGGTTTTTGTGTGTAGTTGACCAGTAGTCTCTCTCTCTCTCTCTCCCTCTCCCTCTCTCTCTCAAATGGTCTCAAGTTAAACCCTCGTAAGAATGTCAGACTGTTAATTTTAGTCTCAGGCGTAAACGAGACTTGTGTGAGTTGTTTAGTTCGCCTGACGGCTGATGCATTGATGGTATTTGTGCAGAAAGTGAATCTAGTGTTAACTATCTTGGATTGAGTTTTACTCCCATCTCATCTCTCATCTTATTGACTTGCAAAAGGTCTTTCGTTCAACATTCTACATGAGGGAACTGAGGTTCTCTAGTATAACTCAACCTCCACTTTTACAGTTTATTAATTCCTGCATATTACCTATTCTCCTCTATTGTTCCGCGTTGATTTTTACTGGTCTACTAAAGAAGACTATGCTATATATTGGGTAGGGGTGGTTTTGAAAGTTGTGTCATTAGGATGTGTGGTGTGCGTCTGGTGCAACTGATTAAGGCTGTAGTTGACAGACATTAAAATTCTGGCGAGCAGGTAGCTACAGTAATTTTCAGTGATACTGAGTATCCAATTCATTCACAGCTGTCTGCTAATGTCTTCTCAGGGAGAAGAACAAGAAATTATGTAAGACTGTAAGCTCAAATAGATAAGTATAAGAATTTAGCTCACTATTACCTAGAACGTATTTTATGTGAGAAAACAAGTGTTAGACGGAGAGATAGACAGTTTCAATGTAGATCCTTGCACACAGGTGAATCAGCTCAAGTTGCCACATTCTACAGTAGTATACAAAGAATAGGTGGATAGAAAGATGGCGACATCAGAGTACAGAAAGTTGCTGACAGAATAAATAGTCTGAAGATGAAGGTCAGTGGAAACACTCAAGTTTTAGAAGATGTGAAGGAGTGAATTCATCTACGCCATTGTGATCGATTTTCATCCATGTCACTAAAAATCCTTAAACATTGATTCCTTTCCTCTCGTAAACCTCAACCAAGCAGTCTTTATCTTCCAACACGACTCAACCAAACAGTCAAAGACTTGATTGACTAGTGACAAAGGTGCTAGAGAACAGAACTAACTTAGCAACTTTATAACGATAAATAATCAATCTTTCCATTATTTTGGCCATGAATGTGTATTTTTTTTTCTTGTTACTTATATTATTTACATGATTTAAATTTCTATATAAACACCACTCGAAATATTGTAAAGGAGTAGAGATCTTAGTGTGTAACACTGCATGCTGAGAGTTCCAAATTGTACCAAACGTCATTCAGAATAAATTGATTATTAGTATGATTATTACTTCTGTGAATTCTATCATTCGTGTACAAATCACCCTAAGCGGTTAGTATCCTGTGTTCACTCACGACTGACTTCAAAACGGTTACAATAAAAATCTGTGACCTACAGAGTTGACTAAGTTAGGAATACGCTCGGAATCTCGTCGATGATGCTCAATTACACCATGTTAAAGACTGACAGAATCTACTAAATGTGAACTACTGAATTCCATCAAACCCATTAGTTACACAGTCAGTAATTAGTTCATTGCAGGACAGAATAATCCTGGGCTCACTTGCATATATGGTTGTAGGAGCTAAGATTTGAAGAAACTCTAACTAGTACAAAATACCTATTTAGGGATTTCAGGTTGACAATAATTTTCTGAATGATGTCAAATCGTGATGAGAACTCATTTCAACGGAGTCAATTCGTTAAAATCTAATCAATCGAGTGAAGTAAACAACAGATTCGTTTCATCTTCTCGCATAATATCGACATACATAACACAATCATCTTTTCTCCATTCTAATTCAAACCAAGTTGAAAGAAATGAAGGAAAATTCAATTATTAGACTTTGAAATTCAAATATTTAGCAGTAGGCCAAACTTGATTAGTCGTCTTGAGGGTTTGACCGATGTTTGGGTTATAACTTCGGTTTGTATTTCCCTTTAAGTCCTATGATTAACGGATTGGAAGTAATGCTTAAACGCTGGTCCTAACTATTATTATCCCCCCAAATTGCAATGTACGAGTTGATCCTCTGACGCAGAGAGAAGACGAACTTAGATGACTAGCCGACACAATGCACAATCCATTTGTATTTAGTAAAATACATGGCAAGTGTATATAGCCTTAAAGCCTAGGCAGCTTGATCGGAATGTCAAAGAATGAGAACAAAGACAGACATGGGAAGGACATTTCAGATTGACTGGTTGTGGCTGTTATTCCTACTGGCTACGGATACAACAGATAATTGGTGGTTGGTGAGGATATCAATTCCTTTGTGCCTTCAAATAATGATACTGATAAATGTCAACAAAAACGAAGCCTATGTCTAAGACTTCCTGTTGACTGATTCTAACCATCATTTATACATGACACCGCAGTTAGTTGACGTACAAACAGAGACCAGAAATAGGCATCGGTGAGTGCAGTGGTCATTTCCAGCTTTTTACAGATCCATTCGTCAGCAGGAAAGCACATTCCTTACAGACTAATCTGATTGCATTACAACTTTTCATAATAATATATCATTATCCGATCAATCTCAGTTAACCTTGCAGAACATAAATACTGTTGTGTAACTTATGAAAATGAGATGATAGAAGGGAAGAACTTTTCCACTGTCACATCTTTGTTCTATGACTTCATGTGAGGATATTCCATTTGTTATGCGTATGGTGCATTAGTCGCAGTATCCTAACTATCAGCAGTAACCTTTATACCTCCAGACCTATTCCATTTTGAGATCAAAGAAATATTCAAATTCTTGTTGAAGTATGGGCATGCTGTAAGCTGGTCCTGCTCAGCAACTATAAGACACTAATCATTAGAGGTGAGAGATATACGATAATTCGAAGTATCAAATCAAAAGGGCTTTTTGAGCATTGCTGACATACAGAGGAACCATCAATTGAGAAATTTCTTAGTTATGCACCAAGTCTTAAACAAAGAAGGTGACTCATTCAAAATAGTTGTTGAACTGAGTCGACTGAAGGAGTTGAGTTATACGTTGCATATAACAGGCAGTCAAATATCTCGACGTCATATGTTAACTGAAGCTGGGGTATATTAGAAAAAAATTCGGGTTCCCTAGACTCCTTTAATAGTAACCCGTGTATTTGCTAACCGTTTGTCATAGATGTTTAAGCTTCCGGGTTTCAGTTCCGGAGGCTTTTAGAAACAGTGATTACGACTTCTAGGTTAAATTACTCAAAGTTGAACCAAGCAAAGGGGTTTACTCACTCTTTATTCTAATCTCCATTCTCTCTTGCATTCTTTTTCCTATTCTTTCCCATCATTACAACTATGTTTTTTTTCTATTTACCTCCTCTGAGGTAAAAGTCTAGAGTTGAATAGGTTGCAGAACATTTATTGATTGATGAATTTCGATCAGCGCTAAGCACCATACACTGAACAGCCTCACCATTTAGTCACCGAATGACTAATTTTATCAAATTTTTGATATTCATACTATCATGAATGTATAATCATTTGGAAACACATGGATACCGACGTTAAGTATTCTCATTGAGAATGAAAACAAGATCATAATTCATCTAACCTCATAACTTCATTTTATGTGATCAAAATATAGATATTGGGACTGTAGTTAAAAATGTTCAATGGTTATTACTCATCGATCAACTTCACATTAAAATTTGAAGACAACTCAGAATTCCATTTTTTAGGTGTCGTATTGAAATGGAGACCAGATGGCTTTCTTCAGAGATCAATTTATAGAAAGCCTACACTGAATGGACAATACTTGCATTTCCATAGCTGGGTGCCTATTAGCAGAAAAAGGAATCTGGTTCATTCTTTATCTTCAAGAATCAGGAGAATCTGTACAAGTGATATTATCGGTTATGAATTAGACAAACTACAAAAGTTACCCATCCAGATTAACTGAAAAGAACTTAAGGTTAAAACAGAATACGGAGCAAGTACTCACAGTTCCAAAGAGGACCTTGTTTATGAACGCTGGTTTCAAAGGTGATACGGTAGCAGAGAAACTGGAGAATCAACCGTCCAGATCTCTGGAGAAGACAGTCTTCTCTGAGATCAGTTTCTCTAGTCAGCAATTGGTTTCTGGGTGCGTTAAGGACAAGTTACCGCTTTGCTCCACCTTAATATATGTCTACAAATTTACTTGCTTCCATGGAGCTAGTTACATGGACCGTACAAAGTGTGCACTTTTCAAATGTATCTCTAAGCACTATCCTGCATGGTTGTCGACGGGAGAATGTAAATCGATTAACAGTTCAATTGTTCAATATTTGGTCAACTCTGGACGTATAGATCAACCAGAGACTTCCTTCAGTGTCATTTATAGAGTCAAATGAGATCATTCAAAAGGAGTACTCCTTCGACAGTTGTGCACAACAGAAGTACTGGGATTTCGCCAGTTCAAACCTTATCTCTACATGGAATATAAGTATATTCAGTCTCTTATTGTACTATAGTTTGAAAACTTTCGTCCTTTTCTCGATTTCATTATAATTTGTTAGTTTTTTATTATCACCTTTATTATGACCTTTGTCTCATTCTTCACCTTCTTTATGTCTACCTATCAAGTGGGCACTCAATATCCGCATTTCTCATCTAGCAACAATTTCCACCTTGTCAAACTCCTTGCCCTCCTCGTTATTTCCACTGTCTAAAAGATTATTGCGCAACTACTTTAGAATCACTGAGAATGATTGTACAGGTCTCATGTTTTTAGCTGTAAGGAATATCATTCAGGAAACGCATCTGTAGCCAATATAATCTAGCCGGATAACTTGTTATCAGGCAGCAAGTGAATGGAGTAACCAAGCCTACGGTTAGACCGAAATTGGAGTTTTAAGAAAAGGCGAAGTGATTTACAAAGTATCCTTAAACTATACAGTCTATCAGTAAACTGATGTAGGATCATCAAAATATCAAACGAACACATGATTCAGTATGATGGTTTTTATATGATACCGTCGTTGATTGGACCGAATTGGTCGGTCACTATTGGCATATGGGCTCCTGAGCGGATGCCTCGATATTGCCTGCGTTGTAATTGTATTAATGATGGATCGTGGCTAACAGTGGAATCTTATACAGACCGATCAATCCGGTCCAATCAACGACGGTATGATATAAAAACAATTATACTAAAACTATACCTGTCACACAAGAAGTGGCTATCGTGGCTATCGCGCCGACGTGTGAAGCGACACCCCCGATTTCGAATCCCGGTGGGAACAACATCACTCACTGGGAAGCAGGTACATCCAGCTATCGAGTCCCAAATAGGACGAAATGAACATCCTGGATTCCACTGTTAGCCACGATCCATCATGAACATGTGATACTTTGGGAAACTGTTCTAATAAGAAAACAATTTCGGACCTATCTGATTCACCTAAGTTTTTACAGAATCGTACTACTGAACAACTTCAATCCATAAAGATCAGTCATAGTATTCAACGTCGTATTCTTATGACCAGAGTACAGTGTCATATACATTCTCTTTGATCAAAAACCTGCTGATTTAATTCTTTGTATTGAAAATTTATTGACTTCAGCTAGCTGTGTCATATAACTTTCTGGTGAGACTTCGTAGGAGTGTACTTGATTAATGAGCATTTTGTCGAATAGGTGGGCTGATATTATCACTGAGAGAAGAGAAATTTGGAACTTGGTAGTTAAATTTTAAACAGACTACACCTTACGCTTTGAAGAAAAAGAAGAAGCTTATGAAGAGGCATTACTTCAAGCTATTTTCGGCATTGTTATATCTAAAGCGCTTTCCTTTGATTCATCAATTATTGTGTTGGGGACTGAAAATGTGTAATTTATTCTCGTAGGCAAAATAGCTTCAATGATTCTATGTTGTTTTTTGTATGTTATTGTCTTGCTAGCTGTTTTTTGTGTATGTGCATGTTCAATATCCAGTTTGCTTCTGTCACATAAAGGCTTTTGATATTCACTTTATCCTGTCACGTGTATGACTCATCTAATATATGAGGTATTGATTAAAAAAAGCTGTACAGTACATTGTGGTCTTTGACCGCCTATAGCACGATCAGATTGCTGTGTATTATTTATACCACTCTGATTTATCTAAGGTAACCTGCGATGAGCATAGATGTCATCAAACCACTAATGCTGTGTGCATCACATTTAAAACCGTCAGTCACATTGCAGACTGACTTTTAAGGTCATCTTTACAATTGCTGAGATAACCAATTACGTATCTTTAACTTAAGAAAAAATACCATCCCAGACGAATTACCGAAACCTGATAACCTTCAAAGTCAATCATAGTCCATAGTAAACAGTGACTCTAAAAGGCCACCGTAACAACCACCAATCTGACCAATCAGACTCCTATATTTCCGCTGAATTAGCATTTTTTCATAAAATGAAGAAAATTAATTGGTTATTTTACTAGTTGTTAGAGTGGTTATAGAGTCACTCACATAAGGAGGTGGCAACCCATGGCACAAGAGGAAACTAAGTTACTCTAAGGTTCGCCTTACCAACTACTCAGGTGACCAGTCAGGTTTTTCTTCATTATGCAGAGAAAAACATCCGCTCATTCAAAACAAAGAAGCCTGATTAGTTGGTAAAGTTGCCATTGAATAACTCAAGCTAACTTGGAAGGCCACCCTAACAACTGCTGAGGTAATCAGTTACTTTTATTTTATGAAAAACTACCTTCCTAAGAATGACTTTAATGATGACCCTAACAATGACTTAAATAATCAGTTACGTTTCTTCATTTCGTCTGGAAAGGGAGATTTTCATAGAATAAAGAAGTTGAATTGGTCGTTTCAACTGCTGATACAGTAGGTAGTCTTTAGAGTTACTGCAATTTAGCCGGGATCCTGAATCCTGATTGCTTATTGCGGTAGTTGCTAATATGACGCATAAAGTCACTCAATAAACAATCAGGTTTTACCATTTCACCTAGGAAAGTAATATTGAAGAAAAGAGCTACACCTAATCGGTTATCTGACCAGTTACTAGGAGGGTAATCAGAGTAACTTTTATCGATCATAGGCTTATTTTCAAGGGTGACTTTTGTGATCCCCACAACAAATAATGAAACAGTCAACTAGGTTTCTAAATTTCGGTTGAATATTTGGCTCTTTCAAAAATGAAAAAATATGATTGGTTATTTTAATGGTTCCCAAAGTGACCTTCTAGAGTCAATCATTTCCATTAAATTCTAAATTGAAATATCCAAAGGTATACAATGTAGACAGGCCCAATTAGTAAAGCATAAAACAGGCAATTATCATTTGTATCACGCGCCGTAAACAAGTTGGCGTTTGAAGCGATCCCTCCAGAGTCCGAGTCCCGGTGGGAACAACACTCACTGGGAAGCAGATACATCCAGCTGACGAGTCCCAAATAGGACGAAATGTGCATCCCAGATTCCACTGCTAGCCACGACCCATCATGCACATAAGTTGAGTTAGCTTGCAAAAGCATCTGAAGGTAAATTTTATTCTCTTCAAGGAGAATTCAATGAGTACATACAGTTTCAACACCATATATGGCCCTTTCATCAATGATTATGTCAGTTAAAGTAGTGCTTGGGAATAAATATCACTTGCCTGCCAGTTGGAAGAAGGAATACCTTGTCAAACCTTAAAAGAAGGGTGATATAAGACTGTACAAGAACAAGAAGATGCACAGAATCATACTCCTATCTACCCGAGCAAAATATTAAACCACATCATCCTGGAGAGACTAAAAGATGCACTGTATTCAAAATTACGACCAAAACAGGCTGACTGGCTGACTGGCTGGCTGACTTCAAGAAAAACAAATCATGTACAAATCAAATTTCAACGCCACGCTACACATCATCATCATAGAACAGAATATAGAATAGCAGTCAACTAAATATTTACCTCAAATTCATCCACTTTGAAAACGCCTTCGACAGCATTGACCGAGAAGTAAATTGGCAGACAGCTGCTTCAACACTACGGTTTTAGTGCCACAAACCCTTATCAACCTCATTGAACAGCAACTACATGTTATGTGATGAGGCTACATGTCAATTGATTGAGAACACAATGGAAAGGTGAGTGATGTGTTTGAAGTGAAGACAGTGGACAGGAAGGAGTAGGACAAGTTTGCTGCCTACTATCACCGATCATTTTCCTGAATGTGGTCGACTGTACCGGACTGGATCATGCAACAGACAACTGTGAGTTGGTGTGAAGAGATGGGTACACACTGTTTGATTGATGAAAAGAGTAGAGAAGACAGTGGTGATGAGGATATCCAACCAACAACAACAACAACAACAACAGGTGCCAGTCACCATCAACAGGCAAAATCTAAAGGAAGTCGTCTCTTTCACCTACCTCAGCAGGCAGCATCGTCTCAAATACAGGTGGCACAGAACAGACGAGGATGTCAAAACCAGGGTCGGAAAGACAGCAAGCTAGGCCTTCATCAATCTGAAATCACTGTGGAGATCTACTGCACTCAACATAAACTACAAGATCCGGATTCTCAACACTAATGTCAAGTCAGTGCTTCCATGTGATGCTTCAGAGACTTGGTGTGTTACGAAAAGTATTTCCAACAAACTGCAGACATACACCAACAGCTGCGGCTTACGCTCATTCCATACTGACACTGAAGATCAAATGTCCAGAACAATAAGAATAAGCAAATAGAAACTCTGGCCGGACAACGAACTAACCAAGAACCCATTGTTCAACAAATATGCAGGAGAAAGTGGAGATGGATCAGGCATATACTGAGAAGACCACTTGGGGACATCACTTGCCAGGCCAGGTCGTCGAGTGGAACCCAAA
Organism: Heterobilharzia americana; assembly: GCA_944470555.2. NCBI lineage: Eukaryota > Metazoa > Platyhelminthes > Trematoda > Strigeidida > Schistosomatidae > Heterobilharzia > Heterobilharzia americana. The sequence continues at coordinate 13,415,405 of OX104132.1, read as the reverse complement.
ATGTGAAACGATGAGTTGGGTGTCCGAGGAGGGGGTGACATGGAAGAGATCGTATGAGGAAGGAATGAAAGCTTGTGAGCAGTCGTGGAGCCAGGTTGAAAAGACTGGGGTGAAGAGAGCGAAATGACGACGCGCTACTGAAGCCCTATGTTCCATTAGGAGCCCAAGGGACAATTAATAAATGATAAAACTGACGGCCAATCACGTTTAAGTTTGACCCAAAGTTATCAGTTAGATCAGCCCACACACAGATTTTTTGTAAATGGTGAAATGGAGGTTGATAACCGGATGTCGAATGTTTCCTGAAAATTTTATTCATGATGAATCATTCCGAGTAATGAAACAACTACTAGTGCGTTTCCTTCTTCAAAAATTTGCAACTCACCCATGGGTATGTTTTAATCTAGGTGTACATATGCTAATAGTGGGCCACTACTTAAATCCCCAACACCCTAACTTTTAATTAGATGTAAATTAGCATCGTTAGATAGGTACTCAATCAATAAAATAAGCGGTTACTCCGGGATATGTTTCTCTGGTTTCTTATGTAACTCTAAACTCAAAAGTCTTGAAAGCTACAGCCAAATGTTGAAACTCGGCCTCCTCAACTGTAATACCTATTTCTTATTCTTCCATACGTTTCTTACACGTTCTTATTGCCTACATGAAGAAATCTCAAAATGGAACAAATTCTGAAATGTTTTATCTAGGAATATAATAAAACGACCAAGAGAAATCCAAGGTTTTTTGAGTGAAATATCAATCCTGATATCATTGATCCACTTATAACATGCAGGCTTTTCTTTCCGATGGTATTGGTCAACTGAAGTACAGCTGACTTGTAGACAGTCCTGGTGTCGGTTTTCTTGCATGGAAATAAATCGTCTTTGATAAAGTAATCCACTATCATGAGAAGCGACTAGGTCAATTGGTGCGTGTTCATAGGGCACTGAACCCCCTTGAGTACGTGTGCAGTTGTTGACGTTGATGTTTGGGCTTGCACTGGTACTCCTTGAGAACTTCTTGAGGATATTCATTGTAAGGTGTGGCTGTAGAAAAGCTGGATGCGTTACTTCATTTTTTAAACTTTCGACGAGTACTTCATGGTTTTTATCAACATGATCTGACTGAATGTCTGCATCAATTACTATACCATGATGGGTAATGAAGGGTTGAAAATCGTTCTCATCCATTGACGTAACATGATTCATATTATCAGGCTTCTTGCACTCATTTCCAGCTTCACTAAGTCCATCACTGAAGCATTTACAAAAGGTTTTTTTTTCAAAATCTAAGGACTTATGGATGCAGATTCTCCCTAGATGTCATTCAGTATTTGCTTAAATTTCTCAATAATCACCAGTGATAAGGGTTCCATTCTTTCATTATAGCATTGCATAAGAGCTTTAAGTTCCTCATTAGGAAGAGGACACTTGTGCAATATCTTTAGATTCCACTCTTTTCTGGTCTCTCAGTCTCTCCGTAAATAGAAAAGGCGGTAATGGAATAGAAGGTGTATTTACAACGTCAACCTCCACAATATATATAAAATGCAAGGTTTATATTGTATTACAATGGCCTAGGCTATTTGCAGGCTTACTAGATTTTTCACCTCTTCAACCAACCTGGAACTTTGAAGCAGAGTGATTTGTTGAAAAAGTCTTTAGACATATGCGACTTCTTATGAAGATTTTGTCAATCTTTTTACACATTATAACATCAAATGAATGAGGAAGTGGGTTTCTACTCAAATTCATCATTACTACAGTTTAGCTGAACCTTTTAAAAATAATGGTCGGAAATTGGTTAACGTAGATACTCTTCAAACATTGAATCTTCTGCTCCACAAACATTGGTCATACAACTGGTATTTTCACCATGAAAAATCCAATAAATTATTCAGGTTTCATACTGTATGTGTTAGGAGGTAGTTCTTGGGGACCCTTACTAAGCCCAGGTTTTATGCATCTAGCCCTAACCGATAGCTGCTACATTCACACGGTGGTCGCGCTTGTATATCACAATGACCCAACGAGCTACACTGGCTGGAACACTTCTTCCCCAGAGGTCCTACTATGCCATGAAAGTCTGTTGGAAAGTGATAAGATGAAAAGCAAATATCGGTGCAATGTAAACTTTAACGCTATGATATGGGTCGGAGGGCGAAGTCGTACTACTGGCTGGGATGAGGTGTGACAGTAAGGTGTTTCCCATGGATGACCAGCAGTACCATATTAATGCTGTCTTACCTAAGGAACGAAGGAGCTGAAAACGCTGGTACCGGAGGTATGGGTTTTTCCTGTCCAGTATTAGAACAATCAAGTTGCAAACCAACAATCCTCAAAGAGCCATATGTGACAGGCCCTATGCTAACAAGTGTTAACAGCCCACTCACTCCCAGTAGTATACAAGATCCAATTAAAAATAACATACCGTCTTTTTCTTTTTCTCCCCTTCTTCCTTCATCTCATGGTACCAATATTAGGCGTCTTTGCAAATTCCGCAACGTCTCATTTTACGTCCACTACAATCAATCAAAGACATCGAAACCTCATTCCTCGTCTTTTAAGACTTCACCGTTGGTTGCATATCGGATCCCTTAACGTTCAAACTGTATACTAATGGAAAGTGATTAAAGCCTTCAGAAAAATTGACCTTAGCCTTCACTGAAGCAGATTACAAAATACTCTACTTAAGACAAAAAGATGCTAAATTCATTCTAGATAAAGGAAAATGTTATCTACTGTTTACCTCTAGTATTACTTGAGTCAAATAATGAAACACTGAATTTATTTGATTAGAAAAGTAGAAAGAATTTGTTTGCTCCACTTGTAGAAAGGCTAATCTGTTTTGTTTATTGTCATCCAACTAACAATTTTCTGAATCAGTTTTTAGCATCTATAAAACGAATCATTCATTTCACAATTGTAAAACAGACCTACGTCAGTAAAACATAAACTCTGTTTTTATTAATACACACATACACACACACACACACACATCATGAATTCACTGTTTTCTCATTCTCTTATTTTTCTGCACTCCAGGTACATTTGCTTTTCTGACTCGAAAACCATTGGTACAACGCAGGGTTCGATTTTGCACTGAAGTATTTTATTGTCATAGCTGTTCTGTTTATGATTATTATTGCTTCAAGTTTATTTGCTTTTAGTCGATAGTCAACTACCTTCTCTATTATCAGTAGTAAAACGCAGTCAAATAAATCGACACACGCAAATCACAATCGAAAGTAATGTGCGTCCGCGCATATATATATATATATATATATATATATATATATATATATATATATATATATATATAATGTGTAAGCAAGTGTATGTCTATAGAACAGATAGATGTGCAACATTATGGGAAATTACTGCTTTTTTAATCCGCCTATAGATCAGACTGCTACAGTTAAATTAAGAATGACTCAACTGGTTTGTGGCTAATTGAAATACAACAATCATACAACTGTGAGCCCTTCTGAAGGCCATCGTAATAACAACTAAAATAACTAATTAGACTTATGAACATTTGTCTTTCCAGTCGAAATCGTTGCTAGGGTGGGCATCAGAGTTACTCTAATACTATTACTAATTAGTTTTAATTTAATGGTTTACGGGAGATTTATTTATTGATTTCTAGCTGGTAGTCATCACGAGCTGACATCATTTAGAGAGCCGGTGAAAACATCTGTTTCGTCCTGGTACCGTCCTTCAGTTGATGTCAGTCTGTGATGAATACCAACTTGATATCAACCCCTAATACTCTCCAGAGTGAATTACTGTCCAGTGTTCATCATCGACTTGCTTTGAGATAAGATGTCCCAGCGTTCTATTGTTTAGTTGTGGTCGATGAGGCAAAGAGAGTCGGACGTGAGGACAGTTAGCCAATGATAGCATTGGACGGAGGTTGTGCTGTATCACGAACTTGCAGAAGTAGGAAAATGTTGGCCACTGGGTTCCGACTCAGTGACTCAATGACAATGTGTTAGCAGCAAAACCTGAAGGTTCCACCTCTGGTGGGGTGGGGGTTATGAGTGCGTACTGCTAAGGAGTCCTCTGTTAGGACGAAACAACTATTTTCAATAGTTTTCCAACTGATGTCAGTCCGTGATAGGGACTACTAGTTTTATCGAGACCACTCAGTATTCGGGTGATCTAACGTCCCTTTAATTATGATGCCATTCAATTTGACATGCGCGCTTCATAAGCCTAGAGAATTATTTTAGTCCTATCGACTAATGGTTATCATTGTTTAGCATTCACTATTAATAAAATGACAGTGAAGTATCAATTACACAGAATGATGAGTACAAAAGCTTATTACTATTTTTATCTTTATTTTTATCTGTCATCTCTCTCTCGCGCGAGCGCGCGAGCGAGCAAACGCTTGCTGGTTCGAAAAACTAGACAAGTTGGATTAACAAGTTAGCTAAGTGATAAAAATGAATGCACGAGTGAATATATATATATATATATCCTTATTTTAACATACAAAGCATAACTCTATTGTGATAACCGAATTGTCATTGTTGACTGCCTTTTTTATTTTCTCATGCATATATAACTACTGATGATAATTCATCATAGTATGTGTACTGTAAAGGTTGATAACCCCTTCTACATATTCTCGCTTATATTAGCCAAGTATATCCAAAAATAAATACAGAGGATAAATTCATTTAGACGAGAAATATCACCTCTTTTCCATGGAATTTTTCCTTTTCGATCCCATCCACACCCCCGCCTACAATTCCCCCACCCTATCTCTCTCCCCACACCAACTCATATATGTATGAACACCTATCCGTTTGTAATTACTCTTTGTATAAGCTGTTCTCAATAAATTTCTCTTTATTTACCCTTGTTTTAACAAAATTGTTTCCCTATTTTATATAAGAAAACAAGCTAGTCAAAAAAAAAACTAATTAATTATTCATTATTTCTACCGAAAAAGAGTGTTAGTAGTATTTTGGACAAACTTTGTTTTGAATACATGTGTGTGTGTGTATGTGTGTGCGTGTATAACACCTTTAAATTACCAGCTCATTACAGCGACAGAGACACACATCGTCATTGTCATTGCCACTATCTCAGATGAGTGCACAATTCATTTTGCTGGTAACAAAGCACCTGATAATCCTTTTATCTATAGCATCCACACATACTCTATACCGAGTCACAATCACTTGCTTTTATAATATTTACTACTGAAATAATAGAAGTAGTACAATACTGTTTGTTTCAATGACAATACTAACAGATTGATACAGCAGGACAACTGAGTTGAGCTACATTGAAAAAGAAGACCGTGCTAACTTGTTAGTTGAAGCATCATATATCTACTTCAATGAAAGTATACTTTGAAATGGATCTTCAGAAAAATTCGGAATTTACACCTTCATTAGATTCGAAACATGTATTTTCTGGTATCACACACTGAGCCTTCAGTTCAGATCAGTTTATTCTAGGAAACATTTTCGAATTATATAACGAATGCTTAGATTCATCAACTTAAACTACTAATCACTGAGGCGCAGGCATATGTGGGTGGAATTCCACCCGAAAATATAACCCTTAATGACCTGGGAGTTAGAGTAAGAAACAAACATAAAAACCACAGCACATGTGGTTCATGTATAGAAAACATCATCCTCTTGCATGTATCTTCAATGCTTCAATATTTCGCAATAACTCATTATCCACTGCTTGGAAGGAGATCACAGTTTCAACCCACTGATTCAACTTCCCCACCTCTCAAGACAATGTACAAATCACTCCTCCTTGTGTCTCAACCTTCACTCAAGGTTTTCAAAGATCAAAAACAATTCGCCAACAAACATAGGAGAAGTACTTCAGATGATGTCACAGTCTTGCATCGTGATGTTGTTTCCAGTGTAGACAAGGATGTTAAGTATGTTGGTTGTGCCTTCTTCGATTACTCATCAGTCTTCGACTCTGTCCCTAGACTACTCTTCGTAAATCAGCTTTCCATTACTCATACTGAGTCATGCATTGCAGAGTTGTTGTACTCTTATTTTTCTAAAAGGCAACAGTATACTGTCTGTGAGGGGGGAAGCACTCCACTTCATTGCTTACTGAAGCTGATGTGCCTCGAGGTGCAGTACTTTCTCCATTTCTCTTCTCCTTCTTTCTTTCTGCATAGTTTACCTCATTTCTGTTGAAAATAATTCTATTAAGCATGCTGATGACCTGACGGTGTCTATTCTATCTAGTCAACTGTCACTTACATTGCTCTAAATTGAATGGGTTTTTGTGTGTAGTTGACCAGTAGTCTCTCTCTCTCTCTCCCTCTCCCTCTCTCTCTCAAATGGTCTCAAGTTAAACCCTCGTAAGAATGTCAGACTGTTAATTTTAGTCTCAGGCGTAAACGAGACTTGTGTGAGTTGTTTAGTTCGCCTGACGGCTGATGCATTGATGGTATTTGTGCAGAAAGTGAATCTAGTGTTAACTATCTTGGATTGAGTTTTACTCCCATCTCATCTCTCATCTTATTGACTTGCAAAAGGTCTTTCGTTCAACATTCTACATGAGGGAACTGAGGTTCTCTAGTATAACTCAACCTCCACTTTTACAGTTTATTAATTCCTGCATTTTACCTATTCTCCTCTATTGTTCCGCGTTGATTTTTACTGGTCTACTAAAGAAGACTATGCTATATATTGGGTAGGGGTGGTTTTGAAAGTTGTGTCATTAGGATGTGTGGTGTGCGTCTGGTGCAACTGATTAAGGCTGTAGTTGACAGACATTAAAATTCTAGCGCGCAGGTAGCTACAGTAATTTTCAGTGATACTGAGCATCCAATTCATTCATAGCTGTCTTCTAATATCTTCTCTTGGAGGACCAGAAGAAACTGCGTGAGACCGTACGCTCGTACAGCTAGTTATAAGAATTCGACTGTACCTTACCTCGAACGCATATTATGTGAGGGGAAAAGTGTTAAACGGAACTCACGTATTAACTTTCTAACAGTTATCGATCTCATTTCAGTAATCTAATTAACAATGAGAAGTTTTTTCTCGTGTTTATTTTTCTCCGCACAACATAAATTTTCATCATAACATATACATCCATATATTTTGTTACTGTTGCAATGCATCATGCTAAGAATTCCAAATTGTACCAAAAATTGTTTGGAATAAAGTGAATTATTATTATTGCTATTTATTGATATACTTGCTGTTCTCCATTGTTTTATTGGACCGAACTGTTCGACCTCTATTGGTATATGGGCTCCTATGCGAATTTCTCGATATTGCTTGAGCGTTAATTATGGTAATTTAGTTGGTTGTGGCTAACAGAAGAATCCAGTACGGGCGTTTCGTCCTATTTGGGTCTCGTCAGCCGGATGTACTTGCACCCCACTGATGTTGTTCCCACTGAGACTTGAATCTCGTACCCTTCGCTTCAAATGTCAAGTCGTTTTCCACTATTCCACGCAGGAACGATAGCCATTTCTTGTACAACAGGTAATAGTTATTACTATTTATTGACACGCTTGTTATTCTTCGTTGTTTTATTGGATCGAATTATTTGACCTCAATGGAAGTCAAACGCCTTGGCCTTTGGAGGGATTGGCACGAGGTTCGAGATCCAGTGGGAACAACATCCAGGTGATGAGTCCGAAATGGTACGAAACGCGCATCCTGGATGCTTCTGCTACCCAAAATTAACAAAACTAACACTATTATTAGGCAACTAGTTATACGTCTGCAATCTTATACACAGACTTAGCTAAATCTAAAATAAAAGATGTGTCAGGACAACAAACTTATAACTAAAGAAGACTAATGTCCTCTATAAAGAAGACAGGGGATATCCAGTTAAATACTTCCTAGGACAATAAATTAGTTCTTGAAGGAATGCTTCTTAAAGAAGCTATTCTAGTTTCTAGAAGATCCCGAAATAATACTGATCCCTTTGTTGCTCGGTAGCAAAATATTGTGGTAATTTCCCATACAACGAACAAATGAATTGATGTCCTCCTAAAGTGTCTATGTAATAGTCTGGCTTTGTAGGGAAATTAGGGAAAAACCATAACCTTATATAGTAGACACAACTAACCTGTGCATAGAGAAACTGTTTTATGCCAAATATATCTGATATGATAAACAATTCTAGTTTGATTGATTTTAGATTGGAATTCATCATCGATTGACATCAGTTGGAGGAAAATTGGAAACCTGGGAGCAATGAACAGCTGTTTCGTCCAACTAGCATCACGCTCTTCAGTAGTACGTACCCATGACCCCACCCCACCAGAGACCAAACCCAGAACCTTCAGGTTCTATGACCAGCACCTTACCATTAAGCTACTGCGTTGGAATCCAATGATCCACCTTTCCAACTTCTGTTCTTTCACGACATAGCACTTCCTACATCTAATGTTTTCTTTGAGTAATTCTCCTCATATTCGAGTTAGTTGACTCTACTGGTCACTCCTGGAACTTCAGGAATCACCTCTCGAAGCTAGTCACCAATGAGCGCTAGAATTTGTGACCAGTGAAGTCAACCAACTCGAATATGAGGAGAATTACTCAAAGAAAACATTAGATGTAGGAAGTGCTATGTCGTGAAAGAACAGAAGTTGGAAAGGTGGATCATTGGATTCCAACGCAGTAGCTTAATGGTAAGGTGCTGGTCATAGAACCTGAAGGTTCTGGGTTTGGTCTCTGGTGGGGTGGGGTCATGGGTACGTACTACTGAAGAGCGTGATGCTAGTTGGACGAAACAGCTGTTCATTGCTCCCAGGTTTCCAATTTTCCTCCAACTGATGTCAATCGATGATGAATTCCAACCTAAAACCACTTACTGAACCTCCATTAACCACCAGACAGAATTCTAGTTTTAAATGATTATTTCAGTTGTCAAGACATTAGTAGTGAAAAGGGCGGATGAATGAAATCTCATTCCCTTTGCAAATGACTAGATAACTAGTTTAAAAAAAGTCAATACATTATCATTTCAAGAAGGTTTTAAATTTATCACTATGACTGAATTATACAGTTGTATAATGGATTTGATATCACTACAAGATATAAGAAGCATCACTGAAAGTGGTACTGACTTTATGAGTACACTTTCGTATCAAAATGGTGATAAACATTCGTTTAGTGAAATAACTAATCTTATTTTGCGTTCCTCTGTCTGCTATCGATCATAAACATATGAATATTACGATAATTAGGACAAGAACGCCAGCAGCTCCTAAGAAGCAAATTTTCTTGAAGTTAAAATTCGAGAGTGACACTCCCAGTGAAATCATCAAACAGCGCACAAAAAGAGTCTTGCATAAAGCCTTCCCAGCCGTTAGATTATGTCCTATCTTGTACAGCCGCATGATTCTAGGTGCAAGAAATAAAGACAAGCTACCTGATTCTGCCCCATTCATATGCATTTATCAATTCAACTGCTCCTGTGGAGCTAGTTACATTAGGCGTACAATGAAGCTGGTCCATAGTCGAATCTCTGAGTGCCACCCATCATGGTTGAGCGAGGGACAAATTAGGACCTTAAACGGCTCTATACTTGCACATCTAGTTGACATAGGCCATCAAGTGGATACTAGAAAAGCTTTCAAAATCATTTATCAGATCCCAGTTAATTTAGCACTTGGATTACTCACTCGCTTACTTCACATAGGAGAGTCGATTGCAATCCATCTTTACGAACCTAACTTTTGTATCTGAAAGAAGTTTGTTAGACCACTTTCATCACCATGCCGGTTAACATGATGTAGCTTCAAATATTACTTTGTACACTTCTTCCTTCTCTTTTTCTATCAATATTCATTTGTTTTCTTATTTTTACGCAATCGCTTATTGTTTATGACTGAACACTCATCAAAAATCACTCCATTTACCTAAGAATAACCTGCTTCATGTTTCAGTAATCAGGCAAGTGAACTTTGGCATTATTCTCTGATTCTATTTTCCTATAATAGTCACCTGATTCAGTTGCATAATAACCTACTCAATTTGAAGGTTTATAACGATTTATTGATTTCAAGTTGATATTCGTTACCGACATAAGTTGGAGAATCACTGGAAACCTGGAAGTACTGGGCAGGTGTTTCGTCCTAGTATAAAACTCCTCAGCAGTACGCGCCTACAATTCTGCCAGGAGTCAAACCTTGCAATTTCGAGTTCCCCAATGAGCACGTTACCATTGGGCCATTGATTCAGAATCCAGTGGTTCCATACTAGGACGAAGTGACTGTCCAGTGCTCAGAGATTATCAGTGATTCACCAACTGATGTCAGTCCATGATGAATACTAATTTGGCATAACAATCTACTTTAAACATGTAAAGTAGTTTGGGTCACTTTTGAATTCATCTCCATGGAAATCCTATAACTCCATTAATTTGAATAATTTACCAATGTTCAGTGGAGACAAGTTTAATAGCTTCAAGTGAATGTAAGGGCGTTTTAAAAAGCGAATAAAAGCAATAAAGTGTTTTAAAAAACTTATTTATCGTTCTTATTTGCTTTTAAGTAAAAAAAAACACTGAAGTCGGACTATTACCATTAATACTGTTTATATCAAAACATTAATGAATTAATAAATAAATCCTGCTCTCCAATTCTGATGCAAAATAAAACTAATATCACTTATCATGCAGAAATGAGACGCCAAAAATGATAAATCAATGTCAACATAACACTTAGTAAACACTGAACACTAATTGTAAATAATCCATCTGGAAAATGGCTGTCTTAACAAGACTTCAAAAAAGAGTTTCAGTGTCACGTGCGACTTAATTTTCTTTGACAGATATTGTAGAATCAGAATAGGCAACTCTAAAGATGTTGTTATACGTACTGACAAAGAGATTTGATGAAATCGATCTACGTGCTTACTATTTCCATCAGGCTAAATTTTGATTGGCTGAGACATTAGTATGTGACCGAGGGAGAGATTTGATTGGTCACATACCATTATTTAAGAAAAACAGATGTTTGCAAACTACCAATGGCTTTGATCTAGATGAGTGACTCACATACACAATCAGTACATGACTTTGTTTGTAGTCACACTGAGTATAGTGTTGGTCAAGTAATTGAAAGTTAAGGTAGTTTGAGATAAAGAAAATTGAAACAAGTAACTGGATGCATATTATTGTGCTTTTTGACCAACTGATGTCAGCCCATGATGAATAGCAACCTGAAATCAATAATTAAATCCTCACAAGCCTACAAATTGAATAAGTCCAATTTTAGAGCGTGAATCTCAGACTTCATTGTTTAAGAGATTATTGTGAAGGTATAAATCGTTTAGAAATTAACAGAATAGGCTGAAAAGTAAATACCGAAACTCAGGGTACTGAAATACTCAGACTATTCACTAATAATAACGGTTCCCGTGAGTAGCCAAAGCTTCAGGCGGTTGTGGAAACATCAGTAATCAATAATCAGTCTGTGACTACGAGGACAATTTTTATTAAGCAAAAATGCATTATAAACCTACAATTTACATGTTCACACAAATACGCTAGAGAAACGACCAACCAATTTATTCTAACTGCTCACTGATGTATACAGTTCCTTGTTGATTATGTTACCTCAATGAATTGTAGCCTCACAGAATGAAGAGATCGATATAACCTCAATTTTCATTTTGATGTTCTATGTTTATTAGTGGTTAGCCTTAGAATCCATGACGTTTGCTTGATTTGATTTAGAACTAATCAACTCGATGCACCTACACTCCCATATAATATTCAAAAGGGAATTACTCAGTGCATTTAAAAAGCTTGATGGGCATAAGCTGGACCGATGAAAAGACACTAGAAGATTTGCATTTCGACGATGATTTATGTTTAATGCCGCATAAACTCGAAGACCAACAAGCAAAAACTAACAAGTTGACAGAAGGGGCAGCGAAGACGGACTTCAAGTGAATGTAGAGAAGATGGAGGTGATGAAAATACTCAACCAACAACACAATCAACAACAACAAGCACAAATCACCACCAACGGCAGAAACCGAAACAAAGTAGTCTCTTCCACCTAACTAGGCACGAAAACATCGTCTCAACTACAGGCAGCACAGGCACACACGAGGATGTCAAAGCCAGCAACGATCGGAAAGACAACAAGACAGACCTTCATCAATCTGAAATCAGTGTGGTGATCTACTGCACTGCATTCCACTGAGCTCAGCACAAAGCGTGAACAACATCCGGATTTTCAACACCAATTCAGTGAAGTCAGTGCTTCTATGTGGTGGTTGATAGACTTGGCGCATCACGAAAAGCATTTGCAACAAACTACAGACATCATACATGAACAGCTGCCGCCTACGCTGTCTCGATATTGACAGTGAAGATCAGGTGGATGTCCAGAATAATAAGAATAAGCAAGGAGGAAGTGACTCTGGCTGGTTGGCTGGCTGGCTGGCTGGCTGGCTGGCTGGCTGGCTGGCTGGCTGGCTGGCTGGCTGGCTGGCTGGCTGGCTGGCTGGCTGGCTGGCTGGCTGGCTGGCTGGCTGGCTGGCTGGCTGGCTGGCTGGCTGGCTGGCTGGCTGGCTGGCTGGCTGGCTGGCTGACAATAAACCAACCAACAACCCATCACCCAACAAATATGCAGAATAAATTGGAGATGGATTGCATGAGACATACACTGAGAAGACCGATTGAGGACATCACGCGTCAGGCCAGACCAGGCCGTCTAGTGGAATCCGAAGGGGAGACGATGAGTTGGGTGTCCGAGGAGAGGTTGACATGGGGATCGTGTGAGGAATAAATGAATGGTTGTTGGTAGTCGTGATGTGAGGTTGAATAGACTGTAGAGAAGAGAGTGGGAGTGTAGGTGTGCTACTGAAGCCGTATATTCCATTAGGTACCCAAGGGAAAAATAATAACAATAAATAAGAAAAGGTCTGGCGTTTGAAGAGATGAATGTTAGATTTTAATTTCATTGGTAGTACCACCACTCACTGGGTTGTAGGTACATGTGACTGACACCTTGTAAATCAAGTAAAAAACCCATTCATAGTCCCCTTACTACCCACGATGAAGAGAAAGAAGTTACAGCTTATCATGATCAATGCTTTAAAATGCATCAGCGGCTAATGGGTCAATACAAAATCATCAAAATCGATCAATAAAGTCATAAGGTGATAACGGCTAGGTCAAATCAAGGTCATCACAAATCGTTTATGCGATTATAGTATATAATGGTGATAATAATAATAATGTTGCTAGTTGATGACGTAAATGTTGAACAATAACAAAAAGGGTTACATAAGATTTTTAAATGTATAGTTTGAGAATAAATTCATTGAAGAGTCCTCTTCTCTGAATATGTTGTTTTTGATGTCACAATGGAAATTATGAATGTATTTTAAAGTAATACATAAAAGTGATCAGAGCAGACTGCTTAAATTTATTGAAGCTTTTACCATCAGTAAATTCAAACCCCCTATATGTTTGCAAAAACAATTTGCACTCACTTTGAGCCTACCTTGATAGTATTGATTTTCATAACAATAGTGATGTGATATAGATTTTGTTTTATTTATTTGTTTTTTCTACCTTTCCTTTTCTCATGCTTCCTATTTAATTAATTGACTCTTCGTAAATTTTCAGATAAATGGTTCAGTGTATGCTAATATATCACTTAGTTCAGATAATCTTCTTTTTTTTTATTGCGCTGTTTATATTCACCAAAGGGACCAATTGCTTTAAATTTTAAGAGTAAAAATTCCAAATATATTTAGTTCTGTGCTCATATATGTTAACCACTGATAAACGATTTACCGTTAACCTGGGAACCATTATGAATGTGGAATCAGATGGCAGTATACAAGAGTGACTCTGAAGGCCAACAGATCTCAATCAGGTGCTGTTTTGAAATCACCGAATCTGATTGGTCATTTCAATAGTTTTTTGGATGGCCTTTAAAGTCACTTATACGCATGTGCACGCACGCACGCACGCACACATACATTAAAATACTAATCCATACATACTTACCGCTACATTACAATTCAAAATTTTAAATTTATCGATCAAATTATTTTATGAATGGAATGATGGAGATGATAAGTCAATTTGTTAAAAAAAAGTAACGAAGTTATTTAAACGCGACTTTTCGTTTGCCCAAAAAAATTCCTTGAAGTAATGAGATAAGATGAAAAGATTTCAATAAACTAATTTATTTATTTAACCACAAGTGAATTTTTTTCGTATTATTTGAAGTAACATTTAATCTAATATATTCATCATTGATAATTGAATCTAAATAATTGAACAAAAGATAAGAAGTTGGTAGTTAGCTGAAGTTTACATTTTTTTGCATACTACATTCAGCTCTGTTGTAACTACTTCTCTGCTGGATTTCGTATAGAAAAGGGAAAGGTGTTTGGACAGTGTCTTTATACTTACATTGTTTTAAGGACTGGCGTAAGTCGACAGGAAAGAGTCAAAGTAGACATACATTATCAGTATGGGATTTGACATCATCCCGTAATCCTCCCAGTTATCACAACTTATATCAGCGTACAAGGCAGAAAAGAACATGAAAAACAAGAAGATTGATAAAACATTGGAGAACGACATCATGAAAAGCCCTTGTACGATAGATTTTATACCATATCACCTATAGCATCTGATCATCGACTCCAAAACTAGACGTCCGGATTTCGTTACATAGCTGAGACCAACAGTCACAGAGTTTATACTGGGTGATGATTGAAGGCGAAATGAAAATTTGGACCGCGGCCGGATTCTAGCCAGCGACTATCGGGTTTCCGGTCTGATGCTCTACCAACTGAGCTACAACGTCCAATCATCAACCAGTATAAATGCTAATCTACAAAACTGTGACTGTCTCAGAGTGTGAAAATGATGGTCACAGAATTCACCAACCAATGTCATATTTCAAGCTGGTCATTCTTAGCTTACATCAGCAGAACTGGCGGGTCAGCATGAGAATTATTTATTCCAGCTAAGTCAGTAACATTCTTCAGTCTCAATCTAATATCCACTTCTTATATGGTAGATCCATGACATGTCAGTAATTATTATTATTAATTCTCACGTGGGTTACGAGTGGAACATATGGCTTCAGTAGCACGCCTACATCCCCACTCTCTTCTCTACACTCTATTCAACCTCACATCACGACTACCAACAACCATTCATTTATTCCTCACACGATCCCCATGTCACCCTCTCCTCAGACACCCAACTCATCGCTTCCCCTTCGGATTCCACTGGACGGCCTGATCTGGCCTGACGCGTGATGTCCCCAAATGATATTCTCAGTATATGTCTCATGCAATCCATCTCCACTTCCGTTTGCATATTTGTTGGGCAATAGGATGTTGTTTCGTTGGTTTATTGCCAGCCAGCCAGCCAGCCAACCAGCCAGAGTCACTTCCTCCTTGCTTATTCTTATTATTCTGGACATCCACCTGATCTTCACTGTCAATATCGAGACAGCGTAGGCGGCAGCTGTTCATGTATGATGTCTGTAGTTTGTTGCAAATGCTTTTCGTGATGCGCCAAGTCTATCAACCACCACATAGAAGCACTGACTTCACTGAATTGGTGTTGAAAATCCGGATGTTGTTCACGTTTTATGCTGAGTGCAGTGTAGTAGATCTTCACACTGATTTCAGATTAATGAATGGAGGTCTGTCTTGTTGTCTTTCCGATCGTTGCTGGCTTTGACATCCTCGTGTGTGCCTGTGTTGCCTGTAGTTGAGACGATGTTTTCGTGCCTAGTTAGGTGGAAGAGACTACTTTGTTTCGGTTTCTGCCGTTGGTGGTGATTTGTGCTTGTTGTTGTTGATTGTGTTGTTGGTTGAGTATTTTCATCACCTCCATCTTCTCTACATTCACCTGAAGTCCCATATCAATAATACTACAAGGGTAGTGTTGGTCAAGCAATTAGAACCTTTACAAAGCTTTTCCTTTTAAGGAAGCTGACTGATGCAGAAAGAACAACAGAAACAGAATTAGCATACAAGTTTTCACAGGATCTTCCTTAGCTGTTTTAGAGCCTGTGGAGTATAATGTTTATTATGAAAAGATGACATACACAATATTCTTTCATTACTTTAACAAAATTTGTGTTGATTGAGTCGAAAAATAACAAAGGTGATGAAAATTTTAAGACTGCTGAATGGGCAACTACTTACACAGAGGTAGAAATGAACATTCTTGGGGTGCATTACTACAGTTCATTAAGATTAGTGATCCCATCGGTATGTTAGACGTGTGACATCGATTACTGAATTTACCATAGTTTGTTTAAGCATAGACCGATTGGCTGAATGTAAATAAGCGAATAATTAAGTATTTTTACTATTAATAAACAAATCTCCACAAAACTAAAAATTGAATTAATCTTGTGCTCATTGGCGACTAGCTTCGAGTGGTGATTCCCAAAGTTTCAATGGGAAGCCATGACTGGTGGATGCCAACCACATCAATCATGGGGACAGTTACTCGGTGACAGCATTGAATGGAGATCACGTAATATCATGAACCGACAGAAGTAGGAAATTCATGCCACTAAATTCCGACGCAATGGTGTAACGGTAACGTGCTGCCTGTGCGACCTGAAGATTCTGAGTTCCATCCCCAGTGGGGTCATGGGTGAGCACTGCCCAGGAAGTCCCATACTAGGCTGTCAAATGTGCCTCGGTTCCTATTGTATCGCTAACTTATGTCAATCCACGGTGAATACCAACCTGAAATCAACGAAGACTATTACCTGGAAAATTTTTTTATATCCCGTTACTTTTTAAATCACAATACAATTATTTTCTGATTCAAAATTACGACCAAAACAGGCTGACTGGTTGGCTGGCTGACTTCAAGAAAAACAAATCATGTACAAATCAAATTACAACGCCACGCTACACATCATCATCATAGAACAGAGTATAGAATGACAGTCAACTGAATATTTACCTCAATTTCATCCACTTTGAAAACGCCTTCGACAGCATTGACCGAGAAGTAAATTGGCAGACAGCTGCTTCAACACTACGGTTTTAGTGCCACAAACCCTTATCAACCTCATTGAACAGCAACTACATGTTATGTGATGAGGCTACATGTCAATTGATTGAGAACACAATGGAAAGGTGAGTGATGTGTTTGAAGTGAAGACAGTGGACAGGAAGGAGTAGGACAAGTTTGCTGCCTACTATCACCGATCATCTTCCTGATTGTGGTTGACTGTACTGGACTGGACTTGACTGGATCATGCAGCAGACAACTGTGAGTTGGTGTGAAGAGATGGGTACACGCTGTTTGACTGATGGGAAGAGAAGAGTCTAGAATATTTGGATTTCGCCAATGATGATGATTTATATCTAATGTCTTGTTGCACAAAGTGGAAGATCTATAGGCTAAAGCTAACAAGTTTATGGAGGAGGCAATGCAGGGCAGGGCAGGTCAGGGCAGCGAAGACGGGACTTCTTTCAGGTAAGAGTGGAGACGACGGAGGTGATGAAAATACGCAACCAACTACAGCAGCAACAGGCACCTATCACCAATCCCCAACAACGGGAGAGGTTTAAAGGAAGTTGTCTCTTTAACCTAACTAGGTAATATCGTCTCCACTACAGGCACTACAGCGGTACAGGCACAGACGAGGATGTCAAAGCCAGCAACGATCGGAAAGACAACAAGACAGACCTCCCTTCATCAATCTGAAATCAGTGTGAAGATCTACTGCACTGCATTCCACTGAGCTCAGCGTAAAACGTGAACAACATCCGGATTTTCAACACCAATTCAGTGAAGTCAGTGCTTCTATGTGGTGGTTGAGAGACTCGGCGCATCACGAAAAGCATTTGCAACAAACTACAGACATCATACATGAACAGCTGCCGCCTACGCTGTCTCGATATAGACAGTGAAGATCAGGTGGATGGCCAGAATAATGAGAATAAGCAAGAAGGAAGTGACTCTGACTGGCTGGTTGGCTGGCTGGCTGACTGACTGACTGACTGACTGACTGACTGACTGACTGACTGACTGACTGACTGACTGACTGACTGACTGACTGACAACGAATGAACCAACAACCCATCACCCAACAAATATGCAGACGAAAGTGGAGATGGATTGCATGAGACATACACTGAGAATATCATTTGGGGACATCACGCGTCAGGCCAGACCAGGCCGTCCAGTGGAATCCGAAGGGGAGACGATGAGTTGGGTGTCCGAGGAGAGGTTGACATGGGGATCGTGTAAGGAATAAATGAATGGTTGTTGGTAGTCGTGATGGGAGGTTGAACAGAGTGTAGAGAAGAGAGTGGGGATGTAGGTGTGTTACTGTTCCACTAGTAACCCACGGGAGAAATAATAATAATGATAGTGGTAATAATAAGAATAAGATTTAGGCTGTAGGAGTTAACTTTCTAGGTAGACCTACTGACTAGAACAATTTTTTCTGAAATTTGCCGCGTTGGCGATTAGCAGATGAGTAAGCGGCATCGATGACAGTGCAACTGACATCACGGAGGCCACCCTAGCAACTGATGAGATTGCCAATCATATCTCTTAGTTTTAGGGAAAAGTACTTTACCAGGCGAACTAACGAAGCTTTATTTGTCATTTCTGCATTTGCTATGGTATCCTTTAAAGTTAGTCTAGGTATGAAATTAGGTGTATTAAATAGTAGGAGTCAACTGACAGGACGCCTCGCAGAAGTTACCTGAAACCATAAGCGAACTGGTTTCCCCTTGGTAATTATTAACCTGCACCATTCAGTTCTGAGGTCACAGACTACTAAGCTATAAAAATTGGAAATAACCTTTTGTACAACTGTATAAAGTACACTAATTGGTCACTAGTTCTTAGTATGTGTATTTAATCATCTTCTATTTTTTGCACGTATACTTTGACACAGCATTCCTTTGTTGCTACCTTCTATCGAAACCAGAACTAATCAGCTTCACGATTGGCACAAATATCAGTTGTCGAAGTCAGCCATATCAGATACAAACTCCTTGTAGCAACAAAGCACTTGCATATGTTTTCTAAGAACATACATTTCAATTGTATCAATCAACTAGTCATGCAACTAACTGTTTGAACCTTACGCCAGCAAACATGAAATTCTTCCCCTTCAATTTGTTTTAATCATTTAAATATATCCAGCACATCTTTTGAAATGTTTTCAACTAGCTGAAGGAAAAAAATATCATATTAAATGGAAGTGGACTTTTCAGCTCACGAAAACACATCATTCTTCTATCTGTTGAATACTAACCAGAATGAACCGTCACCACGAGAATTATACTCGATTTCCTGTTCATTCTCCTTTCTTGACCGGACGCTAATAGAACACCAGCTGACTGTTTCACACTATTGCCTTAAACAATATTATTATTATTATTAACATTATTCATATGTGATAATTATTTTGTTTGGAAATATTATGATAAATTGGTTGGTTGTGGCTAGTAGAAGAATCCAGGACGCACGTTTCGTCCTATTTGGGACTCGTCAGCTGGATATACCTGCACCCCAGTGAGTGATGTTTTTCCCACTGGGACTCAGACCCCGTAGCCATCGCTTGAAACGCCAAGGCGTTGTCCACAATGCCACAGAGGAACGATAGGCACTTCTTGTACAACGGCTAGTAGTTATTACCATTTATTGATATACCTGGAAATATTGTTCTGAGAGTGATTTTGTTGATGTATTAAGTGCTGAGAATTCCTACTGTAGCATATAAATTTTTTGGACTCAAGTAACCATAACTGTTATGATCATTATTCAAAAAAATACTCATGAGTGAGACATAATCTCTTCGACATTTGATTCTGTGTTATTACTGTAGTGTATGCAAGCGAAAATCTCTCCTAATAAGATCAAAGTGTGTATAACATTAAGACATTTGAATTGAATAAAGGATAGCAACTGATAGATAGAAGACTCTAACGTAACCTTCCCCCCCCCACACACACACACCTAGTTATTAGCTGTTGCACTTTCTGATAGTACTGTATCTCATTTTTCAACCTTACTTGAATTGATTTTCATCTTTGCATCAATAATTACCTAAAATCAATAATACTAGTCTACCAAGATATGACTATGAAGTACACTTGTTTATCCTGCTGTAGTAATTTACAGTAATAAACTTTACTTAAAAAGAGTTTATCAGAAAAAGCTGTAGAAACATTCCACATTACAAAGTTAGGTGTAAAATGCTATTTATTAAGTTAAAGTTGACCATCGAGAAAGAAAATCTTAGTTGAAAATTTCAAAGGTCAAACGAAAACTGAGCTGAAGGAGTGTATACGGAGGGCAAAGGAGGTCAACAGTTCAACTTTAATAGGTATGATAGATGTATGCAGCTGATGAGTTCCGAAACAGTGCGAAGCTCTTTTTCTCTATAATCATACTGATTTATCTGTTGCAAATCATACTCCTACCAATCTAAATTACTTGGTATGAATAATTTTATAGGTAGAGAAATCAAAATCACTTTACATTGGGAAAGAACAAAATCAGTAGAGCTTACCTCCAGTTTGTAGGCTACAGTACCATTCAATCCATAATCGACATCTTTTGCCAAGGGTAAAATAGCAATTTCACGTTTTTTACTATTGTAAATCGAAGGTTTTTCAGTAGTCTTAAACGGATTCAGTTTCCAATAAGGCGGTGACGATGATGATATGGATGAAAGGATGTAATATTGATCAACTGTGGATGATACATCTTCACTCACTTCTAATCTTAAACCACTTGTATACTGATCGAAACGTGGAATATTATCATTGATATCGTGAATTTTTACAGGGATATTGATTAGAATTGGTTTAAATGTACGATTCTGACTGATTAGCGCAAATTCTAAAATGATTGTACATTCAATTTGTGATGGGTTATCATTGAAATCTAACAGGAAAAAATTGGTTTTAAAAACAAAACAAAGGGAAATTGAATATCGATCAGTAAAGATTAGAAAATATGTAAACAGTAGCAATAAGATATGTGACTGAATTTTTATAAATAATACAGATGTTATTTGCTTAGTGGTGGCTATCGATGGAATCCAGGACATATGTTTCGCCCTATTTGGGACTCATCAGCCGCACGTACCTGCGTCCATGTGAGTTGTGGTGCTTTCACTGAGACTCGGCTCCACTGCCCATTGCATCAAACGCTAGAGCCTTTTAGTGTCATGAATCAATAGGTGGGAATTTTTACATAAGCTTGGTTAATTTTTACTCAATACCCCCTCTTTGTTAATATACAGTATGTTCTGTTGAAATGAAATCTTTATCTACTCTAATTTTAGAAAGTCTAAACCCCAAGAATCAGCTAATGAATGTCAATTTTGACTTTCTGGTGTACACAGTAACATTTCGAAGACTGAATTCTACACGTCATTCAGCTGGAATTGACATTCTGCGTTTTTGAGCTTTAGTGAATAGAGTGAGTGACTTGACATCTTGGTTCAAAGTATTAGATGATGGATGATTCCAAACGACGCATTCGAATGCATCATCTAATAATCCTGAGAATTCTATCCGATAATAAGGTTCAAGAAAGAAGTTGTTCTGCTGATCGTGATATCACTAACGTGTTTACTAAGGATAACCCCAACCTGTTTATTCAAAGAATTGCTTAGATGAGGTAGATCTTAAAAGCTATACTCTCCTCTTGTTCCATGGAGTGCAGTTGTCAGGGATAGAGTTTTTATTAGCACCAATTTCAGAAAATTTAAACCAAGTAAAAAAACCCTCTAAAAACGCCATGTGTGACTGACATCAGATAGCTGCTCCTTGAGTTCTGTTGTTATGCTCTGTAGTCCGTGTCACTATCCTTAAGAAAGAATAAAATTCCACTATACGAGTAGCTATGAACTGTCAACTAACTTCATACCTCTAATAGTAAGTAGCCAGTTCCATCCTGATTATTATCAATATTCTTCTTGGTTCTGCGATTATTTTTCTTCGAACGGTTGTCTGACTAACTTAGCGTTTCAAATTGAAATCATGTCTATTCAAAATATGTACCAGCCTTCAGTAAGAACCTTAGTGTATCTGATGTATGTTGTTCTCCAGTTAACTATACATTGACGGTTAGAAATTGGAGCACCTATTTCTTTCAACAGTAGCGTATCTTGTGCTTAGGTTTTCAGCGCTAGCGCATTATTTAGTGATTGTTTTCAGAGAGACCTCAGTTTTCTGTTTGAGAGAACCATTGAAAACCAGGGAGCCTTTTTGTCCCAATTCTGGACTCCACAACAGTTCTCACCTATGGTCACTTTTGTGATCATACCCAAAAAATATTGAAGTAATCCGTCAACCATTTGAAATCGTCGGTTGACGTTTTCCTATAAATAAAATATACATAAATACCGCGTAAGGACACTGACGTGCTGTTACCCACCGTATAGTTACGAAATAATACAGCATGGTTTTTCCAATGGAAGTCAATATTTTAGGTCACGCGCTTATCAGGTTGAAGTTTCTGAGCTGAGAATTCCAGTCTGTGTCACTGAATGATCAGTATGGCCTTGCTGCCTATCTCAATCAATCAGTTAACTATTTTCTTAGCTTGTTGGTACGTGCATGAAAATTTTAGGCATTTGATGCAGTTCTGCCTCATAAAAATCCTCGTCGTTGTCATGGATAAGCTCTCATCTTCTAATATATCTATGAGTCAATAAAACACAAGGTACTGGAAACAGTAGTTGTTGCTTGAGTGCCCCTGTAGTTATATATCCATCTTGATGTGCTCAGTCACTTAAGCATGTTAAAACTATGAGTACAAGTTAACTACTTGAATGTACCTCCTGTTTTCAAGGGTATTACTTGAACAGTAAGCCAGTACCAACATGCTACCAAGTATCAATGCGTAAGGGTCCAAGTAACCACAACTCGCAATCAGTGGATTAAAGTAAGAAGCATCAAGACAAAAGATAGTGAAATGAAAATAGATGATTAAGGGTAGTGAGAAGATGCTGTATGGAGGAGTCTAGGCCAGCGAAATGGTTTCTTACCAATAGCACTTGAAGCCACCAACCCTAAGTTTCCGTTGTTATACTGATCCTAACTGGGAAGTTTGACTTCTTTTACACACTTCAGACTGTCAGTCATAGACTTCACGGACTGATGCTATGTTGAAGAAAAACGTGAGTACACACACATAGTACACGTCTCAGAGACTTCAGCTTAGGAAGGTATGCAACTTCATCAACTGATTCACCTCTTTTTTCTAGCACTCTACAACTAGCCTGAACATTACTAACATAGTGGCTCCATGAAACACAGCAAATCCTATGAGGGCAACAGAGTTCATACATTTGGAGCCTTCTTAATTTTTCTACCTTTAATAACTATGCTTTGCAGTTATACTATGGGATAGACTATCAGAGGAATTCCTCGTTCTTTCTTTAAACTTTAAAAACTTTCTGGCTAACGTTAAATTAACGAATAAATAATTTTTTTTACTTGCATAGAAAATTATCACCACTATGTATCAATAATAACAGTCAGCCAAATACAACTATCTCAGATGGTCTCTTGATCATACTAGTCCATATAACAATAATATACTTTTGCATGCTTTAGACCGATAAGGGAGGTTATATGAAGCTATAATACGGGGTGAAGTCCACTGTTTATCCTACTTTATTAGCTGTTAGTAGTATCGATCTTATAAGCGAAAATAGTCAACAGTACTGATGAACATTTTAACTAGCTATTGCCTGCTGTTGAGTTATTTACATCAAACGGATCAGTTTCTGTTGGTATATAATGACATGTATGAGGATGTCTTGATGTAGTTGATGACTTCATTTTTGTATCAAACGGCAACTGTCGTGAAGCGTTGCGTATTGGCTTCATGTCTCCATGGGGTACAAATACATCAAGTTGATGAGTCTGAAATGAGACAAAACGTACGTCCTGGATTTCCTTGCGAGTCATTATCCATTAAAAAAAATATGAAGTCTGATGAATGCCTCATTGCTAAGTCAATTAAAATTAATCCAGTATTGATATATCTGAAATACCATCTCTAATGTCAAGAATAATTGCTTGTGTTTGCTTCTGATTGGTATTTTAAGGACCATAAATTCTCGGCTAAGGTAGGCGGCGAAGCTACCGTCAACCTATCAAGATTCAACTCCAATATATCTGCTGGAGCAAATTTCTGACGATGGCTGTCTTCAACTAATCCCTGGGTCTGAGACTAATAACACTGATTTATGAACTATAAACTCAGCATGTTCTCCTCCTACATATTTCTTCAGTCAAACACTAGCATCCACTCAGTTACTTATCAACATGTCTGTATCTTCGACAAGATTCTTTACTTCTGATAGGTGTCCTTATTGGTAGTCCTAAATGAAGAGTGGCTGAAATTTAAATGTTACTGTGTTGGGTCTGTTGCATTCTCGGAGCTAGATGGTCTTGTGGTAAAGTTCTCATCGCCTTGCTAGACGACATCATCAGCACTAACTTCAGTATGAAGTGAGCTGTCAATATCTTTCCGTCAGTGATTTAGTAGTTTGACCTGATGAATGGGTTTGATACTGGTTGTTTCCTTTGGTTGTTGTATCGTTGACTGTATAGATCTTCCTGTTGGTTGTTCCTCTGCTTGACCTGTGACCTTTCTATCGTTGATAATTTTTCTTATTGGTTGATAGATTGGTGTCTATATATTTATACATCTGTTGATTGCTGACTGACTTGAATACCAAGCTTCTAGGAATTCTTTATGTTTCCGCTGTCCAAGATTTCTTCAGTTTGACAATTGAGTTTATGTTTACAGTTGTTCACACGCATTGATGCGAGTGACGGAATGTCATGCCGTTTAACAGCCAGCTGATGTTCATGTAAATGAAGGTGAAAAACATGACCACTTTTTCTAATGTAGTATTGATCACAACTATTACAGCTGATTTTGTAAATAATATTTGGTTTACCCTCTTTGGCTGTTGCGTCCTTTGGTCTGCATAACATGGTTCGAAGGGAATCTGTTAGTTTCTGGGTCATGTTAATTCTAAATAGTTTTGTCATAATCTCTGGTATGTTCTTTAAGTGTGGTAGGATCATCCATCTGTTGATAATGGGTGGGATAGGCACCTTTTGATGAAGTTTATCGGGTAATTTCTTTTCTTCAGTTCATACAGCAAGTAATTTCCTTTATTTCTCCGTCAGTTTGGTGTGTTGCAGTGTGTTCTTACCTTTTCGATTAAAGTGTATACGCAAGTAACTTTGTGCTTTTTTGTGTTGTTGCTACTGTACTTCCGGATTTGATCACTGTGTGTTGACTTCCTGTACACATGAGTCTGCAATTTACGACGTTGGTACTACTAACTGGAACATCTAGGAATGGCAGTTAGTTAGTTGACTCATTCTGGACTTTAAATTTGATATCACTGAAAACATTGTTGATCGAACCATGAGTGTTCCTTCTTACTCACCCTCTTTAATGATAACAAAAGTATCTTCCAAATAGAGGATCTAAACTTTCAGTTTGATCACGAGCGAAATGATGGCTTCCCATCTTTACATTACTGCTTCTACAGTTTACCTAGATATCAGTGAACCCATTGAAGTTTCTTTCATCTAATTATATATCTTATCACTAAACTGGAAGTATATGTATGAATCATTGATAAAGAAATCCTGATAGCTCACTTCAGATTGAAGTTAATGCTGATTATGTTGTCTTATTACACAACAAAAGCTTCGTGACTAAACCGTGCAGCTCAGAAAACGCAAGACAATTAAAATCATCCATCTGTATTGCAAATATTCACAAATTACTGCCCCTTCTCAACTCGCCTACATTTTGACTTTTTTCATATTTTAGACAAATTTCATTTTGTTGTACTATTCACATCAAAAGCATTCTGGCAAACAGTGAATTATAGTGATTTCGTTAAAGTTTTGATACTCTTGTCAGTTGAACTGATTTTTTCAGGGTGTTCTTTAATGTTTCTAGTTTACTGTCGGTGTCGGAATTTTTTTTAGCGTATAGCCACTTTTTATTTAGTTTCATTTCATCAAGTTTCTCTGTTCAGTTAGTGTAAATTCAATTTTGACTGAATATAATTGTTGTCTCTTCTAGTCTTTGTTGGTAGCAGGATTGTTTTCTCCTATGGATGACAGGACACAGTGTGATAATATTATTAAATGTTACCAAAAGGCATGCTCCAGCTGAAGACAATCTGTGCGTAAGTAATACAGCGAAGCTGGTTCCTCGGGTATGTGGAAGGTTTTTTACTCAGCAAAGTCTCATATGATTTGAGAAGTTATGGAAATACTCTCAATCATTATTTGATACTTGCAATCTCTTGCTGAGATACTAGGTTGAATTACTGAACCTCTGTTGGCAGATGGGTGCGTACGCGGATGCCTCGATATGGCCTGAATATCCATTGTTATAGTCTGCTTACTGACTAGCAGTGGAATCCGTGACACGCATTCCTTCCAGTCTAGGACTCGTCAGCTGGATGTACCTGTATCCCAGTAAGTAATATTGTTTCCACCGAAACTCGAACCTAGAACCCATTGCTTCAAACACCAAGGCCCACGAGTTTCCCAGTCGCCTAGTGGGTGGCGCTTTCGTGTTTGAAGTAATCTGTACTAAGTTCAAATCTCAGGGGGAACAACACTGACTGAGATGTGGGCACATCCTGCTGATGAATCTCCGTTGAGACGAAACACGCATCCTGGATTCCAATGCTAGTCACCAAGTAAACTGTGTTCATAATAGCTTCCACAATGCCAGATGGCAAGTATGTGCATATCGACTGTAAAAATCATGGTTGAACCAAGAACAGGGTTGGTAGCATCATTAGTTGTTTAAGTAAGTTGATCTCAAAAGTAGATAAGTTGGATTCCTAACTGAATCTGACTGAGTCTACTTCCGAGAAAGTTATATCTTTTGAAATCATCATTGTGTAACTGGATTTTTCGGTTTCAAGATGGATTAAGTTCAAACCTTCACTGAGATTACCAAAAGAAACGGACATAACAAATGTAGAGGTCGAGAATCCGTATCCATCTTCTCTCAGGGTCGGAAGAGAGACAGGGCTCCTACTAACTTTAACGAAGGGCTTAGGATCCTCGGACTTTAAGAGTAAATGTATTTACTAAAGAAAACTGGAAAAAGACTTAATGACTGACACTCAGTACTGTTAGTTTAGGGAACCAGGGCGCAAACTCTGGCATATTAAAAACAGATTGAACCAGAGAAATCTGGTATAATTCTCCCCCTCCCCTGTAAATGGACAGTAGTGGGATGCAGTCTCACCGTATGAAACTTAAAAAGTGCCTTAGTCTTAGTAGCAGTAGGCCCGTAGGAATAAGTGAGGGAGTCGCTGGCAGTAGTAATCCTCTTCAACGCTAGCTTCTTGTAGACATATTAAGTTCTGAAAAACAGTGGGACCAGCTGCTTTCAAGAGCCTGTAGGTTTGCTGACTTCTGTCCGACGACCATATCTGGTTGACTGAAGGAAAATAGTAAAAAGTAGGGAGGAACGGGCTCAATTAGAAACCGGAAGTCGAAGTGGTGAGAAGAAATAAGTTATTAAGTTTTGGATAACCAGGTCCTAGAGAAGAACAACTTCAAGACTCGTGTGAGTGAATCTTGTGAACGAAGAACTGCATGGATCAGCTGCACCATCGCTGGTAGCCTCAAAGTTAAATTCCATCAGCTTCCGGTTTCAGTGTATAAACTCCAACTGGTCATATCATCCGTCACAAAGATATGGTTCACTCCATATCTAGGTAAAACACTAGTTGTCGCGATATAGTGCACTTAGCAGTGACAGAATGAAATGGCATAGGAGTAACAAAGTAGTGCTATACTCTGGGAATGATCTCTGCTTACTATCTGTCACTTTTGCGGTACGTGATAGCGTTACTTGTGATGTGGTTAACTGCAAAGTCACCTTACGTTGACTTCGACTTATTGTTGGTGGGATTTATCAAAGTTTAGTCTACCAAACTGATAACCTTATACTGCTGTATAACCAATTGCAGCGAAAGCAGCTGTTGCTACATTGTGAGGGATTTCAGTGTAATTAGTAAACATTGAAATAAAATGACCCCTGTGGGATCTGCTAATTCATTTATTAATAGGCTAATTCTCTCCAGTACGGAACATGATTTGATCCAGTGTGTCTGAAATGCCACCTATCTCGGTACAAGTTCACGGATCTTGTTAGCTAGATTCCTTGCTAACAAATGAGATGGATGATAAATTCAACGCAAATATTCTTCCTACGTTAGCAAACAGTGGCCACATAATGTTTCTATTCAAGGTCAGAGTTTGTGCTACGGTCTGTGACTTTATCCAACTTCATCTGTGCGTATGGTGAGCGAACACTATGAATAAAGGAGAATATGCTTCATCAGTAGACTGGTTGGTTGATGTGACCTTGTCTGTGGATGATGGTTGGGGTAAGTAAAAAGAAAAAATTGAAAGAAATCATTATTCGTAGTGTCATTCGTATGCACGTTGACGAAATAGCTGGGTTTGAAGGTCAGTCACTTATAGTTAACAATTCTCATCACAACAAGGGAGAACTGGGTTGCTACCAGCAACATAAGTATTCCAGCAGATGTAATATTTGGAGATTTCAGTAAAGCTTTTTCTGAAACTGAAAAGCTTTTGGACTGATGGTACAGCTAGGGACTAGACCAAGGACTTTCGTTGCGAGAGAAGACAAGAAATTGGAGTGAAATGAGCATTTACTTTAAGAAAACCAGTGAATTATGGAGCACCTCAGAGTGGTGCCTTAGGTCCACTTCTGTATATACTGTACTTGAATTAGCTCTTCTGTTCTGATGCTTACAGGTGACCTTAAATTCTGGATAGCCTTTATATAGTGATAAGGATAGGCTGCTCCTGCAGCACTACATTAATACTCTACTAATAAAGCCATTATTATCATTATTATATATTACTAGATTGGTCCATGAAATGGTCCTTATAAATAAATACTAACAAGAGTTTGGTCAGGCTAGTCGGTTACCATATCTCATCGACCATTTGAATAATAACGTGCTACTACCCAGAGTACCTTAACAAAAGAACTTAGGTGATATAATCATTCATGACCTTGAAGCATCAACTAGCTGTATGACGGCAGCTCCCAGGAGGTTTTCAAATCTTGTGGCCTCTTCAAGAGACCTTTCAGGGTTTTGGTGAAGATATATTTTGATTTCACATATGATACATGTGAGATACCATTTGGAATATGGGATGCGAGCAGCAGTCCCATGTCTTAACTACTGAGCTGACATACAAGAGCACCTCCAGTGAGTAGAAACTAAGACTGCCGGTAGGTAATACAACACTCCTACAAAAAAAGACTGGGTCGATTAGGGTCTGTTTCCACTGTCTAATCGTACGACGAAAGCTAATCTCGTAAAACAGTCTGTCTCTACAGACCCGTCCACAACTAGAAATTCATTTTCTCAGAGGTACACGTATCCCGTATTAATAAAGGCTGACACACATGAAAAGTATATCAAGCAGATTTTCCTTCAGACTAACTACCACATCAGTCATTCAGTGCCGTATACAATGACCTTAGTGCGCATGGTTCAGTTACCACTGAGCCTAGGACAGTAACCGTATTGGACAGGTTACTAAACAATTCTAGTGTACGATTATGACTATTGGAATCTTTCAGTGATGTACAATTCGTGCATAAACATGATGCTGGAACAAGACCAGCTAAGTGGTCACTGAATACACTGATAAAAATCAAAGTTCATACTACTCTGTGCTCCCATTCAGTGAACAAACGTTAGAAAATAAATGTGAAATACGGTATCTGATACACAAAGATTGTGGAAATATATTTTATTCTCTTCATTTATATATTACTTTGACTGTTTAAAGAATCTTAATGACCAATGTGAGCGAAAAAACTTGGGCACTGTGGTACAGTATAACTCCATATCAGATTGTTTATTTGATATCGCAAACAGTGATAAAGTATAGTTTACTGGATGACGTTTCATGCAGAATTTACTGCTCATATTCATATCAAAGTAATCATACAACTTTCAAACTTCGTTTATATAGTACAACAGTTCATTCATTTATTCTAATGGTAGTAGCGATGGGATCTCCAATATCCTCGATTTCAGCAGATATTTATAGACAGTTGGGGATAAATAGCATAAGGAACATTCTGACCCATCCCAAAGTATGGTGCTAAAATCAGAAGACATCCAGAGTTTTTCGCAGACATTGACTCGATGGTAGATGCAATCCGACTCACTTATGAATTAGAAAATTAAGAAGGGGAATTACCTATATTCGACTGCAAACGCAAGAGGAGAGAAAGGAGAGGCTTAGATACCAGTGTTTATCGGAAACCCAACACATTTGAATGGGTACTTGGATTTCACATCTCACCCCTTATCTGTCAAGGTAGACTTGATGAAATGTTGAAGTAATCGGGCTAGGAGTTTGACTAGTAAGTTGGGAAGGCTAAATACGGAAATGAAATGCATCACAGAAACAGTGATTCTTCATATAACTTTCCTCCAAAACCTGTTAAAAAGTTTATAAGGACTGATAAGGTAAAGGGTGGTAATGTTAGTGGTGGTTGAAACATGCTTAAGAGAGAATTCAAATCCTCTATAGTGTTGCCTTATGAAGAAGGCAAATTCGAAATTTTACGTAGAATTTTTAACAACCCTTGGGCTTGGGTGGCATTTAAACCCACAAACTAGCTCAAGGGGAAACTTTGTAGGCTAAAAGATGCAACAGAGCCGATTAGGAAAAATAATGTATTCTATCAAATACCATGTAATGACTACGAAGTCAAGTATGTAGGTCGAAGCAGACGATCTGCGTAGGTCAGAATGGCGAAGCACAAAAATTTAGCGTCACATACAATGATAGAACCTACTAGGATGAGGAATTTAGAGAAAAACTAGCCCATAGCTCTGCATGCACTGACATACAATCACACTATAGGGTGGGATAGGGTGACAGTACTAAAATTCAGTAAAGCTGATTCAAGGGAGAGATAATAAAACCTTGGTTCATTGAATCCACACCTAAAACATGTAACAGGAATCTAAATGACTCTGAGTAGTGGTGAGAGAGCGTATTGCAAAGAAAAACATATTGAAGGGTGATTTCAGCTGTCTGTAATTATTCAGCTGGAGATGATTTATTGCAACAGTGAAGTTCACTTGTATCCATCAGTGAAGGCCTAGTAACCAACATAGCCAGATCAGAATTTACATTGAGTATGCTTGAGTCAGTTCGTCACGATAATAATGACCATAACAACTATGATGTTATTGTTTGCACTACCCCGTTGTTGAGTGGACCGAATTGATCGATCTGTATTGGCATATAAGTACCTGCACGGATGCCTTGATGTTGCTGCTTGTGTTTGAATTATATGTCGGGGATCAATTCACTCCCCTCAACAGTGAGATAATACGAGCAGCAACATTAAAGCTATACCTGTCTCACAAGAAGTGTCTATCGTGACTCGACGGCCAAGTGGATACCGCTGTGGAGTTTGAAGCGATCGGTTCCGAGTTTCAGTCCCAGTAGGAAAAACATCGCCCACTGGGAGTTATCTACGTCCGGCTGATTAGTCCATAATAGGACGAAACGTGAGTCCTGGATCCCACTGCTAGGCACTGTCCCTCACTAATAACAACGACGGTGATAATAATAATAACTTCACTGGATAAAGAAGTCCAGTTCAGCATTGGATTCCATGAAAATATTGATATGTGAACAACTGGTTGTTCAGAGTCCAACTAATTGAAGGCGTCATACTTCATTGTCAGTCAGTATGTAAATTCCCTTTAACCATTAAAACGGGCGGTGCGAATTGCCTCATACTGGATCAGATGAGTTTACTAGACAATACTGATTTAAAAAGTAGCTTTGATCATGGATTGGCATCAGTTAGAGAACCAATGGAAATCCAACAGCACTGAGTAGGTGTTTCATGCCAATTATTTTGGGACTCTTCTTGGGTGCACACCCTGTAATCACAGGAGGAACCGATCTCAGCACCGTTAGCCTTACCAGAAAGTGCACAGTTACCAGCTTGGAATTCAATGGTCAACATCTTCCTGCTTCAATCAGTTCATAGCATAACGCAAACATCATCTACTATCACCTGTGCGTGTTTATCCTCACTCCTAACTTGGTTGGGCAAACAGGTCTCAGACTCACCTCGTGAAGCCAGTTGGAATTAGTCCATGTGGTGATTTGTGCAAATTGACTAAAGGATTTCGAAGTAATCAGTATGGGAGACTGACATCAGCTGGTGAAGAGGCCAGAGGAAACCTGGAAGCATTTGATGGTCCTCAGCCAGTTCTTTCACGCTATAGTGAGAGCGCAGTGCTGAGGACTCCTTAACTACGAAAAATAAATAAGCGCCGACCAGTTAGTCGTCCCTTCTACTGAACGGGGTGATTACAGTGACAGAGTTTAGTTTAGGATCTTCGTGAAAAGTAACGTTTATTGCTAAAGTTTATCAGAATAACTGTTGTTTCCTTTATAAACGGTAGCATTTTGTTAACTAGTTATGAATCAATACACCTTGAAATTTGTTCCACCTGAGTTTATCAATGAAAATTGATGACCAATTGAGCAGATGTGTTTACTACTCTGTAATGAAGTTTATGTGATATACATCAGTCATTTCGAAGTATCACAACAATACGAAAAGAGATTAAATAAAATAGGTATTAAGTTAGCTATTTGATGCATGAATATTTAATCAGGCATACAAAAACAGTATTGTTTTTTTTGAAATGCTGCGTTGGAGTTTCGGTTAAACTGAACAATTGAATTTGTTCAATGTTCAACACATAAATTGAGTGAAATTATTTATTAATACAGGAAGGAAAGGTGGTAGTGAAGCTAGAGACATTAAATGATGAAAAGTAATAAAAGAAGGAAAGAAATAAGCTTGGAACTGAGAATTCCAAATTGTACCACAAATTGTTTGGAATAAAGTGAATTATTATTATTATTATTATTATTATTATTATTATTAACTGGCCTACATCCGGTTAATAAAGGAAATTAATGCGCGTCATATGAAATTAAGTGTTGTAACTCTACCTACCCACATCATTTAGTTACAGTGTGTGTATGTGTGCGTGTGTGCGTGCTATCATAGTGTAGTTCTGTATGGGTTATATTACACAATACTGTACGCATGATCTTCGTCTAAGGTGGCTAGTTTTTCTCTCTTCATCCAAACAGAAGAGAAAAAACTAAGGTATAAAACACCAGACAAAGTGTTAGTGGAATGTTCGAAAAAACAAACGAAAGTTTCTTCGGTGGACATATACCGTGATTTTCCTTTTGTTAGAAAAAAAATCATCGACGTAGAAATCTCTCAACCCACTACCCATTCTTTCATTAGCTAATGTTGTGAAAAAATTTATTTTTTTGTTAAAAATAGGCACCTTTTTTTGATGTAGAATACTAATACGTAGTCGTTTGTATAAAATTTTCCTGAATTAACCACTGAAGTATAGTATATAAAACACTTAGAGAAGGTTTGTCAATCACAGAATGAAGTGAAACGAATATGAAGGTGGAGAACTTTGCACATATTAGCTTAGTATCAGAGAAAAGCCACTGGGTAGCTGTTTCGTTTCATTGTAGGACTCCTCAGAAGTGTGCACTCTCAACCCTGCCAGAGATCGAATCCAGAACCTTCAGATTTTACAGAGGGCACGTAATCATTAAGGATTCAAATTCTGTCAGTTCATAGCATAGTCCAACCTCCATCTAATGTCATCGCTGAGTAACTTTCCTCATATACGACTTGTTTTTCCCCACCGGTCACGACTTTTTATTGGAAAGACCTCGAGAATCTCATCTCAAAGCAAGTCAATAATGAGTATAGCTCTATGCAGAATTGATAAATTTCATTGCCATAGCTAAAAAACTTTGGAAAATCGATCTCAAAGCCGACAGTAATGAGCAGTTAACTGTTAGATAATCACGTGGTTTGCAAGAAACTGACTAATTTCAAGGCAGGAATCTGAACATCGTTTGATAGGTATTGATTTATCCCTTGAAGTACCAAGTAATGCTGGGTCTGTCCATATAGCCTTCGTGTAAACTTTATGGTAATGAAGTATAGGCGCTAGCAGTAGAATTCAGGAGGCACGCACGTTTCGTCTCATTTAAGACTCATCAGCTGGGTGTACTTACTTCCCAGTAAGCGGTGATGTTCTCACTATGACCTGAACCTGAAACCGACCGCTTGAAAGGTTTGAGCGTTATCCGCTAGATCACTTATTCGTGATAACCACTCCTTGTACGATGGGTTTACTTTAGTCTTTGTGTAGACTATTCATTTGTTCAGTAGCTCATTACTCTTATTATTAATATTATTTCGTCAGTGTATACTGAAGAGTTTATTTTGTTACAATTTCATTTCTGCTTGAATGATTAAGATACCTATTTCTTCTCATGATAATTTGAAAA
The DNA here is from genome assembly GCA_944470555.2 of Heterobilharzia americana. Taxonomy (NCBI): domain Eukaryota; kingdom Metazoa; phylum Platyhelminthes; class Trematoda; order Strigeidida; family Schistosomatidae; genus Heterobilharzia; species Heterobilharzia americana. The sequence goes on along the minus strand of OX104132.1, from coordinate 13,380,916 downwards.
GAATTTGAATGAATGAATGAATGAGTGAGTGAGTGTTCATCAGCTTTTGTGCTCATTCAAGCAGACAGGCATAGACAATGGTATACTTGTAGACACACACGCATATGCACATACGTATACACGCATACATACTAAGTTACCCTTGATTGTACTTCATTTCAGACTGAAGTGTTAACTATTTTCCGATAACTATGACTTCAAAACTTAATTACTAGACTTCTGTTCAATTGACCTAGAGAATGAGAGATTAGAATAATGAAGAATCACCTTTTATATGTGATGATTAATGAACTGAGTACAATAATTAATTGACCTCATTTTATGATTGAATCAAATGCCACTGTTTAAAAGTTGATAGTGGTCTACTATAGACAGATTAAAAAGAAAACAAGAAAGAAAGTAAAAATCCGGGATGAAAACAACTTTCAGTCATGAACTGACGTCAAATGAAGTGACGTTGTTGAGTATTTAATTTGAAAGTCTGCGGAGAATTGATTAACTTTAGAGGTAGGAGGAGGTGGGGGGGGGGACCGTTAGCCAACATGGATCACCGTCAACTAGGGAATCATTAAGAATATGGGCTATCCGTTTCATCTTATTTCATGACTATTTAATAATACACAGCAACGACGCCATTTAGGATCAAACCCAAGACTGTTAGGCATTGCGGTAAACACGTTACCATTCAGCTAGTACTAAACAGTTATTCAATCAATATTGTAGAAATCCACAACCGTTTTCGCCTTAAGTAGCTACCTGATTGAGTCTATCCAAGGTGATAATATCCAGTGACTAGAGACTTCTATTCATATGACTCAGAATCGACTGCAGTAATACTGATGTAGTCAATCAATATCCTCTCTGAAACTTTGAACAGTTTCACTAGCTTTCATCAATTTACTGTTTCTTGTGTAACACACTTTTATCTACCTCAACATCATTGTTTTTCTGTTCATTTCCTCGATGTATGCTGTTATAAATTATGACAACTCAAAGTAATACACTTTAGAGCAGTGTCCTACTTCGATCCGGAAATCACTATCGTCCCCAATCATATCAAGTTGAGTTGGGATTGAGTTCTCTACACTAAACTGTCACTTAGAATGAGCCATTATTAATTATTTTGGTATTTGCTTTTCTAATGAATGTAAGACAAAATAAATTTGTTTTAACTGACCATTATTGACAATTACTGATTTGCAGTTGTCAGTACTACTCAGTGGTCAATGATTATTACTGCCATTAGATCACCCCTAACGATTACCCATAACCTAACCTGGTTAACTAGTTCACTAGTTGCTAGCCGGTCCCAAGACCGAGTAAAGAGGGAAGGTTGGGCATATAGTTAGCAACCCTACCCCCATCCCGTAAAACCAATCTAACCGCTAAAGAAACTTCAAAGCACAAAAAAATATACAAAATTAAATTAAAATTATTCCTCTCTAGAATCATGGGGACGAAATGATGCCGATTGCTGAAGACCTACGGGAAGCTAGTTGGCCGATGTGTCTTCCCTTCCCTCGATGAAAGCTAAACTAGGAATGGGGACATGGAATGTCAGCACCATGTATGAACCTAGCAAGGCTACCTGGATTGCAAAAGAGATCAGGAGGTATGGCACAGAAGTGCTAGGACTCTGTGAGGAATCTGAAGATGCAATGGAAGTGGACTCTCCCAACTGTCAACTAGAGAGGAGTCAATAATCTACTCCGATATCGTCACACAGATGACAACCACGAACATAGCACACTGAGCTTTGGAGTGGCTATCATGATGTCACCAACAGCATCGAAGGCTTTCTCTCTCTCTCTCACGCAGTGGGAACCAATCTCCTCCTCCAGGATCAGGTTCATGACAGCAAGGTTCAACTCAAAAGAAATGAAAGTCAAAATGATTCAATGCTACTCTACACACCTACAAATAATACAGACACAGACGGAGAGAAGAAGGAGGAATTCTACAGACAACTGCAATCAGTACTGGACAAGAACCCAGTTGGCAGTGGTGACATCAAAATCCATTCTGATGGGTGAGGTAACATGAAAGCCAAGCTGTGAGCAGACAACACAGGAATGGAACCAATCATGGGTCGAGAAGGAATCGGCGAAATGAAGGAGAATGGAGAACTGTTTGCAGAATTCTGCGCATCCAATGACTTAGTGATTGGAGGCTGTGTGTACAAACACAAGGATATTCACAGAGCGACATGGATTTGATTTCACCAGTCACTAGGACACACTACACTACACTACACTAAAAATCAGATCGACTTCATCTCAATGTGAAGAAAGTGAAGACACAGTTAGCCTACTGGACACAAGATCAGATCAAGGAAGGGAGCAGATGTAGGTTCACACCACTCGCTATCTAGTGCAAAGAACCTGCCTACAAAACTAAGTTAAAAGCCTTCAAAGAAGTTGGTGATAGACCACAGTTCAAGTTCCACACCCAGAAGAGAAACTGAACTGAAGGACGAAACTACAAAGGACATCTTGACGTCAGCCAGTCATCAGGACAAAATGAGAGACATTGAGCGACATCCATGAAAGACCTCCATAGAAGAACACTGGATCTCTTTGAAAGCTGTATGGAAAGAGACCTGAATAACTGTATTAGGAAGGAAGAAGAAGAAACAAGACAAGACAAGGAACGAATCTCGACGAACACATGGAAGCTGATAGCGGAGGGAGAGGAAGATGGTGATGGTGAGGCAGAAGATAAACCAGTGGTACACTGAAGGGATGAACAACGAGAAGAGGAACTGAGTACGACCTATAAAACACTACACTGGACAAAGAAGTGGAGAGGAGTGCACACAAAGACAAAAGACACTTCTACGACACATTGGCAAGTGAAGCAGAACAGACAGGCTGCTGGTAGGAGAGACAGAGACCTGACAACATTATATCAAATAACCAGGTTACCGTCTGGTAGGGAAGAGATCAACGCAGATCAAACCAATGAGAGACAATGAAGGAAACCTAGTCACCAAAGAGGAGAAACAATGGGCTGACCACTTAAAAGAACTCTGGAATTGACCACCATATGCAACTCGTCCAGAAATACCACCGGCAGCCCAGCCACAGAACTATCAGTGAACACAATCACTCCGACAAATGCAGAAGTGGAGTCGTGAATACCATAAAGTTACTGAGTACCGGGAAAGTAGCAGGATCACATGAAATTCCACCAGAAGCACTGAAAACAGACCCAGAGACAACAGCAGACATGCTCACGCCACTACTGCAGAAGGTTTGGAAGAAAGGAAGGAAAAATACCTACTGGCTGACTGGAAAAAGTGCTATCTCGTCAAACTCCTAAAGAAAGGAGACTTAAGTCATTGCAAGAACAAGAAGATGCACGGAATCATGCTCCTGTCCACCCACAGCAAAATATTAAACCACATCATCCTGGAGAGACTAAAAACTGCTCCAAATTCAAAATTACGACCAAAACAGGCTGACTGGTTTGCTGGCTGACTTCAAGAAAAACAAATCATGTACAAATCAAATTACAACGCCACGCTACACATCATCATCATAGAACAGAGTATAGAATGACAGTCAACTGAATATTTACCTCAATTTCATCCACTTTGAAAACGCCTTCGACAGCATTGACCGAGAAGTAAATTGGCAGACAGCTGCTTCAACACTACGGTTTTAGTGCCACAAACCCTTATCAACCTCATTCAACAGAAACTACATGTTATGTGATGAGGCTACATGCCAATTGATTGAGAACACAATGGAAAGGTGAGTGATGTGTTTGAAGTGAAGACAGAGGACAGGAAGGAGTAGGACAAGTTTGCTGCCTACTATCACTGATCATCTTCCTACTTATTGTCGACTGTACTGGATCATGCAACAGACAACTGTGAGTTGATGTAAGAAGATTGGCATACGCTGTTTGACTGATGGGAAGGGAAGAGTCTAGAATATTTGGATTTCGCCAATGATGATGATTTATATCTAATGTCTTGTTGCACAAAGTGGAAGATCTATAGGCTAAAGCTAACAAGTTTATGGAGGAGGCAATGCAGGGCAGGGCAGGTCAGGGCAGCGAAGACGGTACTTCTTTCAGGTAAGAGTGGAGACGACGGAGGTGATGAAGATACCCAACCACCATTAACAACAACAACAAGCATCTATCACCATCAACATGCGAAATCTAAAGGAAGTTGTTTCTTTCACCTACCTGCCTAGGCAACATCGTTTCAACTACAGGCAGCGGCGCAGGCATAGATGAGGATGTCAAAGGCAGAAAGGATCGGAAAGACAGGAAGACAGGCGACGTGCTACTGAAGCTCTATGTTCCACTAGGAAACCAAGTGACAAATAGTAATAATAATAATAGTGATTACCCATAAGAATTATATCTTATCAACCATGAGAAGACGAGGAAGTAAAACTATCATATGTCTTGAAAAGTTGACTGTTTCCATTGCTAACATTGGACTTACTTGGGTTCTCTAACCTATGTCATTTGTTTCTGTGTAGAGTGAGACGTATCACACTGCGATTCAGGGGATATGTGTGCGATTAGTAGCTACTTTTCATATCGGTTGATATTCACCAGTTGGACTTATTTGTGATAGCATAGATACTGATGCCATGTCGGAGGTTAGTAGTCACTTCTCTAAGAGCTACTATTGAAGACGAGTCACCAGTGATTATTTTGTGAACAAAATCTATTCCTACAGAGAATTTATTATTGATCTGATGAAATTAGTGGTGACTGCTCTGAGTGACATCAGCACTTAGTGATACAGCTTCAAATAACAGAGGAGGTATTCGTTTCCACGTGCCTGCAGACATGTACTGTTGATGAGTACTGAGAAGCATGAAACTTAGATGAAACTGGGCCTTTTGACAATCGACTACTGATATCTTACGCAAAGTAAGGACAACAAGAAAAACAAGTGGATTTTACTTCATCCAGGTCATCATTACTGGTTTAGTATTTTAGTTGATCAAATTTCAGTTTCAGTGGATGTTGGGTGATTTATGATAGTTAGTGGTTAGCCTTCGGTTTACACTAATTAGTCACCGTATAGTGATAAAAAAGCATCACTTTTTCCAGATCTAAGCGTTTGCCAAATTTCATTGACCAAGTTTGTGACCTGGTCATTAAGTTAGGAAACTGAAATTAGTGGTATTATGTAACTTCAGGTAATCGAAAGAAAACTCTGACTCACCTCAACTTCCATATTTGTCGACAATCACCAGAAAGATAAAATATCAACCACTAGGAAACTGTCAGATGACATATGATACCTCTGAATAAGACAATAGCTGATGCAAATTCCTAAAGATGATTCTAGTTCCTTCGAGGTGACATGTGCTTCACTGACACATAGCAATAAACATGAATTTGTGGTTTATGGGGAGTTAAAGATATATTAAGTTGGTTTTCATCATGGACTGACATGAGTTGTAAGAACATTGGAAACCAGGGAGCACTGGACAGCTGTTTCTTTCTAGTATGTCATTCCTCAGCAGTGCGCACTCACGACCCCGCGAGGGATTGAACGCGCGACATTCAGGTTCCGTGGCCAGCAAGTTATCATTGAGCCATTGGATCGGAATCCAGTGGTTCATATTTCCAACTTCTGTCGCTTCATGAAATAGCGCGACCGCCACCCAATGTTGTCGATGAGTATTTGTCGTCACAACCACCAGGTTTGTCCTACTGGTTACGACTTCTCATTGGAACTTCAGGAATCATCTCTTGAAGTTAATCACCAGTGACCACTAATTCATTTGAACTTGGAGTTTGTGGGGATTTAGAGATATGCTAAGTTAGTTTTCATCATGGAGTGACATAAGTTAGAGGGACATTGGGAACTACAACCCTGGTGGGTTCGTGAGTGCCCACTGCTGAGGAGTCCCATCCTAGGAAGAAACAGCTGTCCAGTGCTTCCATGTTTCCAAAGTTCCTCCAGCTGATGTCCGTCTATGATGAAATCCAACTTTTTAAAAATACACGACACGCAGACAAAGTGGAACTTGTTTCTAACCGCCCCTGACCATATAATACCAATTGAAATGGACCAAAAAGGACCGATCTCTTATCTTAGTAACTGATTCGTAAGCTGGCAACTAATACAGGTTACCCTTCAGTGAATGATCAGTGTATCGAGGGCTTTCATCGAACCTCATTAATCACTATCTCAGTGTGTCAGATTCGTAGTGCAAGGATGATATAAAACTTGAATATGTACCACTCAAAGTCACAGAAAAAGAGTATACACTCCGTGAGCTGAATGAGCAGCTGATTTAGCCACTAAATTTTCTTAGAATTTGAGTCCAGCACGTAGTTTAAATGCTAAGCTCTAATATGAATACAGTGAAGCTACCTATATATGTATAAGTTTGGCAAGCAACCATGAATGGACACAGTATCCTCTCCTGAAAATTCACGTGGTCAGCCACTGTGTGCTGGAGACATTATGATAAGGTCACTAACTAAACTTTGCCATCTTGATGATACTGACCAACTGTAATAGCTGAGAAAGACTACTTAACTTGCTTTCTAACTAGTCGCGAAGTATACAGTGCATAATAGGTCAGTCAATGCACTATTCCGTGACTTTAAACGAAAACAGACTCATCTGAAGTCAGTCGTAAATGAGAATTCCTTTCAGACTCACCTTCATTCCTCACAGAAATGCGTGGGATCCTACGCATAAAGACCATCAGTGACTATCCTAAATGAGTCACTTTATTTACTTTTTCTGCATTACCCCTCACTTTTTGATCACTTTATCGCATCATCAACTTAACCTTAATGGATGATAGGTATGGGGAATTCGTAGGACCTTAGTAGTAGTAGTAGTAGTAGTAGTAGTAGTAGTAGTAGTAGTAGTGTGAGTAGTAGTAACGGTAGTAGCAGTAATACCAATACTTATTATGAGTATAAATCATTATGTTAAGTATTTCTGTCAGACTTTTCAACCAGTCAGTCATTCAACTGTCTGTCAGACATATTACTTAAGTAAGGGGAAGAGAATTTGACAGAATGCTGATGTCTACAGTCAGTTTGCTAGAAATATATGCACCTAACTGTGAATATGTCATCACTGGCGCCAATGAAGTGAAAACTAGTTACAAGTGAGTGAAGCTTCTGTTTTATTATACTCATGTATGTGTATATGATATGAAACCTAGATTGCTACTATCATCACTAACAAAAGTGACAGCATTACAATGACAGAATGAAAAAAATTGAGCATCAACAACCTTATTTTAAATTCATACTCGATGAATGATAAGTTACATAAAATTTTTACATCCAAGGTGTTCAATATTATTGGACACTACAGTTGAATAAGATGTAGCGTTTAATACTTAACACTTGCTCTCCAGATATTATTTCTGCAGCTGAGTGAGCAGGGGATATGTTTATTCAATGTTTCTCATAGGTTCTAAAGCTTATGTTGGCGCGTGATATTAAGTACAAAGTGATAAAAGTACTCACTTAGTTTAATAGTATCGATCAACAACAATTTATTATCAGGAGCTAATTGATGGTTGCTTTGCATTTTTGCTGCACTCTTCAGTGGTACAAATGGTTGCCTTAAAGACTGGAGTTATGACTCTGTGTTGCTAAACGAACAATATTAATGCCTGAATCACTAAAGGCAATTGAACTCACTGAAATTCTGATCACTGTTCAGTACATATTACCGTATAGTTTACACAACCTTTCTACTCATAGTGTTTTCATTATGGACGACTCATATAACTCAAGGACTCGCAACACGTGAATAGACAATCAGATGAAGGCATCTTCACCAATCAGTACAGCCAGCTAATTAAAGTTGTGAATATTGACAGAATACTTTAGAAAGTTTTTGTTTGTGAAGAACATTTTCCAAGGAATTTAAGTTACCACGACCAGCTATATATGTCAAGCAAATAATGGATGTGACCTTTTATACATCCTTGACTGCTCGGCCTACCATAATCATTGGTTATGACTATTTCCCTCCACTATGTATGACTGCGAACACTGATAACTCAGTTGTTATTGATAATGAGTGATGACTGAAGGTGAAATGAAAATCTGGGTTGCAACAAGGCTCGAACCAGCAACGCCCGGGTTACCAGCTCGGTGCTGTACCAACTGAAACCCGGTTAGTGACCAGATCTTAATTTCTGTTCACTCACCAAGGATTTTGTCCAACTACCTTGTGAATTCTTGATTCGTTACTGTGGCTTGATCGTACTCACACTGGTTGCCCAATCAGGACTTCACACCCCAATCCAGATCGAAATGAATTAGGGAAGGGGAGTATCATATAGATTATCACTTAGAATATCTGAAACAGACGTGTTTTGCCAGACTTGTATTAATAATTAGTTGTTAGAGAATCAAGCCGATAACCTGGAAGTCCTGCAGCGGCAGAGATCTTGATTTCACTTTTAATTATCACCCAGTTTCAATGATACAAGTCTACCAAACCACGGATATCTCAGTCAAACTGATAATTTATTATTGTAAACTATGTTAGTTGCTGAGCGAACGTAGAGAAACTATGACATAATATCATCTCACAGTCTCTCTCTACTTATTACATTTTTTAAATATGGCTTTTTGCTTGAAAATGTTTCACTCTATGCGTAACATACGTTGCTATAACCCCCTAACAGAGACTGATTCTGACAGTAGTCTGAAAAAAGCGAACAAACCAGCGATTAGAGAGGAAGAATTACCGTAATCTAACTCATCAGAGTTTTTGTTTGGTGCTTAACACCAGATCACAATGAATCCTACCCCATCGTTTAACAGTTAAATATCTATCAATTCAAATATTTTGAAGGTCGGCAAAAAACAGCCCAGGACTTAACAGGACCCGATTAAACAACCCAGCTCAGAGAACACGATACAACAAAGATCATACACCTGAGTTACAAATATTCTCCGCTATGTATCATATTCCTTGGAATTATTCTCTACTTATCAACTGTAAAGTGAGTACTAATAACTGTCAACAACAATTATTGTCGTCATTTGTTGACATCCAATCCAGTAACCTAGTGGTACAAATGACGACGGTTTTGTTTGAGTCTCATTGACAACGCCCTCAGTCTCTTGTATGCAAATGCATCCAGCTAAAACAGTTTCAAGCGGTGGATTTTAGCACTAACCAAAGCCAGACAAGTAAATTTCGTGTCATTTTTTGGTATATCTGAGTTTGTGCGTATTCATTTCAGACTTATCTTTGCTGGGAAAAGAATGAATTTCGTTGAATTCTGTTGCTATAAGATGACCGATACTTAAGTCGTTTTACGAAAGACATGCATCTTCAAACAGATCCGAATGATTTTGTTAAGGCCATTAGATTGTTCATTTACTGACTGCCCGTGAAAGCCACGCTCAAAGCGTTTGAAAATCCTACATAGTTTCTAATTGCTGTCAGCTGAATTAATAGTCAACTATAGACCAGTAAGTATTCTCTCTTGGTATATGGTCTACTGTGCGGATGAAATATACATCGTTGATTACATTGCTAGCCACCATGCAGCCCTATACACCCAAGATAAAATCACTGGCTTTATCATACCATCCACCTACGGACCCATAAACCAATAAAGGCCTATCACTTCGGTTCAAGCCAATCAACAACTGGAGATTGTAAGTTGTATTATCAAAGTGTAGCCACAAAATGTAGGTGTCATAGTTTTTTGGCCTAGTGGATAGCTCTGTGATGTCTGAAGAGATGGGTGGTGGGTTTGACTCCCAGTGAAAACACCTACATTCACTGGAATAAAGTTGCGTCGACCTGACGAGTTTCAAGTAGGAGGGAACGTGAGTACTGTTAGCCACTATCCATCCTTAATATCTGCAAGCATCCTAATTATATCACGTACATCGTGTCCAATACTTCAAAAACAGCAAACGACAACTAGGAGTCATTAGAATTGAAACATTGAACGTCTAATATTTCCTTCAAGTCGTAACAAGTATATTTTACAGCTTGATAGTGGAGATACACTACTGTTATTGATTTCAGTTTCAACTGCCGTTACCACCAGAAAGTATCGATATTCTGAATGCTAAGAAATGGCGCCGAAAAGAATCGCAATAAAAGTATAAGAAACATATGCGGTACATACACCTCTAACTAAAAGATCATGATGTTTCAAGGTTGACATGTATTATTCAATGTATTAGTAAGGAATAGGTTTGGGTGCTCCGATTTCATTTCATCACCTGGAGAACCTGTGTGATCCTGGACACCGTACACAATAGTGGTGCCGGACTTCATGCGTACACCTACAACCTCAAATAAGACAAATCGCAGTTCCCTATTACTGAGTGATTTTAGAGCTGAAATGGAAGATTCCGGGTGCTGTGGTGTCACCACTTTAGTAACGCAGAAGTCAGGTGTACAGTTTTAAGGAGCAGTGAAGAGTTTGTTTATGCGGTTGTGAACCACCATCAACTGAGATGATTGGGACATGTGCTATATATGCCTAGTCACCGTTTGCCTCGTTGTGCAGTATTAGCTGGGAAAAGGCTCACGGCGACCAGAGTAAGATATAGCATCAATAAACAAAGTCCTTGACTATTTGTCTTAGCGACGTAGGGAGATGCAGATTAGCCGATTAGTGTCCATGGGACAAAAGAAACCAGTGGTTGGAGACCCTAAGTGATATGGCTCAAAATGGATGTCATTGATGCCACACTTTATTTTCACCTTAACCGCTATACTGAATTCAGTATTTTCTCATTCCCCCTTCCACTCTTTCAACACTTTGTACTGCTTTTGACAGATCTTTTTTTCCTTCTCCATCTTTTATCTTTCTACTTTGTTACTTGATGTGCTGATACGACGTGTGGTAACTTGCACCGTTACTCAGTAACGTCTGGTCCTATGTTGTTATTGATTGAATAATGTACTTTTTAGCTGGTATTGAATGATAAATTACCCACTGTCAATGACCGTTCATGCTGATACACAAATGGCTTCAAGATAGTTTTCATCGCAGGGCAACATCAAATGGAGTACCACTGAAATCCTGGCAGCTCTGAAAACCAGTTTCACCCTATTTTGAGACTGCTAAGCCTTGGGAATCCACGACCTTGCTAGAAATCAACTCTGAGACTGTCAGGTTTCACAGCAAACACATTGCATTTCACCAACTAAGTGCCAAAGGTTCACGTTTCCCTACTCTGACCAGTTCACGATATAGTGCAATCATTAACAGTCAATCCGTGATGAAAGCCACTTTGAAGAAAGAACCACCAAGTGAATTACGACTTGCTATGAAGACGATTACTGTGGGCCATTGTGGTGAGATACACCTTACTAATGCTTATCATATTGTATTAGGCACCCTGTCAGCTAATCCTGGGTAGTCTTTTCATGGTAAGAAGATTTTAGTTTCTTCACTTTTCCCATATTGGTTTTCAATTTCAGAAATTACATTCAGCAGAAACACTGAAACAAGGTAAATACATTATCTATCTTCCCTTTAGTGTTGGCGCCATCGAATCTGAAATCATTGTTTCCAAAAGATTTATGTCTACACTATGAGTAAACCTATACAAAAGACATGTCATTTAGTGTCTCTTAAAGTTTTGTCAATCACTTGTTTTGTTAATATGAATAGATGCTTTCTTAAAGAATATTTAAAGAAGAGGGAGAAATAAAAAAGGCTAGTTAACTGTTCAAGATTTCCTGATGACCGTCGCCAACGAACCAAAACATCAGTTAGACAAGCACCATCTTGCCAACTGCAGCAGAGAATAATTTGAATGATAGACATTTTCTCATGCGTGATTCCCATATCAATGTTCTCAGATTATTTGTCTAACAACCTCTCTGTCTTGGGAGTCATTCGAAGTGGTTTTACAACAATGTCTTTCGATAATCCACATTAATTGAACAACATAAGTTGTAGTGTTACACACATAGTGTATTTCTGTTATGGTTATAGGTACATCTTATTGATTAGTGTGAAATTATAGAAAATTTGCTCACTACCTAGGCTATCTGTTGGTTGCCTTCAGCAGGCTCACAGTAGAAAAACTAACAAAGATGGCTGAGCTATTGACATGATGGCGGAGTGAATGTTACTAGTCGTTTTATGACTAACAGAACGCAGGAGCTACACAACGCTGGTTCTATCTGTTATTACTGTGCCAGATTGCTATATCCGGTTTCGACTCTACTAATAACCCCGATTCCACCCCAGCTGATCCATAGACAAGATGAGTATTTCTCACTAATTGACAATGACAAAATACGTGGCGTATGTGTAAGGCCTGAAAAACGTGTGCAGTTAGAGTGTCAGTGAATAAGAGCAAAGCATGTTGAAGGTCACTTGTTTTTGACTGATTGTTGAAATTTGTCTGTTCGTGTAGGAAGATAACGGAGTTGAGCTATTCAGTTCCACGACAATGCTGCATAGTGTGGTGCATAATAAGAGTTTTATTATGAGGATTAATTAGCACAATACTGGTTTCGTCCCAGGAAATATGTTTTCGTGGCCAATAAATTGACCAGTTTTAACCTCAATTTTTAATACGGAAGCCGTTATGCAGAGATTACATAATTGATTAGAACAAAGTAAAACCAAGTACAACAGTCTATCGAACCGAGTTGCATGAATTCAAACCATCACGCTGGAGAAAACAAACCATCTGCAGTTGGAAATTATCTGGGTGAGAGAAAAGCCATTATGAAAAGTGAGGTGCGTAGAACTTAGAGTGAAGAGATCTCCAGTGATATGATTAACTTTTATTCATTCACCCTGATACTGCAGTTCTCCATGCCTGATGTCGTAGTTACTCCTGAGTTAGTTCCGTACATAACCTCCTTCTTCGGTCTGAGCCAATCGATTTTACAGTGGTGTTTATATCCTACAGAAAAGACACCAATAATCAAATATTTACATATAGTCAATTAGTTGTTTTAAGCTAAATCGACTGATTGTAGATAGTCTTTTATCACCTAGTGGCATGAAATTTAGAACCAATAAAAGCCAGGGAGCACTATGTAGTATTCCTGTTTAGGATTCTTGCTGATGTCTGCCTGTGGCGATTAGTAAGCATCCTCAAGCTAATCAACTCCTCATAAAGCAGTTAGTTGAACAATTAGTGAGTAACTTCAACATGGAGTTTATGAAGTTACATTGGGTCATCATATCTTGTGATGCTAATAATATTGAGAACAGGGATAAACAACCAGTGATCTCAGTGGGTGATGGTCACGCTATGTCTGAAATAGGTTAGAATATATGAACCAAGTTAGTGACATGATAGCAGCTAGCTGACCACAAAACCTTATGGTTCTCAGCTGTATATCAAATGACGTTGTGAGTTGGAGACAAGTTTAGAACCGGTCTTTGGCGCTCTTCGGTCTCCAGTAGTTCTTTAATTAATACCATTTTTTTATGAAGGAGTCAGAGTTACCCTTGTCGAAAAAACTTCTACATTTGATATTCAGTGAAGTTCTAAACCTGTATAATCGAAAATGGGTGACTAATGCTGAGTATAAGTTTCATATTCAGTAATATATTTCACATTCCAGTAGTTGGAAAGGTGTCAGTTATACTCAGTGTATTGTTCGATTTATTGTGCATATAAACATCTCACTTGAAGAACAGTTGAAATCCTAGGAGCAGTAGACAGCTGTTCTGTCTTTGCACAGGACTCCTCAGTTGTACTCACCAGCGACACAGTCACAGATCCAACTTTGGACCTTTAGGCCTCGCATCAAATGTGTTAACCATTCAGCTGGTGAGTCAGATGATGATGAATACTATCTTGAAGTGTAATCGTCAAACTACATATAAATATTTCTCATTAGGCATAAACAACTCAAATGATTAAACCTGAAATGGATATTGTGTATCAGTGATGTATCCGATAATTACGGATGATCGCGACATTCAACTCAAATAAACTATCTTAATAACCATGATCTATCTGATTACAATCTTACTTAGAAATGAAAACCATTTTAATGAGAAATGTTGGATTTCTAACATTTGGGGGGGGAGGGTAGGGACCTTTATGATTTTCCTTAATTTAGGCCGAAACTGTGACTATATTACAAATCTCCTATTCAAAAAGCAGTTGACTTTGACCAACCAACTGGAACTAGTAGTTGGATCCATAAAATACTGTACATCAACAGCAGATTCCCAAAAATATTGTACTGTTTATCAACTACTGAATGTTAACTAGGGGCTAGACACCAGATAAAAACTCTTTCATAAATTACAGGGAAATTTGGTCGTTCCTCTCTTTTTGCTTTTATTCTTTTAAGAATTGCATCAAATTCCAGCTATTTGGAATGGATTAATGCACAGGAATATGATGTATTCACTCCTGTTTATGCTGAATGATGGTTGAAGGTGAAATGAAAACTTGGACCTTGATCGGATTCTAACCAGTAACAACCGGGTTTCTGACCTGATGCTCTACCAGCGGAGCTACGAAGTCCGACAGCTGACTAGATTTTTATTTCTCGGACTTCTGTTTGCGAGGAGGAACGTTGTTTCTCACGGTTATTCGGGGAGCGATAAACTTGATATCAGTTCTGCATGGACTTGCAGGGGTACATCACCACAGTTCTAATACCACTGGACTTCGAAAATATCAGTCACTTTCACCAGTGAACCAGTAGTGTTTAAAACATCATCTGTTTAAGGTTTATCCTTGATAAGTTGAACATGAAACTTTCTCTTTATAATGAAGAATCATGCTATTCTGATGAATAGTTGAAGAGATAGAAATGAAACCTCAGTTTCATCGATAAGGGTAGTAACCTTAAGTGATATCATTAGTTGATAATATATTCTTCACCAAGCCGCATCGATTCCTACTTATCTCCCTAGGGTTTCTTAAAGTGATATATATACGGCTCAATGGGGAAAAAATGGAAGTGGTTTCAATGTTGTAGTCGTTTTAGACTGACACTAGCTAGAGAGTCACTGGAAACGAGGAAGCCCTTAACATGTGCTTCGTTTTAATGTAAATCTCACGAATGCTTTCCCAATACCCAGCTTTGGAGGAGCATAAAGCCACCACAGCAAGCGCCTTAAATTGTTCGTTAGATCACCCACTGATTCTTGATAGCTGAAGTGGTTCCATTTGATCCCAATTCTTATGAATGTTTCCTGTGATACTTTAACGGGTAACCCGCAATTGTACAAAAGTAATAAATACGGTTTCTCACCAAAATAATGTCGTATTAATTCCGGATGTCATATTCATGTTGGTCGCTAGCAGAGGAATCGAGTATTCGTGTTTCGTTCCATTTGAGATACGTCAGCGGGATGTACCTGTACCTCAGTGGGTCGAGTAGTTCAGCCCTGTATAGCAGCGGGGAATTACAAGTATCATAAATTTCGCACTAATTCACTTCAAAAAGTTTCACATTTGGCAATTGTTATGTGACTAGGGTTAGGTGTACTGAAAAGTGTAGTTTACGTTGTATTCTGTTGTGGATAAAGTGTTTCAAATTAAATCAGAACACGTACATAAACGGACTGACATTTATATTGGGTGATGATTAAAGGAAAAATAAAAATCTTAACAGCAGCAGGATTCGAACCAGTGGCCACCGGGTTTCTGGCCCAGTGCTGTACCAATATTTAGCTGGAGATGTGAGTGTTTTCAGCGGTGAAACATTCCCCTCACTAGTTCCATTTCTATCCACTATTATCACGCTTTTTGACTTTAGCAAAAAGTGGTTTTAGTTATAATGTGTTCTGTGAGCTGGGTTATTTAATCGTAGAGCTTTCATCGTCTTCCTAGACGACATCATTAGAACTAACTTCAGTATGAAGTGATCTGTCAGTATCTCTCCGTAAGTCAGTTGGTAGCTTGCTTTGATGAACTGGTCTGTAACTGGTTGTTTCCTTTGATTGTTGTGTCATTGACTGTACAGATTTTCCTGTTGTCTGTTCTTCTGCTTGACTTTTGACCCTTATGTCGTTTATCATTTTTCTTATTGGTTGATAGATTGCGTCCATGTCTATAACTCTGTTGATTGCTAACTGACCTGAAGTTAGCGCTGATGATATCGTCTAGGAAGACAATGAAAGCCCTATGATTAAACAACCCAGCTCAGAGAACACAATACAACCAAGACCATCCACCTGAGCTACAAATATTCCCCACCATTTTAGAAACCCTTATTTCTCATCGTTGACTGATGATGTAAAAGTTCTTCTACCTTCAAATTTGTTTCAGGTGAATTTTATCATCTGAAGGTATTCTTGAGAACTTCAAGTCACGTGACTTATTTATGATTTTCATATGAAATAACGAGCTTATGAATAATGGCATTAGTTCTTCAGATAATTTCTTCACTTTATTCTTCAGGTACATTAATTTTTGATCGTTTTTGTACTACTGTTCATAAGAGTCATTAATTGGTAAGGCTATGAGAAAGTTCTTCACTCAAATTGACAGCTGTTTAGAACACCTGTCCATCACATATATACATTCGTTTTGAAACGAAGTTGTTGGAAGATTTCAAAGCTTAGCTTCCATTTCATTTCTGTTCTTCTCTAAATGTACAAAGTTCTTGAGGGCTTAAAAACAAACCAGAGTATGGTTTGTGACTGTTCGCTTCACCAGTATACGTTTCCATTTAAAAAAAGTATTTCAATATGTGCCAATTTTACTTCACAGATGGATACAGATATTCTGGAGAAAGACGACTGTGACAAAGGTACTAGAAAATGTCGTTAATGTATGCGGCTGAGGATAAGATGAAGTGGATGTACATTCATCTCTGATTTACTTTACGTAAACATTAGATTTATGTGTGGGATGAAAAATAGACTTGAACAAATCAGTTTCTCTTTCTCCCTCAAAATGTTCATCAGATTACATGCACAATTGACGAGTTAAATCAGCTAACTTTTCATTCACTAAGTGTACTGTTTAGTTCAATCGATGTGTTTTCCTTATTTAGGAATCCTAATCCACAGTCGAAGGGGAGGTAATAGTAGTGATACCTTGTAAATCTTTGTTGTCATTCAGTCCTCAGATAGCCTTTTACTTAGCAACACTGTTACTCTTCTGATATTTTTACGTGAACAAATGCTCCCCCCCTCCCCCCTACACACATATACACAAAAGGAAATTAGGTACTTGTATACAGTATCATTCAAGCAGCATATATTGTGGATACTTTCAGACAAGTATCGATTCATTGTCATTATCAAAAGTTGATCGGTGAACCTTTCATTCTTTTATTTTAAAAAAAAAAAATTAATTTATGTGGAAAGGTTTCTGTTTTTATAACGTTAAGTCCGCATATCCACATGTACGTGTGGAAACAAATATATGCTAGAATGTTTGTTTGTATATGCGCATACGCAAAGTAATTTAAACCATCAACTTTATATACAGGTGTGAATATGTTTTTTCATTGAATATTTAATGTATGCAGTTTATTCCATTTAATGAAATTCTTTATGAAATAAGTAGAATGTGAGAAAAGATTGAGATAACTGTTGAAATGTAACAATATTTTTCCTTCTGCAGATGAGAAGAAAAAATGGAACAACATAGTTGTTATTTTTGTTTATCTTTTTTAATTATTGCATACTTTGATTCTATCAGTATTGACTACTTTTAATGTTAATGCATTTTCGGGAAAATTTTTTTTGTTGTTAGCATAAAATATTAAGGAATATAAACTGTGCACTTATTGTATACACTCGTATTAAACAATTTCAAAAAAACTTTCAGAATAGAGAGTAGAAAAAACTAGCCACGACTGTATTGACAATGAGTTATTCATTGACAGAGGATTAACTCTTAATACCCATTGAAAAGTAGATTTGAAAAAAGGAAATTCATAAATGTTGGAGGTCTTGATGACAGAAATTTACAGTTGCTGGGTCTACAGATTGTTGTTTTAACTAGATTCCTTTGAACAGTATTCTCTAGTTAGTTATACATACAAACGTATCACACACTTAAGTTATCCTACAGTTCGGCTTTCTTAGTATATTAGTAGTATTTTGGAATTGTATAGTTTCCATGCGGTTGGTAATTGTGAATGTATTTCAGGGGAACGGAACTAAGTTAAATGACTTAGAAACAGCGAAAGGAAACGCATAGAATGGAAGAGTGATTTCCAAATTCCTGAAACAAAATAGACTGTAATTGAAAATTGGAGAGGGACTGATTTTCCTTGTGTAGTCTACAGGGGTTGCCTATATGCCATGAGATCTGGATATCATAAGGCACATTCCAACAAAGAATGAATAATGATCTACACATGAGATCAAATGAAATAGCCTTCTACGCCTGCGCTTCTTTTCCATCTTCCTTTCAGAAGGATATACAGTGGGAGTGCTAAATAAGTTAATCAGCCTAGAACCATCCACCAATTCGAGCCAATTTTTACGTATTTGGCCTCATCACATTTAACTTGCAAAGTTGAATAAAATAGGCCTAGGTGTGCAGAATTCGCGACACACTACTGACTCATTTAATTCTGTCACTGGTGGTTTGTATCATGCCGAAAATCAAGCGTTAAATGGTTGTAGCTTACGAAAGCTGTAAAAAAAAATTGGTAACGTATTACAAACCTAGCTAAAGGGGTCCTCCCGCACTTTTCGTCACATCAAATACCCTCTATGTTCTTTCTCCTGCAATATTCTACCAATCATTTCCTTGCGAACATTGATATCACTATCTTCTTGTCTGTGTTGTTTATCTAGTCGATTCCTTCTGACTGCGCTGATGTGAACCAACTGTCGTAACTTGACCTACGTCTGATGTTGTTAATCATGTCTGTTAGCCTACCTGTGTATCTTTCCCTCTCCCTGCTTGTTGATCTACACCACCGGAGTATTCCATCCAGTAGAATGATACACTGTACAGTTTCCTTTCTGATGAAGTGAATACAATCTATTTTTTCAGCACAACAATTCAGTTGACACTTTAAGGGGAAAACTAACTGAAAACAGTCTATCACATAACCACAAAAAAATAGTAACAATCATTGAACATTGAATCGAAACAAATAAGAAACGATGGATGAAACAGTCTCATAAATAGGGAAATACAAGCAATAAAACATTAAATGAATAGAATTGAAAAAAAACAAATGGGAATTTTGAAAGAATAACCTATCCTCCTTTACTATTTTTCATCTCATTACTAAATTCTGTTTACATGTAGTAAAATCTTTGCAGGCCTGATTGAATTTCACTCGTGTTATTTGTTTTTAAGCAACTCCTTCCGTTTCGCCTCTTACTCCTCCCCGTTCACCCTTCAATTCACTTCACATACTACTGAAGTGTACACAGAAGACAGGAGATAGATACAGAGAAGGTAGATGGATTGGTCTTTCTGCTGTAGGAATTTCTACACAATACACAGAATAAATCATTCATAACAGTATTGTCACTATCCTTATCATAGTATTTTGATAATATTTCTTCGTTTTCATTGTTATCAATAATGTTGTCACAGTGATTACAACAACCCTAGACAATATCACCACCACCACCACCACCACGGCCAGCACTACTATTATCATCATTGTTTAGATTGGAATACTGAAATATTCATTAACTCGTTGATTAAATGATTGATTATATGAATGAATAACTGAATGAATGAAAAGATAAATTGTGTGAATTTTTGAGAATAAATAAACTGCTTGACTGATAGAATGATTAATCTATTTGATTGATTTGGGTGGTTTTTAATGAGAGTGTTTGGAGAAAGAATGATGGATAATCAGTTGTACAATGTGTATTATTACTATTATAATTTGTATTAGTAGTACTGTGACTGTTTTTAAATAATATGGCATACTGATGACATATTACCTAGTCTGTTAAAATGTTTTGTGAGAATTTCCCCATTCCTACCTAAACGTACACGCGTAGTTCTGCGTTTGTGTGTTTGTGAGTGTATGATGAGACCTACAACAATAGTTCCTGCTTATTCTCCACTCTCATGGTATTATAGTACTACACTACGGATACAACAATGAAAAAATCGCTGGATAATTAATTACTCCTGATAAAATTGATTTCGAGATAGTATTCATCCTGGATTGACATCATTTGGGGGACCATTGAAATCATGGGAGAACTGGAAAACCGTTTCGTCCTGGTATGGGCTTCTTCAATGGTACGCGTTCATTGGCCGGCTAGGTGTCGAACTCAAGGCGTTCAGGTTTCACGGCGAATGCCTTGGGTCGTAGTCATGCTATATCGTGAATTGACAGAAGTTGGAAACTGTGAACGGGGCCGGGCTGTGGATGCGTACTGAGAAGGAGTCTCATACTAGGAAGAGAGAGCTGTTCAGTGCTCCCAGGTTTTCAGTGGTTCCCAAATGATGTCACTCCATGACGAATACTACCTCCAAAATTGGTTTCATCTGAATAAAAAAAGTAAGGTTTAAAGGAGGGTGATGCCGAAGCTGAAAAGGATGAGTCTGTCTCATAGTTACCGTACAATATGACTACACCACCATAATTATCATGTTATAATCACACAAGGCAATTGATATAGATAGTGAAAAATGTTATCGCTTGTAAAGCCACAAACGAATACTGCTTAATATGCTCATGATGATGATGATGATCAATAACTCTGCTGGCTTAAGAGAACTGATGCTACTTTGCATCATGAATGATCGCTCAATCGTCAGTGTGGTCTTTTATAGACAAATAGACGGAACCATTCTTACTAATCTGTTCATGTTTTCAGTTAGAGAATAGTAGTGGTCAACCAATCATAAATCTAACTAATGGACATTTATGGTTAATTACTTTGGAAGTTCTCAGAATAATCAACTAACTTCACAACAGTTTTATCACGTATCAACATAAGCTAAAGAAGGATTAAAAACCTTGGGGCACTAGACAGCTATTTTGTCCTAGTTTTCGACTCCAGAACAGTTTGGACTAACTAAAGGGTTTGAATTTAAATTTCAACTCACTGGCTTAGTGATGACCTGAATGCAGTGGAACGTTAACCTCCTAAACTCGCACTACTGAGGAGAAGACAGTTTAAGCGCACGCTTTGAGAAATTCATTCCTCTGAATGAGAAACAGATGCTTGATGGATGAACCAAGAGGAAATGTTGATAGGCTCTAACCAATGAGAGGTCATTCAACCTCACGAAAGTTTTTTGAAAAAACGATATCCAAAAGAGTCGATTTAAAAGAACACAATGAACAAAATCAACAAAGTGGTTATTTGCATCAGCGACCATAAACAGCAACTTCTAAACCTTTATTTAAGCGAAGGTGAATCTAGTTCTTATTCTAAGAAGCAAACTTCAGTCATATCCAACAGAAACTCTTACATGGACCTCCATAACTTAAGTGTCTCTTACCAGTGCAACTGGGAGTTAGGCTTCGCCAATGTATATATTCATATCGTTGTGTATTTAATAACTGAACTGTTCTTTTTCAGTAAGTTCCATTAGAATTACAGTTAGATCGTTGTCACAAAGTTCTGAAGAACATCCTTTGCTGAAGATCATGAAAGACAGACTAAAGACTACTGCTAACTTGATTTGGTAGTGCTTAACTAGTCCCAATCATAGACATGAAATCCACCTTTTATAGTAATTCACAGGGCACCTGACCGACAACCATAGTTGGTGTAAAATTGTCTTTCTCAACATTACCGGAGCCATCATTACATGTCTGGAGAAAATCCAGGATACTCCCAGCAATATGCTTTAAACAAATATCAACTTGAAACCGACTCAACGATCTCCTTCAGATATTAGTTTTTCTAATTTTCTAGTCCAAGTTGTTATTCATCGTAGACTGACATCAGTTGGAGGAACAAAGGAAACCCGGGAGCACTGGACAGCTGTTTTGTCTTAATATGAGACTCCTCAGCAGTGCGCACCCACGACCCCACCAGGGATCGAGCCCGCGACACGCAGGTTCTGCGGCCAGCGCGTTACCACTGAGCCACTGGGTCGGAATCCAGTGGTCCATATTTCCAACTTCTAGTGTTTTAAAACAACCCTTAAACTCTTTTGTTGGATTTTAAAATAATCTCCATTACTGAATACATGATAGATAGTTCTCAACATGGACTGACATCACTTGCGGGAAACATCGAGAACCTGAGAGGACTGAACAGCTGTCTCACCCCAGTTTGGAGCTTCTCATGAGTGTGCTTTCATGGGATCATCAGGGATCAGGTTTGGATAGGATCATTCGATCTCGAAGAGAATGTGTTACCATCCAACCACTGGGTTGGAGTCCAGTGGTCAATATTTTCCAACTTTTTTCAGTTAACGATGAAAAATACTATGAAATTAATATTTATACCGGGTGATAATTGAAGGTTTCACTAAAAATTTGGACCATGACTGCGTTCGAACCACTGACCATCGGTTTTCCTGCCCTATGTTCTGCTAACTGAGCTGCGAAGCCCGAATGGTGACCAGATTTTTATTTCGATTCAATCACCAAGTGAAATAAAAATCCGGTCAGCAATCATGCCTCGCAGCTCAGCTGTTAGAGCACCGAGCTAAAACTCCGGTGGTCACTGGTTCGAATCCGGTCGGGGTCCAAATTCTCATTTTATCTCCAGTCATTACCCAGCATAAATATTAGTCTATCAAACCACAGCTATCTCAGATAGTCAAAATGATAATGAAATTAATAATCAGTTCCTACAAGTCATCAGTTGAATGACTGTCCACTGCTTCCATAAGGATTTTTCGGAGTTGTGATGGGTGGGGTTAATCAAGTCACGTTTCCAGTGGTTTTTCAACTGATGTCAATCAGTGACGAAAATTACCATGATATCAATTCATCACCATAATCCAAAAACTAATCTATCAAATTCCATTTTTAGTTTCGTCAAATTCAGTTTTTTATGAACTCGAATGAATGACTTCCCATTTGGATGAAGGTTGTGTCCAAAGCAACTTCAGTGAGAATCGGTATTCACGCTAGCATTTTGTCCAGATCGGAGGTGAAACTGTGCTCACAAGGCAAATGCAAACAGATCATACCTTAAGGTTCTTGAAGGTGATGCAATACGTGGTTTGACATGTGGATACAAAACTGCTTCATTAACCAGAAGAAACTGGAGACCACTGAAGATTTGGTTGGCTTCCGCTCAAAGTTCATTAGTTGTATATGTGTTCATCGTCCCACCCACTTCCGTATAATCGAGTTGACATTCTACTAGCTACAAACTACTAACTTCGGATTTCTTGTTTCATTCAGTCCTTAGCGTAATTATCATTTACCTGTCCTGAATATCATTCCTAACTACCCGCCCAAACATTAGATCCTACTAACTCTACTTATCAAAGATTCTTACTGCAGTCTTGTTTCTCCAGGCGAAACAAGATGAAACAAAGTACACCGCATTAACTATCAGCTTCTTTTTCAGTATTGCCAACACCTTGACATGAATTTCTTGATGGTGTGAACTGTTTGAAATTTCCTAACCTAAATAACTATATGGTCGTCAGTTTGTGATGTTAACAGTTCTGAAATAGATTGCACACACAGAATTGTTCATAACTGAATGGATCATCGTTTCGTGGATATACTGTTCAAGGCCATCTTTGGACATTGATACTATGGACACTGCATATTCTACATGTTTTGATTCAGCAAACTTCCATTCAAAGCCTGAAGCTCGTTACTAGTACTCCTAAATGCTATTCGCCATGGAATAACATCTGCTAGGGAAGCACCGGAAACCTGAGAGCACCTGACAGCTGTTTCGTCCTAGCGTGGGACTGTTCAGTAGTACGCACCCTGTCAGAGGTCGAAACCCTAGCCTTCGCGTCTACTGGCGGGCGCGTTAGCCACTCAGCTACTGCATCCGATTCAAGCACTCCACAGTTTCCTGCCTCTTTCAATTTGCGATACAGTGCAAATATCCACCAGGTTGATGCGTTCGTCACGAGGCCTGAAGGTCCTGAGCTCGATTCCTGACGGGGACATTGGTGCATACTACTATAGAGCCCATACTAAGACGAAACAGCTGTCTAGTGTTCCCTAGTTCTCTATAGTTGTCGGATCACTGTCATTCCGTGATGAATACTACCATGAAATGAATATAATCCCCGTAAAACTTAAACTAAGTAATGAAATTGCATATATTTCATATTACATATTTGAATTCCTTACATGTCTCACTACATCCCAGAGTTTACCTTCTCAAAACTGAAGGCTGGAGGTCCTATTCCACCTGGGTTTTTTTTCTGATAAATTTGTCTGTATAGGCCACCAAAGTGTCAACATATTCTAACTCCTATCATAGCACAATAGTAAAGTTGCTATATTCAGTGCTCAGTCGGGAAGTGCTAAGAGTCCATACCACTTCATCTCAACCACATTGACAGGCTGCAGTACAATCTCGAAACTTCACTTTTTCTTCCAACCAAGTGCTGTGAAATGATATGCCACATGTAGTTAACACAAGGTCCCACATATCACTACTACTACTACTACTGATAATAATAATAATAGTAACAATAATAATAATACTCACATATATATGGTCACACGATATGTCATGTGACCCTTTTAACTTGTGATTAATTAATATTTTTTGGCACCTATGGAACATAACCCTTCATATGCTCTTGAGTTACTGCATACCTATATACTATAAAAACACGTTTCGCTTTCTGTTTCAATCTGTGCACACATATGGATGTGGCAGACAAATACATATGAAGTTAGAGAAGCAAGTTGAGACACAGGATAAACATTCTCAAGCAAACAGTATGTCTGGGTAACTTATTCAATACAACTTCCCACAGTAATCTCGAAGACCTTCAGAATATCTATTATCATTGGAACCTAACGTAGGCAAGTTGTCTTGTACCTCTCCTGCACTTACGTCTTAAATGTCTGGTCTCAGTACTTTGGGTAGACGAAAAAAGCACACATTTCTAAAACTAAACTACTTGAATAAGACTTGTTTAACATGGGAAGTGATTCAGACTGGACGGTCCTGGTGCTAAAACCACTCATTCCCAAACGACACTGTGAAATACTCTACCAGCTGAACATAGCTTCGGTCAGTGAAATCTAACACCGAAAACATCGGTCATACTATGTCTCAGCTTGTGAAACAAGCTGTCGAACGAAAATGCACCATGAAGCTGCATCATGGAGCATTTTGAAGACTTGGGGGATTTTATCCATTTTGAGCATACTTTCAAGATTTTGTATAAATTACGATTAAGCCGTTCAAAAGCAGTGAGAATCGTCCGTGTGGGCATGGCTAGTAGCATCACTAATCAAAATGTCCAGAGCGTTATTGTGCCTTTAAAAGAGGCGAGTAAAAATTCCTTTCTTTGCCATGAGCAGGTCAACAAGTTAGTTGATAATCCTAGACGATCCTATCATAATGTAATTATGATTTATTTTCAAAACTTTCCTTCAGTCTATTACTTCGAATCCCTGTCTATACTATTCAGATAGCATGACATTATCCAGCATGTTTTTAATACAAACCAGAAATCATTCCAAGGTGTTCTGCAGATAGGAACATGAGCCCAATGAGAAAAAAACACTCATCTTTGGCTGTAGTCACTTCTTAGTTCAACAGGATTGAATTGCCTCTTTCTGTTGTCAGTCAAATGTGTTGTGACCAGTCAAATATCATCACAAGCTACTCTGACAAGCATATTTATAGTGGTCAAAAGTATGTATTGCGTCACAAGTGATGTTACTCCGTTTATTTTAAGCGAAATAGCGAAATCACTGACCACTGTGTCTGGATACTTTTACTAAGAGTTAGGTGTGAATAACTTCAGTTACTTTGAGTGGTCTTTAACGCCAGTCCACCTTCATACCCTGATTCTAATCACATAGAGCGATGGTGAAAAACAGGCATACTTTTTGTCTGACTTTACCTACGATAGTTTTAGCTGAAAAAGGTAAGTGTAGTATTGCTTAGATATACTGTGAGTTATCTCCTCAAAAGACTGGAACTTTAGGCGGAAGGCATATGCAAACTATATTTGGGTCACTATTTCTATATTATTATAATACTTATTTTCATGAAGGCAACCAGTAATATAAGCTTAATGTCTACATCAAATGATCCTCGAGATCCTAACTGAAATTTCATTTACAGGTGGTTGTTGACGAATAGTAAACACTGTTGATAAACAGTGAGTATGATCTTTTCAGTCCAATGTACAATAATACAAAGGAGTTGAAATTTTAACTATTTATTCGTTCTTTTTTTCTTTCACAGAATGAGTGATTTTACTGCTTGTTTAACAGGTATACTGACAAATGCTACTAAGTATAAAACCGAGTTTGAGAAGAGAGTTCTTTTCCTATTGGATACAACTACTGAACATTGGACCTAATTACACATTAACTAGGTTATGTATGCATGTAACGAATACTCCATAAAGTATAGTTTTGGTTTTATTTCCCATTTGTTAAAATTTCTATCCATATTGTTGAAGGTGGTATGGTGTGGCAGTAGGAACCCATCCAGGGAAGTATACTAAAGGAAATACTGTGAGATGTGGTGAACCCTGTATGCAATCATTTTAAGCCCAAACTGGTTCATTGTTCCTTATTCACTGTCTCTTGTTTAAATCACTGGACTTCGACGAAAGATAATCCCATCAATAGGGTATTTCGATGTCGGATTCAAGACTTTTGTCTACAATTGAAGGTATTCTTTATTCAGTGACTATTTCTCATAAAATGTCATTCATTCTAACACGTGTGAGAACATCCTCCGTAATCTGTAAGTCATAGTCTGCTGATGCAACCAAGCATTCTTTGGTAAATCGATCCAGGCCGGAGGAAGAAGTGTCTTTCTTTTGTAATCCCTCTTTCATTGAGGTCTCTTTAAAGTTGACGGGTATACAAGACCTTCCAGTTTAATACATCGTTGAAACCTTAGAGCCACCAGAGGTTATTATAATGGTCCATATAGAATTAGATGCTGTATAGTCATGTATTTCATCCAATAGAGATCGATCACCGAAGTGATCACGGCAAACCATATTAATGAAGTTAAGTTTTCAACAGGAATAGCAAGGAAAATTCATTAAAGACTTAGCATCCGCTTTGTTCTACCAATCATACTTCCTGAACTGTCTATACAGTGTTTCTGAAAGCAGATGTACCTACGTTATCTTAATTTAATTTACAATTTCATTCATTGAGACTGGAAGAATATTTCTGACTTCATCAAGTAGGAACTATTTGTGTTTCTTCCTTACATCATTATTGCTATTTCAATCTCTCATTATTTAAATTTCATTTTCTCCATGGATTGCAGTCTTTGTAGATCATGTAAATATAGGGTAGCATTCACCATGGACTGACATCAGTTAGGTAACCAATGAAAACCTGGGGGCACTGGACAGCTGTTTCGCCCTAGTATGGGACTCCTCAGCAGTATGCACGCACGACCCGAGTATGAATCGAACCCAGGATCTTCACGTTTCACGGTGAACACTTCAGCCGTTCATCCACTGGGTAGGACATCGACAGTCTTCAGTTTCCTACTTCTGTAAGTTCGCGATATAGCGTGACTATCCACCATGGTCTTCACTTAGTGCCCAGTTCACTTCCAACTGATTCATACTAAAGATTACAGTGCTGTAGTCTAAGGTTTATGGGGATTTTATGTAAAAAATTACTTTAAGGTAGCGTCCATCATGGACTGACCGAAGAGTTCCTGTGATAATCGTGATATGCTGTAAATTAAAAGAAGTAGGAAACTGTCGACCACTGAACTGCAACCCAGTGGCTGAGTGGTTAAAGCGTTCGCCATGAAACCTGATAGTGATCAGTTCGATCCCGGACGAGCTCCTGGGTGCGTGCCGCTGAGGAGCCCCATACTAGGGCGAAATTACT
Organism: Heterobilharzia americana; assembly: GCA_944470555.2. Lineage (NCBI taxonomy): Eukaryota > Metazoa > Platyhelminthes > Trematoda > Strigeidida > Schistosomatidae > Heterobilharzia > Heterobilharzia americana. The sequence goes on along the minus strand of OX104132.1, from coordinate 13,353,069 downwards.
GTCCAATACCCCTTGGTTTTCAATGACTCCCAAACTGATGCCAGTCTATGATAAATACTGCCTTAAACATAAAATTTCCATATATATACACGGAGGTATAGCTTGAGAATAAACTAGTTGAATAGAGTCCTTTTCTCTGAATATTTCAATTCCTGACTTCAAAATGTTAATTATGAATTCGGTGGGAAGGAGATACAACATAATTCCTATGTGGGGTCAATTGTTACTAACCACTGTAATGGAGTTGGAACCCAACTCTTACTTATAGCTGTGGCTGTAGGAATTCCAAGAAGCAACCCTGACCTTTGCATTCAATAACAATTTATGAAACCTTCATTCCTACTTTGTTCAGGGAAGACTTAATGAATAGCTTTAGAAACTTTAAAATCAAATTATTCCCCTCTTGTTTATCTTTGTTTTTTACCATTTTCATGCTTTCTCTATCTTCATATTCACCTGTTGCTTATCCATTAGCTTCGTCGTAGAGTGTTACGCAATCCTGTTGTCTTTTTCTAAGCTTTGACCTACTTAGACTGTTACAACACCTCTTTATACTGTCATTTTATACTCAGTATTCTTCTTAACATCATCCTCCTTCCATCAACACCTCCCATATACCACCTCATTAACTTCTGTTTCACTTAGTATGTCTAGATAATCCCTTTTTTCACGTTCAAGTGAACAAAACTTTGAAAATCCTCATCAATAGGTTATTGGTATGCTAATTTGTCTGTTAGAGAGAGACTTCGGATAATGAAAGCAAGAAAACCTGTAAAATGACTTGATCCTTTATCTTAGGAATAAGAAAAATATTTTCGTCGTGATGAAGTGGTTCAGATTTTTTTGATATATCTAGATTCTAGACGGAATTACTCAACTCTGAAAGCTTTACTGACAACTAAAGACAACAGATGAGCTGATGATAATGATAATGAAGTTAGTGGGTGGATATTTCATGCTGGTGTAGTACTCTACTGTACTATGAATAACAGACTTGAAATGGATTGCTGAGTATTGATAATTACGGTCTAATGTTTCAAATGTGAATACTGGTAACTGACCTCAGTGTTTCAAGGATGATGTATGTCGAACAAAGTCTGTGGGTTATTAGGTCAATCAAAGTTGGCAGCATCACACTTTTCTACTGAAGAAGAATCTTTGACTCACATCAAACAGCGATTCTGACTATGTTTAACTTCAATGTGTCTTAAACATGCATAATTTACGCCAAAATATTAATTATTTTAAGGCACATTATTCTGTGAAGAAAATGGTAAACAGTTGGTTGAAGTGTCGCTAAATATTTTTAGGAAGGAAAATTTTAATGTTATTGTTTATACTATCCCGTTGTTGAGTTGACCGAATTGATCGGTCTCTATTGGCTTATGGGCTCCTGAGCTGATGCCTCGATATTGCCTGTGTTTGAATTATTTATTAATGATGGACAGTGGCTAGCAGTGGAATGCAGGATTCACGTTTCGTCCTATTTCAGACTCATCAGTAGAATGTACCTGCCTCCCAGTGAACAATTTTATTCCCACCGGGACTCGAACTTGGGACTGATCGTTTCAAATACCACAGAGTTATTCACTAGGCCACTGAGTCACAATAACCCCTTCCTAATGTTGTTGCTTGTATTATCCCGTCTCACAAGAAGTGGTTATGTTGACTCGGCGGCCCAGTGCACAACGCTCTGGCGTTTGGAGTGATCAGTTCCGAATTCGAGTGGGAACAACATTGCTCACTGGGAGCTGAACAGTCCAAAATAGGACGAAACAAGCATTTTAGATTTTATTACTAACCACTATCCATCATTGACGAATTGATTTTGTGGTAAACTAGTCATTTATCAGTGACCAATATCTCATCATAAAGTTGTAATTGCTGACCAAATGGTTCCACGTCACAATGCACTGTAACAGTTGCTGGATAGTTTAACGAAAACTGAAGTTCCAACTGTGTTAACATTGAGGAAACTGGTGCTCATAGTGAAGTTCAAGCTCACACCACTTAAGTGGAGCAGTTAGAGATGTATTTCACATTCAGTCTTCAAAGTATCAACGTACACTGAAGATGATGGATATATCTTACTGTGAAGGGTCAAAAAGTTAGGAAACCAACCTTAACAGTTATTCTGTTACAGAGGACGAAAGTAGCGAAGATATGATGGTTCAACTGAGTTCATTTTTATCGATTATTGTATTTATTTTCAAGGACGGTTTACTGAGAAGTCATTCTGGATTGTTACTCCTACAAGCTTTCAAAACACCCATTGATTATCGATTCATGGCGTTTTTTACTGAAAACAGGTTCCATCATCTTGCGCTCTAAAACGATTTTGTTGTATATTTTTGGTTTATTGTGTGTTGTGGACATGTTATTCAACAGTATAAACTTGTTACATGGAATGACTTCAGCGGGCATCCTAACACTTGCTGAGATAACCAATAGCGTTACTTTACTTTAAGAGAAACACCTGTTTCAGATACAATGCTGAAACCTGACTGGTTATTTAAGGAGTCTCTGGGGTGGTCTTTAAAGTCGCCCGTTAGATGTAAATTTAATCGAAGCGGGAGAAAGACTACTAGTTAAACGGTTGCAAATATCTTACTTTGTAGCAAGTCCATTCACTGACTAATAGGCATGAAGTAGCAAAGCCAGGTGATCTATACTCAGATGCTGAGGTGTACAGAAGGCTAAAAGTTACGCGACAATGTTGAGGGTACAATTCGGTGCGACTTTAAAGGCCACTCTAGTAGCGATTTAAGTAACCAGTTGGGTTTCTTTTGTATTTCAGATGAAAGGGTAGTTTTTCATAAAGTGAATAACTCTAATTGGTCATCTCAGTAGTTGTTTGGGTGGTCTTGAGAGTCACCCGTATTCTGTAGAGTGACTCTAATGACCACCCTAACCAACTGCTGAAGTAATCAATCAGATTTTGGTATTTTCTGTTGGACAGTAGATTTTTATGAAATAAAAGAACGTAATTGTTTATTTCAGTAGTTATTAGAGTGATCTTTAGAGTCATTTAATTTCACAATCACTTTCAATCACGTGATACAATCCCCTGTATAAGTGAATTGCTCCCAAGATGTATTTGATATCAGGTTATCACCTACACTTCATCCTGAAGTTTTGTGCTGATGACATCGTCCAGAAAAAAATGAAAGCTTCACGATTAAACAACCCAGCTCAGAGAACACAATACAACCAAGACCATATATATTTCGTTTTTTTAAGCAATAGAGATGCAATAAAAACCTCAGACTACAATCTCATAGGTTACTGGACTAAATTTAACCAGGACATACTGATGTTTGAAATCCAGTCTAAGAGTATCTATTTATTCGAGGGGTAAATCAGTTCGTTTAAGAATACTGTTCACAGTATTGACTAAAACTGACATTTATGTAGACTTCTATACTGATCAGTTAATTGACTGGGAAGCTACTTCAACAAGATGAATTCATAAGCAGAAAAATACAGAAAAAACTCCCAAAGAAAACACTAAACAAAAGGTAGAAAGTAAGTGAACGTGAATTACTGAAGAATTTTCAAGGTAAATTTAAGATTAATTGAACATTCCAAGTGTTAGGTTGCTATCCTATGGCGTTTGTCACCCGACTATCATGTGCCTGAAGTTCACACCTGTAAGGAAACTTGTTGTCTGCTGAACCACTATAAACTACTTGGACAAATGAACCAATGTTTACTTGAATTTTTCATTTTGGTGTTATTCCTCTCCTTGTATCTTTCTGTGGAATTCAGGACAGTTGCTCAGGGCACCAACAGAGTTCGAGTCCCGTAACCAACACCAGAGACAATCTGTCTAAACAGTCCTAAACTGAATAAAATGACCGTCCTACATTCCTAATGTTAGCCTTTATCGAAGAAATAACCATTTGTTTAATTTCAAGAAGATATCTTCCATGATTCAAAAGTACTTCAAAGATGCTTTGGATACTGTGACTATTGATCCAAAAGCAGGAAATTTCCCTTCTACTGTTGACCTCAACTATCCATTATTTGAAAAATAGACTATAATTTTACAGGTATGATTAAAAATGAATAGGTGGCCTGTTTATATCTTAGGCCAGCAAACATGAAATTCTTCCCCTTCAATTTGTTTTAATCATTTAAATATATCCAGCACATTTTTTAAATGTTTTCAACTAGCTGTTTCTCTAATTCATAACAAAGTGAAGGAAAAAAATATCATATTAAATGGAAGTGGACTTTTCAGCTCACGAAAACACATCATTCTTCTATCTGTCGAATACTAACCAGAATGAACCGTCACCACGAGAATTATGCTCGATTTCTTGTTCATTCTCCTTTCTAGACCGGACGCTAATCAAACACCAGCTGACTGTTTCACACTATTGCCTTAAACAATTTTATTATTATTATTATTAACATTATTCATATGTAATAATTATTTTGTTTGGAAATATTATGATAAATTGGTTGGTTGTGGCTAGTAGAAGAATCCAGGATACACGTTTCGTCCTATTTGGGACTCGTCAGCTGGATATACCTGCACCGCAGTGAGTGATGTTTCTCCCATTGGGACTCAGACCCCGTAGCCATCGCTTGAAACGCCAAGGCGTTGTCCACAATGCCACGGAGGAACGATAGGCACTTCTTGTACAACGGCTAGTAGTTATTACTATTTATTGATATACTTGGAAATATTGTTCTGAGAGTGATTTTGTTGATATATTAAGTGCTGAGAATTCCATACTGTATGGAATAAAGCTATTATCATTATTATTACTATTAAAAAAAGGAAGTAGTATGGATATGTACTCGGATACAGTGGATATACGCGTGTACAACGATCAACTTACCTTGGATAAGTAAATAATCCTCAACTAAATTATCATCATTTCCATTTATATTTTGACATAATTTTTCATAGACATATTGTTCTCGATCAATACGTCCTCTTGTCACTAATTTATAATTATCAATAATTTGAAAATTTCGATTTTCATTCAATATATTCAATATGAGTTGATCTTTCAAAATAGTTGATACATTTTTTGGTGTATAACTGTCAAATAAAAAGTTTAAATCACATACAAATGTATTGATAAGTATTTCTTCAACTATACTACACTTATTATTATAATCTCTGTTATTATTATTATTATTATTGACGTTTCGATTCATAGTGATATAACCTTCATCAGCCGTCAGGATAACGATTTTGTCAATGCTTATTAAAAAGATGGGAAGGAGTAGTCTAGAAATTAGAAAGTTCATTGAGTAATTATTTAGATTGAACATAGAATTGGCTGTTTGTTTTTGTTTTATTTTATTCAAAATCATCAGGATTATATTGTTGTCATAATTTTTTCAGGTAATTTTCAATCAGAATTAGAAATTTGCTAAGATAAATAGAAAGTATTAATGAAATTGACACCTGGATAGATTATTCACAATTTTTTAATAAGAATATTATTAATAATTCACTTTATTCCAAACAATTTGTGGTACAATTTGGAATTCTCAGCGTACTCTTGGCTATTTAGATAAACTGTTTAAATAAGTGTACAGAGTCTATCCATCTTCGATGTATGAGCATTACTTCACTGAAAGTCTGTAATCCACAGTTGTCATTACTATTATTTTAGGTTGATCGACGTTAGAAATTCGCGCACACACACACACATGCACAAACTGGGGAACAAACATTTCACTTAGTTGATTCGATGTAATGATTACTACTCAGCATTTTCAACTAAATTATTCTACGCCTTTTGATGATTATTTTGTCCTTCAAAATCTTTTCGTTCACTTATAATACACTCTGTATTCCTTTACAGACGAATGGATAGATTGTATGCATATGTGAAAGTTATCATAGGTGGATAGACGTACAACTTGTGTATGAATGCAGGTGTCATAGGTATACGTGAAAACAGTAAAAAAGAATTTTTCTATAGGAAATTTTTATTGTATCCACATTTTTACCAACCTCCAATAGGCACTGCTAATAAATAAATTGTCTGTTCATCAGTTAAGAGGAATGAGATTAAATAAATTCTATTAAAAATTTGTTTTATTCAAGTGTTTTCACCCTTTGATGATATTGGTTTGATTGGATGAAGGATATACAAGAGTAAAGTGGGATGGATAACGGTTGATTTGGTCTACTAGGTATGTATTCATATGTCAGTGATTTTTTTGTTGTGCTGCACTGGGTTAAGTTATCTAAGCAGTCAGTATGCTGGGAGAATAAATCTAGTGTAAGTGCACAAACCTACTCATCCGTTTGCTTGTCACTTTTGTAATAATAATGTGTGTGTGTGTGTGTTCAAAGTTATCTCAGCATTAGTTTGATAATTAAAGTTTCTTATCTTAAACCTACCATTTCGTTTTCCTGCAATGAGTAGCATTTATCAGGTATTGAAATTTGAATACATAAACACTAAACACATGTCCATAGGTGTGCACTATGACACTGACTATCTAATAAAGTGTATTCATGATTTCATTTAAACAGGTATGATGAACTCTGAGAGCGAACACACTTGTAACTCCACTCAGACTTCGATAAACTATAAGCTAACTAGAAAATCGATGAAGTTTTTTGTACAAGGATGTAATGCAATCACAAAGATGAATGAATGGGGTAAGTTGATAGATAAGCAAAGGCTATTTTGAGTTAATTCGATGCAGAATGTGAAGTCCACTTCATTGGCAGCCTGTTACAAAAAAGTGAGCGCTTCTTGACACCATAGTTTGCATTATTTCATTATTTGTTTTAAACAATAGATAGGTAGACTTGAGTGCCACGTTGATATTCACAAAACACTGACTACATGGGAAATCACTGAAAGCACAGGAGTACTGAATAACTTTTGTATTCTACTACGAGACTTGTCAACAGTGCGCAACGAAGACCTCACCAGGATAGAATCCAGCCTCTTCAGTAATCACGATGATTACACTACAATTGAACCACTGGGTCTAGCCCCAATGATCCACACTTTCTTACTTCTGTCAGTTCATGACACACAGTCAAGTATCATAAAGTGTTCGTCCGTAGATTCAACTTCGTTTAGCCCACAGGTTTCGACTTCTAATTAGAAGTCTTATCTCAAAGCGAGTCATTAATGAGTACAGAGGTTTATGGGGATTTATTGATTTGAGGGCGGTATTCATCAAGGAATCTTAAAGTTGACAAAAATACATCACCAAGATTACAACAAATAATGATTCTGTTCAGCAGGTATGAAAATAATATGCCATATCAAAAGATCTGATCAGGTTTTTATCATTTATTATTATTATTTGTCCATTGGGTTCCTAATGGGACATACCGCCTCAGTAGCATGTCTCCATTTCACTCGGTTCTCTCCAGTCTTTTGAACCTCACTCCACCACTCCCCACTAGCTTTCATTCCCTCCTCATACCATCTACTCCATCTCACCCTCATCTCGGACGCCCAACTCGTCGTTTCCCATGTGGATTCCACCCGACGGCCTGGTCTGGCCTGACACGTGATGTCCTGAGTCGGCTTTCTCAGTGAATGTACAATGCAATCCATCTCCACTTTCTTCTACTGTATATTTGTTGTGAGATGGTTGTTTGTTGGTTCGTTGTCAGCCAGCCAGCCAGCCAGCCAGCCAGCCAGCCAGCCAGCCAGCCAGCCAGCCAGCCAGCCAGCCAGCCAGCCAGCCAGCCAGCCAGCCAGCCAGCCAGCCAGCCAGCCAGCCAGCCAGCCAGCCAGCCAGCCAGCCAGCCAGCCAGCCAGCCAGCTAGCCAGCCAGTCAGCCAGCCAGCCAGCCAGCCAGAGTCACTTCCCTCCTGCTTATTCTTATTATTCTAGACATCTCATCTCATCTCATCTTCTGTATCGAGTGAGCGTAGATGGCTGCTGTTCATGTATGATGTCTGCAGTTTGTTGGAAATGCTTTTCGTGATGCGCCAAGTCTCCCAATCATCACATGGAAGCACTGACTTACTTGACTGACATCAGTGTTGTTCACGCTTTATGCTGAATGCAGTGGAATGAAGTGCAGTAGATCTTCACACTGATTTCAGGTTAATGAAGGAATGCCTGTGTTGCTGTCTTTCCAATCCTGGTTGGCTTTGACATCCCTCATTTATGCCTGTGCAACTGCCTGTAGTTGAAACGATGTTGCCTAGGTAGATGAAAGAGACTACTTCCTTTAGATTTCTCCTGTTGATGATGACTGGTGCTTGTTGGTGGTAGTGTTGGTTAGGTATCTTCACCACCTCTCTCTTCTCCGCCTTCACCTAAAGTCCTGTCTTCGCTGCCTTACCTCTTCTATAAACTTGTTAGTTTTCACCTGTAGGTTGTCGAGTTTGTGCAACAAGACATTAGATATAAATCATCATCATTGGCGAAATCCAAACATTCTAGACTCTTCTCTTCCCATCAGTCAAACAGCGTGTACCCATCTCTTCACATCAACTCACAGTTGTCTGTTGCATGGTCCAGTCAAGTACAGTCCAGTACAGTCGACCACAATCAGGAAAGTGATCGGTGATAGTAGGCAGCAAACTTGTCCTACTCCTTCCTGTCCACTGTCTTCACTTCAAACACATCACTCACCTTTCCATTGTGTTCTCAATCAATTGGCATGTAGCCTCATCACATAACATGTAGTTGCTGTTCAATGAGGTTGATAAGGGTTTGTGGCACTAAAACCGTAGTGTTGAAGCAGCTGTCTGCCAATTTACTTCTCGGTCAATGCTGTCGAAGGCGTTTTCAAAGTGGATGAAATTGAGGTAAATATTCAGTTGACTGCTATTCTATACTCTGTTCTATGATGATGATGTGTAGCGTGGCGTTGTAATTTGATTGTGAATGATTTGTTTTTCTTGAAGTCAGCCAGCCAACCAGTCAGCCTGTTTCGGTCGTAATTTTGAATACAGTGCATCTTTTAGTCTGTTCAAGATGATGTGGTTTAATATTTTGGTGTGGGTGGACAGGAGCATGAATCCGTGCATCTTCTTGTTCTTGCAATGACTTAAGTCTCCTTTCTTTGGGAGTTTGACGAGGTAGCCCTTCTTCTAAGTGGTAGTATACTGAAATGATGAATTTCGAAATAAGTACAAGAATGTTGTCAACCACTGGCACAGTTAAGATGACTTTGAAATAAATCAGTGAAAGATTCTGATTGGAGCATATCTTACGGAAGAAAGTGAATGATTAAGACATAGGAGTTAGTAAAGGTAGCATTGGGTTGGGGCAACCATGTAGAGCTAGAAGTGATTACCATCCCCTTTTGAGCATACAGACTCTAGTTGTGCAAGTGAATGGTATAAGTCTTCATAAACCGAAATGGTGTTTTATTCATCGGTTTATTTCTGACTCTGGAAGTTTAACAGACATCAGCGGGGTGATATGACAGCGAATTTCTGGCAATATTGTCTAGAGAAGCTGATAACCTTTTAGGACAATGTTCCCCAAGGAAACAGTCCATATCAAAACCTATGGAACATATGGAACCTTACAAAGCCTGAGACACCTTAACAAGATCTCTTCAAAAGCATCGCGATGAGCCATAATAGCAAACACTACAAAACATTACTGGAAAGATTCTTTGGAATTACGACTAAGGAGAAAGCGCTAGAAAGGTATGTTGATGGAGTGACAACGTGGTGGTTCGGCACACCAGGACAATACTGTTTAAACGGAAAACTTCATTCCTTCTCTACGCTATGGTAGATGTTCAAGCAAACACTTTGCGCCGATAGTATTCAATAACCTGGTAATTAGTTGATTATTTTGAGGTTAGTGGGGATTTGATTTTAAAGGTAGTATTCATCGCGAATTGACATCAGTTGGAAAAGCATTGAGCGTCTGGGAGCACTGGATAGGTGTCTCGTCCTAGTATGGGACTCCTCAGCAGTACATACTCACTACCCAGCTAGGGATCGAACTCAAAACGTTCAGTCTCCATGGCAAACGCACTGACTATTCACCTAATGGGTCAGAGTTCACTGGTCAACAGTTTCCTACTTCTGTGTACTGTTGAGGTGCCCCATACCATGACGAAACAGTTATCCAGTGCTCCTAGGCTTCCAATGCTTCTCCAACTGATGTCCATCCATGACCATCATTACCTTAAAAACTGGTTCATTAGGATTTTACAAATGTATTTTTTTACTTTTTACCTACTTAAAAACCGTTAGCTGGCAACACAGTGAAATAAGGATACCTGTAGCATAAGCGAAGATTACCTGTCATGAACTACTGCAGCTTACAATCCACTGGAAACTCACTTTTTGAGTGATTGGTGTAACCCTGATTTAGGTATATTTTACCCTCTGATCTAAATTGTATTCGTGACTTAGTGACTTGCATACACACATGATTCACTATGAAGTGTATATCTCTTTTCCGGGGATACAGTGACAATAACAGAAGACAAACTTAGTTACATAGAGTAAGAGGTAGATGAGTGAATCTTTTTTAAGCGGACTGAAACCGAACAGGTGAAATAGGAATCCTTCGACAACTATCCCAGTTACCTGTAAAATTGACCGCCACCAGTATCATGTAAGATGGAGAGGTGATATAGCTATATAAACTATGTTTAAATAGTTTTACAGTGCTATGAGCGGTAACATAACCTAACAGTCTACGAACGACACGAACCTAACTTGCAAATGAACTGACTCCAACGCAAACCAGAAGGTCAACCACCATAACAACAATATCACCGACGCGCGAAGACAAGAAAAGAAGACAGACCGTTGACAGAGAGCTTATACTGTCTCACCGACAGTCAAAGCAGTTGACAGTGATGCTAAATATATACATTTCTAAATGACCTTGACAACACTGAATCCACAATTTGGTAAAAGTCGTTAACAACCAATAAGAGTTCAACCTTGAGAGCAGAGGGAAGAAAAACTAGTGACCGTGTATGCTATTTTAAGGTCATAGGCAAAACAGCAAACAAAAGCTATGCAGAATTAGGGGTATACAGCATACGGTTAACTTGATAGGACTATAGACAGTAAATGTTGTTCGAAAGATTATCCAGTAATTAACTTTATTCTAATGTGTGACGCCGATTTCAAAAAACACCGTAATACTTTCTGATACTACTTATGATCATTCAGTTATACCACTTAAATAATCCTAAATAGTAAAATTTGATAACAGCTTATGCTAAACGGGTAGGCAAGTTAATCTAGATGCGTATGTTCAAGGATCAACTAAGTGATAGAGTTATTGTTCAAAACTGAAGTGAATTATTTAATCTTGGTATATGGTTTCGGACCATTCAGCAAACTGAGGAGTTACATTTTTAGGATTTGTCCTGGTGCGAACTTGACAAACGCAAAAACCAATCACTAATTATTCGGACTTGTTGTATACCCACGAATACGAGACCAAGGAAGAACACGATAGCGTAGTCGGATGGAATAGTATATTTGGGTGGTTGTGCCAAGATACCGATGCATTCCAACTAACTGGCTACAGAGTCGAATACGAGCAGCGCAACGTAACATGACAGCGTGCCAAAATGGCCAGGATGCTTGACCAGGTGCCTTCAGCTTAGCGAGTCCATTTAAACTATCAAGATCAGCATCAGTGTTGAATGTTGTCGAACCCTAGGATATTGATTTTGAGGAAGTGTGTGACGTTACACATTTCTAAAGTTTGTCTATTTGAAGTGAACCAGTATAAAAGAGTCATGTAAGTTCTGGTGACTTCTCTGTATACACAAACCTGAACTGTCACTGATATTTGGAACAACATGGAAACCATGGTGACGAAACAATACTCGGCTCCATTTCAATCATCCCACTGACATTATTACTCAACATAATCGTAAACTGACAATAACAAATGTAGATAGTTGAGATTATACAACAAGACAGACAGAAAGAATGCTTACAATGACAGCAACATTTCAAAGCTTGCAACATGCTTTATGCTCTAGTTTCAAGGTTTTGATTCATATGCCTACTGGTCGCGTCTTCAGTTAAGATGAAGTAATATGCAAACTTCTCACCCTTTTTAGAGTGGATAGATAGACAGATAGCTGAGTGATAAATGTTTTCCATTTAAAATGTGGTCTAAATATCCTCCCTTTTGTATATCAAACTTGTTATTTATACAGTCAAGGTGGTTTGATGCTCTCTGAGCTTTGATATTCTGTCATGGAATTTTCATCACCAGACTTGGTGACATCTTCATCATTGAATTCATGAAGAATTGAAGCATATTCGAATGTAACACGAATGTTATTCAGTTATAACTTAGAAAAGAGAGATTTTTGATACATCTTGACCTCTTTGACATTAAATATCCTCCAGTCATTCTTGGAGGGGAATTGTGCTATCTGTTGTTGTCACACTATTCATCATTATTGATTTGTTTGATCAATTTGCTCTTAGTTGATGGATGATTGACTTTTCGTGTGAGCCCAATACTTCTACAAACTCGCTTGATACTTTTGAACCTGCTCTTTGGAGGATTTCCACATTCTCATCGTCAAATTTATGATCGTGATTGTCTGAATGCATTGAAACTAAGGAGGTCATGTCATCTTACTCTACTCTCAGCTGATGTTCATGAATTCTTTGAGAAATCCCACGGCTAGACTGGCTAACATTCTATTGTGAACAGTCTTTGCAACTGATTTTCTTTTGTCTTCTTTTGATAACGGATCCTCTGATCTTCACAACATGCTGTGAAGTGAGTTGGTTGATCTGCGTCTTATCTCTGGTTCCGCACGGATGAAAAAACAGGAGTAAAGTGGTAAGTGAAATAAAACAAATAAAGGCTGAAATAACCGTTAAATCCAATCTGATCATTCTATTTTTATTCAACTCATTTTCGCTTTCTTTGAGGCAAAATTAAATCTACTAGACTGTAATTCATTCCATGTGACTACCTGGTCTTTCCATGTTACACGACCATCCTTGTTGTCACCAAAATAACGTGATTGAATAGTACCTGATTAGAGAGAATCTCTCCTAACTGACGAACTGCAAACTAAGAAACGTCGTTTTACACCGACAACACTTTGACATACACAACGATGGATACTAACCACTGGAAATACTGTCCCCACACTACTAAAAGACACACAAAACAAAATTAGAAACGGCATGATTTATTACTTCAGAGAAGGTAAAATCTATCTAAAAAGATAGCCATTTATATAGTTATTTATTAGGCCAATAATTACCAAGTTTAATATGCAAAAACTGTGTTCTCTGGCACTAGTTAATAATCAATTAACAGAGTGTCAATAGCATGACCTTTGATCAGGGATAAAAACAAATATTTGAATCATATTTTGCATAGAAAAAATTGGTCACTTAACCTTTTGTCTTTCAGGTTCGTATTCATTATGGACTGATATCACTTGGAGGAACATTGGAAACTTGGGAGCACTGAATAGCTGTTTTTTCCTAATATGAGACTCCTCAGCAGTGTGCACCCACGACCCCGCCAGGGGTCGAACCTAGGATGTACAGATTATGTGGCCAGCACGTTACCATTGAGCTGATGGGTCGGGACCAGTGGTTCATATATCTTATTTCTGTCACTTCACGACATAGCATGACCTCCGTCCAATGTCATCATTGTCTTTCTGCTTGTTCTGACATTCTTATAGTCCCGTTGTTTCCAGTCAAAGGGCGTTTTCCTCAATTTCCTATAGTACAATGGTATGCAACCTGAATGACACAAGAACTAAAATAGATGCATTGGTGTGTAACGTGTGGTCTGGAAACTAGATGAATGTTTTTCTGGTTCTAGACTGGGTTTATCAGTGATGTGTCTGGACAGTTGATATGAGCAGTTCAGCTCTGTTAGCTAAAGTTATTCTAGTACATCGTTGATGAGCTCAGCGTAAAACGAGGATATGGCCGTTCATTATCTAGATCACTCCGATCTAGCTAGCAAAGTATATGGGCTGACCATAGCGTTTTCTAATGACTCGTTTTGTAGAGAGGTGCATCATCAGAACCACTGACTAAGCTACTCAGAAAAATACTTTGAGATAGAGCTGTCATGAGGTGAGAAAATGATGATAGATTCCACCAAGTTGGGAGTGAGGTGGATGCTCACCGATGATATTTGATGATGACGATGGAGCTATACCGCGAACTGAAAGAACTAGGAATTAGCGGACTCTTGAACTTCAAGCTAGGAGTTGGATGTTAACGCGCCGTCCATCAGACCTGAAGTTCCTGAGCTCGATCCTGGGAGATACCTCAAACTAGAGCGGACTCGCTGTTTGATTTAAAATAACATCGATATTTTTATTTACCTTTCTATTGCCGGTGTTCTATTCCGTTAAACAAAACTAAACTTTGAAGATTTACCCTCCCACATGAGAAGCAGGTTATTGTACCAGTTATTTTTTCTTAATTTAACGTTTTACGACAACTCAAAGCATTCAACTAGGCTCAAGATTTATGGAAAGTTTATTACAAGAATCATCGAAACAAGTGAAGACAGGTATCCAGTACTTACCAGCTGATAATTTTTCTCGTGGGTAAGAATCATCTTGATAAATTTCTGAGTCAAGCTTATCCAAATAGTTTATTTTGATAAATAAGATCTCGCTCTGACGTTATTTATGAGCAAAGCGTGTCTCAAAAATGCCCTGATATAAAATCTTTACCATATTGTACTGCATTGTTTATTTCTAGCAATACTATGGGGGCGAAAAAGAGGATTCTCATTTATGAAATATGATGACAATAAAAGAAATGTGGTAATTTCAATGTGCTGTAAAGGGTATGCTGAAAGTGAATTCCATAGATTGAAAGTTTAATGTCTCAAGTTGAACTAACAGATTTCAGGAACTGGAAACCGCTAAATTCATCAGTCTGACGATCATGTTTCAAATGTGAATATTTTCCGTTGACTGAATCAGGTGTTTCTTCTGGTTCTATATGTTACCGGTCTGACACGATTTCCTCGATAACGGGAGAAACCAATTGCCAGGTAACGAATAATGAAACACTTTTCATACGACTCTTATCATATTCAGCTATTGAAGAAGAGGTTAACTGGATGAAATTTCAAAACTAGGCTAAAGCTCTTGCATACATATGCCTTCCCATAATGCTCAGGAACGAAATGAATAACTCATGTATTTAGAAAGATGATAGCCAATAGTTAACAGCCAACGCATATGTATGCCAGATATTCACTAAAAAGTCAATTAAAATAACTATAGGATGTTTTTCACTCAAAAAACACAGTATAAACTCGATGGAAAAAGTATCTCAAAGCGGACGGCTAACGAATGAGTGGATATGTCTATACTCAGTACAGTTCATTCAAATAGGCCAAGATAATAGAACCAACCCTACTTTTAGTGTGCGCTTTCCAATTACTCATGTTACTCAGTAGTATACGGAACATACCATTTCTGTGATTTTGAAAATATATCAGAAGTATCTAACATTTTAGATCCTTGCCCAATCACATCCTTATCATAAGAATTTCCATTCAAGCATCTCAACGCATACTCATAATCTTCTTAATTTCGAATACGGTACCAATAAAGTTAACGAGTTAAGCAACTAGAGCAGAAATATATATAAAATCGACAAAACTACTCATTAGTAGGTAGAAAATATCGATAAATTATTGTTTGATAGTTATTAATGCGGGTTAAAAAAAGGCGGGAGCGTGAACTTTTCATAAGTAATTCACCTATCTATTTCTCTACATTATCACTATTTCGCTCCCAGGAATATAGCATATCCAAATGATTTCAAATAGTCCTAAGGTGATCACATACACGGAAATGATAATGCTGATACGGAAGATGCTAAGTCAGTCAGATAAACATAGATACTTCATTGCTGCATGTATGGAAATGATGGATGAAATAACAAATGATGTAAAAGTCAATAAGTGTATATGAAAGGGAAGAGAATAATTAGAAGAAGGTTAGTAAAAGTGTCGAGAACGCCGAAGATTACGAAAATTACGTTGATTTCCACAATGGTGACAACAAACAGAGTCCCCGAACACTGATCCATAACATTTCCAGGACTCCAGTTGGACAAACACCCTACATCTCCCTGCACTGTCAAAACCCAGAGTCAAAAACTTCATTAACTAGTGTCAAATGTTGTTCCAGCCAACCTGAGCATTCTTCCAACCTAATCGTACTTTAATTTAGGTTAGAAAAAAGCTGGTGTGAGTTACTCACATTGACTAGTAATCATGTTCACACCCATGATGTTTCATTCTTCAATGAATCATGGATATATATATATATATCAACGGTCGAAATCTAGCTTTTAGCAAAGGGCTATCATAAACATATATGGTTTTGAGGGCTGATAAAGTGGTTGACTGGCGCTACTTAATCCGTCTAGTTGGTAATTTAGAATATTGACTCATAATTTAGCCCCCACCTGTCAGAGTTATTTTCAAAGTACAAATATTTGACAAAAATGCTAATTTTTTTTTAAGTGTTACTGCTAGTATTACACCGTCGTTGATTGGACCGAATTGATCAGTCTCTGTTGGCATATGGGTTCCTATGCGGATGCCTCGATATTTCCTGTCTTTTAACTATGTTTAGTAATGATGGGCAGTGGCTAGCAGTGGAATCCAGGATGGGCATTTCGTCCTGTTTTGGACTCACTGGTCAGCTGGATGTACCTACTTCCAGTGAGTGATATTGTTCCCACCGGAACTCAAGAGCGATCGCTTCAAACGTCAGCGCGTTATCTACTACACCACCGAGCCACGGTGGGAACAACATCACTCACTGGGAAGCAGGTACATCCAGCTGACCAGTGAGTCCGAAATAGGACGAAATGCCCATCCTGGATTCCACTGCTAGCCACTACCCATCATTACTAGAAATGCTAATTGTTTAAGTGTAGGTTCAATTGACCTTAAAATAATGTTGATAAAACTTGAAATTCGAAAAAAAAGATAAAATCCGTTAGAAAGAAAGTAACTACTCAGGTCATAAAGTGTTTTCAGAGTATGTTGATGTAAAGAGTGTTATCCTGTCAGTTATCGATGGAGTTTTATAGAGAAAGTGGAAAATCCATCTCATTTATTAATGCTTAAAAGAGGGAAGTTAACAGAAGTATCTAAAAGACTGTAAAGATTCCCACATATATACGTAAATGTCTAGGAAGACTAATTTCACAGCGGAACGGTTTAAATTACTAGGCTATTTCATTCAAAATACTGTCACTAACGGCGCTTACAAGGCAGCATTGACAAGACTAATAGCTTGTAATATTGACCATCAGACTGAGTTTATTAACTACTTTTCATGCATGGCCTCATTCTGCGATATTCAGTACTCCAGGTAATTTCAAACGGGTAACGAATAGCAGCTAGCAATGGAATCTGGAATAAGGAACTCCAAGCTACATCACCCTGATGTTTTGGACTACTGAATAGGTAAACATATAGTATAAGCAAACTTGAAATATATAAACGCGTAATAAACTTGTAGAGTAATCAGGAAAATGTCACACATACTTTATTCGTGCTTATTGTTGAGTTTGTATTTAAGAAGAATACACCATAGGCATATCACAATAAGATTTAGCACAAATATAACTTTTTTCCAACGAAATATTCGCTGTATATTACGAAATTTCCCACCATAACCTTAAGTTCCAAATTACGGATGTTCAATTATCTGTGTACTGTGTTCAATAAACATGAATGCTGGCGGCACGGTAATATGAGTTGATGGTTAAAAAAAAGTAGAAGTGTTGGATCTGATTTCTGCTTCCTTGAGGAAGGCTCAATTTAAAAGACTTGGAATTCGCCAATGATGATTTATGTCTAATGTCACACAAACGCAAAAACTAACGATTTGGCAGAAGAGGTAGGATAGAGAAGACAGGACTTCCTTCAGGTGAACGTAGAAAAGATAGAGGTGATGAAGATACCCAACCAACACTACCACCAGCAAGCACCAGTCATCATCAACAGGAGAAATCTAAAGGAAGTAGTCTCTTTCATCTACCTAGGCAACATCGTTTCAACTACAGGCAGTTGCACAGGCATAAATGAGGGATGTCAAAGCCAACCAGGATTGGAAAGACAGCAACACAGGCATTCCTTCATTAACCTGAAATCAGTGTGAAGATCTACTGCACTTCGTCCCACTGCATTCAGCATAAAGCGTGAACAACATCCGGATTTTCAACACTGATGTCAGTCAAGTAAGTCAGTGCTTCCATGTGATGACTGGGAGACTTGGCGCATCACGAAAAGCATTTCCAACGAACTGCAGACATCATACATGAACAGCTGCCATCTACGCTCACTCGATACAGAAGATGAGATGAGATGAGATGAGATGAGATGAGATGTCTAGAATAATAAGAATAAGCAGGAGGGAAGTGACTCTGGCTGGCTGGCTAGCTGGCTGGCTGGCTGGCTGGCTGGCTGGCTGGCTGGCTGGCTGGCTGGCTGGCTGGCTGGCTGGCTGGCTGGCTGGCTGGCTGGCTGGCTGGCTGGCTGGCTGGCTGGCTGGCTGGCTGGCTGGCTGGCTGGCTGGCTGGCTGGCTGGCTGGCTGGCTGGCTGGCTGGCTGGCTGGCTGGCTGGCTGGCTGGCTGGCTGGCTGGCTGGCTGGCTGGCTGGCTGGCTGGCTGGCTGGCTGGCTGGCTGGCTGGCTGGCTGGCTGGCTGGCTGGCTGGCTGGCTGGCTGGCTGGCTGGCTGGCTGGCTGGCTGGCTGGCTGGCTGGCTGGCTGGCTGGCTGGCTGACAACGAACCAACAAACAACCCATCTCACATCAAATATGCAGTGGAAGAAAGTGGAGATGGATTGCATTGTACATTCACTGAGAAAGCCGACTCAGGACATCACGCGTCAGGCCAGACCAGGCCGTCGGGTGGAATCCACATGGGAAACGACGAGTTGGGCGTCCGAGATGAGGGTGAGATGGAGTAGATGGTATGAGGAGGGAATGAAAGCTAGTGGGGAGTGGTGGAGTGAGGTTCAAAAGACTGGAGAGAACGAGTGAAATGGAGACATGCTACTGAGGCGGTATATCCCATTAGGAACCCAATGGACAAATAATAATAATAAGGGAGACTGTTACTTCCTACGAAAATCAAAATGAAAATTGTTGTGTAAGAGTAAACTTTCCTTCCATGTTAGTTCTCTCAAGTGAAGTCGGTATCTTGTTTAACTTCCTCAAAAACTTGTAGCTTTGTTCACTCAGTTACTTCGTTAGCTACAATTTTGAGGTAACTTCCAAATGAGTGTTATATCATTTCGGCCATATTGTTATGTTTGAAACAGAATACTTCATGGTGCGAGAAATATTAACTCAAATAATTCATTGAATCATGAATTTTATACTGTACAAGATAAGAAGTATTTTAGTCCAGAGTCAAGGAATAACAACTTCTTCAAAATGAATTCAGAGCTAAAAATAAAACAGACACGTTTTGTGAGCTGTAAGTTACAAGCATAACTGTCATTTTTCTTTTTGCTCAACTACCTCAATTCCTGTTTTGGAACTGCTGAAAATACTCCAATAACTTCTTCGTGCCTTGTGTTGATGTATCCTTCATTCAAATGTTTGACATTGTGTGACCGGGTAGAAGTGATGTGTGCACTCTCACCTTACTACCATGAATGAAGTTAGTTTCTACACAATATTCATTGGCTACTGATCATTCAATGAACAAAAATTGTGATATTTGTTCACTAGTGAAATGATTGGACAATCTATATATTGGATTTAGTAATAAAACAAAACAAAATGATCAGTGTTTCAATATGAACTACCAAGCGCATCGATCATTAACTTGCTAATTAATGCCGACAGACTGTACATTTCATTAGCAATCATCCATGCGCCAACTCCTCCTTTCATCTTTGGTTTTTGTTTCGTTAAAAAGATATCACTACTCACTATCTGTCATCGATACTTCACTCTCTCTTTCTCTTTTTACCTCTCTCGCTTTACTGCTCACCTTCTATTCACGTTTGATTTTCATCTACGTTTTCATAATTAGTTAACTTGTTCAAATAGTTATCCATTCCAACCAATGTGTACGTGCTTGTTTAGAAATGAGTTTTCCAACTTTTAGTTTCTGTGACTGTCATTTTCTCATCTCTACAACTGAATGCATCACCGCGTTTCGGTTTCTGCAACCAATCATCCAACCACTCGTTCATCCACTCATCCATTCATCTACATAGCTACTTACCCACCCAAAGTACTCATATGGGTTTGATGAAGCGTAAAAGATGTAAAAATAGAATCATGAACATCAAAACTAAGAGCTAGGGAATAGAAAAATTCCTCTCCTCTATTACTGTCAGCGTTTAGATATGAAGCTTACGCAGAAGGAAATCATACACTTCATTGAAAACACTTGTCATTGTGATATTCTGTACATACAAACACATAAATATAGTGTCTAACCAGTAGTAATCTTATCCACTGGTTCATTAGAAACACAAACGAAAGTGTTCGCAAATAATAGTCAGTGAAATAGCATTTTGTATACTCAAAGTTGTAGCTCACAAATCTAAGAATTTGATCCTCATGAGTATCACTGAAGTACATCATTCAGTAGACATGTTTGTGCCTTACATTATCACCTATATCTTTTATGAAGAAGTTTATGATACTGGGTTGCTAGCTAAACAAACCACACTTACTACAATCTAAGCAACGTTTAGTGAAATGTGTGATGGTTATTTTATACAAATTCGCAAAGGAATGAAGTATGCTAGGGTAGAGTCGGTATGAATTAGTTAATTTTTCACTTTAAAAACCCATTAATACACGTTTGGACAATGAATATTTCAAGTGAGTCATCTTTAATAAGGTTAACTTCAAAAAACAGTCTTTTTGAAAACAAGGGATAATTCAGTGAGGATAATTTTCCTTCTCCATTATATCATCTAAAGCTGCAAAAATGCGTTTATATATACCAAAAATATGTTTATTATTAAACAATAGTGTATAACTACATCTCAGCAGCTGCCTACACTGGATACTGATGATCAGATCGGAAGGCTAGAAAGAGTAAGCAGCAAGGGATTCTGGCCTGCCAACGAACCAACCAAGAACCCACCGCCCAACAAACATGCAGTAGAAGAAAGTGGAGATGGATTGGACATACTTTGAGAAGGCTGATTGAGGACATTATGCATCAGTCCAGGCCGTCGAGTGAAATCCGCATGGGAAACGATGAGTTGGGCGTCCAAGGCGAGGGTAACATGGAGGAGATCATGTGAGGAGGAAATGAAAGCATATGACCAGTCGTAGTGACAGATTGAAAAGACTGCAAAGAACAGAGTGTAATGGAGGTGTTCTACTGAAGCCCTATGTTCCACTAGGAACTCAAGGGAAAAAATAAATAACTACATCGGTTAGCTAGTGCTAAAAACTTAAACCGAGACTGGAAAGCAGTTGCATAACAATCTATTAGATAATGCAACTAAGGAGAAAGGTAGAGAGTTTGACGAAGTGAAAATTGTTGATAGATATGGCATGCAAAGATTGAGAATTCACCTGGTAGATGTAAAGGAAGTGAAAGAATCAAGGTTTATAATGAAGGTGGTAATAGTAGCCTAACTAATTATAATAAAATCGAAAAGAATTGTGAAAACTTTAAAATCATGGTACGATTACAGATTGACCATACTTTGTCTATAAGCATGAGATCAGGGTTGAACTGGTAGATTGCCAGTATTTCTGTTGTGTTCAACTTTGAAATGGTACGCCTTTTGAGCTGTTCCCATCGATTCCGTAAATGACACTGATAGAGGACTGTTGCAGAGGTTTGTGTCCAAAGTTGATCAAATGTTAAATAATTGAACTGTTAATTGATTTAATTTCTCCCTTTGTTTCTTTCTCTACCTTTTTCCATCTTCCACAATATGACTGATGAAAGCTGTGTCACTTAACAACATCAGCAATCTCTGTTTACCAGTAGGCTAAACAAAGCTGCTATAATGAAAAGAAATAACTGGCCAATAACCAACGCTTGAAAAGATCAAACAATTTTCTAAGCAGTTTCGTTACAAATCCATACCAATGGGAGTTACTGTGAACTGTGTGGTCACATGATTTCATCTGAAAATACAGGTTCCTTTTTAGTAAGGTAAAAATTCTACTTTTTCTCAGGTAATACTGTAATATATTAGCACTTTTCATCCAACACTATGCACCATCGTGTCATTATGGAGAATATCTTTGCCTTTGGAGCTTTCGAACTAGAAATCAGATTTCAGTCAGCTGTTTTAAAGTACTCGTTATTAGGTACTGTGTGTTCTCTCCAAGAACTGACGGTCAAACGGTAACCAATGAAGTTTTTAGGTTCTAAGCCCTTGTTGAAGAAGTCTGTCCACCAAGTATGTTGCATGACCACTAGGCTAATTAACATGAGGTAATGTTACAATTTATGTTGCTAGATTTTTCAAACCAGTCCATAAAAAAAATCCTGTTTCACATGTATTTCATGCTCGTCAACAACAAACGAGAAGATGGTAATCTCAAAGAAACTTATGCGAAAGCAGAGAATTGGACCAGTATCAAACAGTGCCAGAGTCAGATTTGTCGCCAATTGAGCCCAAGCCAAATTGAAGCCTAGGTCTAAAATCTACAGCTGATTGGCTCAAGATATCAACAGTTTATCTCAGGTAACTCTGGGAATAACTGATTGATAACTGTGAACTTTATCCAATCCACAGTTTCTCTAAATTAATAAACATCCACCATAGAACTATTGAACATACGCGACTAAGTGTCTGTAGTAAATACAAATGCAGCTGTCTGAGAAATGTTGACTGTCAATATTTCGACTGGGCTCAATTAAAAGGACCACCAACCCATCTAAATATATGACAAGTGAAATGAGAATTCACTGGAAAATACTAAATTGGTTTCAGTCTGATATCACATAAAAACTGGGTCATACTTGAACAGCTGATTCGTTATATTGAATGTGGGGGATTTAGAGATCTTTCCAGTTGGTATTCATCATGCATGATATCAGTTGAAGGAACGTTAAAAATCTGGGAGCACTGAACAGCTGTTTCGTCCTAGTATGGGACTCTTCAGCAGTGCGCACCCCTGATCCCACCAGGGGTCGAGCCCAGGACGTGCGGATTCCATGGCCAGCACGTTATCATTGAGACACTGGGTCGGAATCAAACGGTTCATAGAGCGAGCGGTACTCAATGTTATCGTTGAGTATTTATCCTCATGGCCACGAGGTTTGTCCCTATGGTCACGACTTCTTACTGAAACTTCCGGAATCACCTGTAGAAGCTAGTCATTAATGAGCCCTAGTTCAATTGAATTTGGGGGTTTGTGAGGATTTAGAGATTTTCCAAGTTAGTATCTAATGTTCCTACAACGGATTTCAGTTCGTTATATACTAACTGATACTTCTTAGTGGTGTATAATGCTGACCCATGGTCATTATCATACCCCCTAGGTAGATAAATATTTTAAATCGTTAAATGAAACAGAAATTCCCAAGTATACATCAGTATTCACAAGTAGATGTTTGAAAGTGACTAGATATATCTGGAAAACTGATTCAAATCGTGATGTTACGATTTCTTGCCATTGCTAATTGCCTGACTATCTACAGAGTTAAAACATCTTGAAAGTGAGAAAAACCATTTGGAGCCTAACTCACTAACCAGTAGCTAAGCTGGTAGGGCGCGGGGCAGGTAACTTGCAGGCAGTTGGTTTGAATCCTACCGCCCCCCTCAATCATCAGTGAGTTTCAATAACACCAGCCTGTAAAACCTTGACTATCTCAGTTAGTTTTATAAATAATAAGTAGATTTTTATGCTTTTCAAAACCAACATCTATCGATTATCTTAAACTCAATTCTTATGTAGGCATGAAGTTCGTGGTTCACATTACCTTATCTTGTGGATTTGATGCCGCATATATACTAAACTTTATTACAAAGTAGATGGAAATTATGAGATATCCTCAATTTATTAGTTGGTTGGAGGAAATCTGTAGGAAGCCTTGGATCTAAGGATTTACCTTACTGGTAAGGTATATGATAGAAGAACTGAGTGGTGACGACGTTCCAAATATCTAATGTGATATATATTTCATTGAAGGTACAGGTACACTTTGTTGACGAGTGCCAACAAGCAGGAAACCCAAGTTCAGGGCTTCATACCAACTATCTGCAACTAATCAAAGTGGACTATGATATTTCAAAATGATCTCATACCAGACAGCATAAAGCTGGCTACTCTTCACTGATCAATCAATGGATATCATTCATATAATAATCAAATAATCGGTCGTATTCAGGCATTCATACAGAAGCTCATATACCAACAGTAGGCGTTCAATTCAGTCTAGAACAATCGACCATAGTAAATCCTAATATATACTTCCTTCCTTTTTATTATTGACCCTCTTACATCAGTGTTTACAAATTTTAAATATTCACTCTAACATCGATTACCCTGAACTCTGTGGCCCATTATTGTTACGATAACCGAACTCCCCTAATATTATTACTTCAATTAATTTTCTGTATGATTATTGGTTAATTTTATTCGATGGCTGTTGTACATGTTCACTGTGTTTCATTAGGTTATGAATTGTGTCACTAATTGCCTTCCTATATAAATGGAATTGTGCAGTTGTAGAAGACATTAATGCTGTCAACTATACTACTGAAACCGACGGATTTACTTCAAACCCTAAAGTACTTGAGTATATGGAGGATTAAAAGCAGATGAAATAAAATAGATTCACATAGTCCCATAATGTTCATTGTTTTTTACTTTACAAAGTTTATGAAGAGAACTAACAATATACGTTAAAATCTGCCACATTACTGATACCTCAGAATGTATCTCCAATAATCAATTGTCAGCTTCACCTCTCTAATTAAGCTCAATTTGGATAAGAAGTCATAGTTGAGCAGTTGATGTGATGATGACGAAAAGATAGTTAAGTACCATGGATTCAAGTGACAACTAGGCAAAATCTTCGGAGACTGAAGCCCGGAGAGGAGCTGGGATTTGCAGCTCAGTTGGTAATCTGTAGGCTGCTACCTTGAATGATACCACAATCTAAATTTTCATTTCATTAACAATAACTATTCTGTATCATCAACACTTTAGTGTTCTCTTACTCTGTAATCATGAAATTATAACTATCGATTGATAAAATCTCGCCTAATCATTCAAAAATGAACATGATCTGTCTAACGAAGCAGTTTCCACTAGCAGTTGGATAGGTAAACAAACGAAAAGGAAAGTAAATAATGCACCAAAATTGTTGTCTGATGTATTTTGATTTCATTAATCGATTATCAACATAGAATATGTATCGCATCAAATTCTACGCAGTACCTTCAATTTGCTGGCCAAAATAAACTGACAATATATTTAATTTTTTACTGAATGGAATGATTAATTTCAAGAAAGTGAACACTTCAACAATATATATATATATATATATATATATATATATATATATATATATATATATATATATATATATATATATATATCACCAACCAACCTCCATTAAGCTATCCATTAAAATTTATGACCAATCATCAAATTGCTCTAATTGAATTTTAACTCATGTCAAACGGTTTTACTTTGTCAAGCAATCAATATAGATTTTTTAATTTAAGCCAAATAGGAAAGTTTTTGTTAATTCGTTTAAGGCTGGATACATTTGGTGGAAATTAGGGTTGATTATAAATTCTCACTGATAAAAGTGTAAGCCGAAACTTTTGATTGAGATTTCATACTACTATTAAGTAGCTAGAAATAACTTTATAAAATTTCTGTGATAATAGCTGGTGCAAATTTATGTTCTCTGTGCGCAATAGATATAAAACGACAGGTCATTGAGACTAAAATATTACTACAATGAAAAGTTCCACCACCTAGTCTACTGAATACATTTGTAGAAATAGACTTGAATTAATCATCATCTTAGTAGATACAAGCCCCAGTAAGAAAATTCGCTCAGTAGCCGGTCATCAGGGTAACAACACATTTTTATCTCCGTCGAAGTTGAAAGAATGAACACTTATAGTTTATTAGTTAAACAATCTTTTCCAAGATAACTTCAATATTTTACAGCCTGAAACTCTTCCAACTTTGTTGAGACTTCATTTAAAATTTTACCAACTGGATTTCTGTTGTTAGACTTGCATAACAGAGACCACGTCACTTCTTACGGCATCAAGCTACACTATGAACATACCGATTGGATTATCAGCAGTTAGAAGTTTCTACTTAAAAGTGTTCAGAGAATCCTGTATTTTTGAACAGATCTCATTTTATCTTACTTCAAACCATTAAGATAATCACCTGGGAGGGATTTCAATTGTGTACAACTATTTTGAAATTAGAGAGTAATAACTTGATGGGAAACTGATCTGAGAAATTTAATAATGATAAGAAAACTATACTACTAGTAGAATATAACCGAATTGATATTTGTGAAAAAATTATTGTCTTCATCTTTTATTAGGTTCAACTGACAACGATAGTGTTAAGTATAAAGACATATTTCCTCAGGAATGAACTATTTCGTAATTGAATTTTGAGGGAATTGTAGGGATTCGGAAATATTTCAGGTTGTTATTCATCGTAGACTGATATCAGTTGGAGAAACAAAGGAAATCTGGGAGCATTGGAAAGCTGTTTCGTCCTAGAATGGGACTCATCAGCAATGGGCACCTACGATCGCGCCACGGGACGAATCCGCGACCTTCAGGTTACGTGACCAGCACGTTACCATTGAGCTAGCCACTGGGCCAGAATCCAATCGTCCATATTTCCAACTTCTGTTAGCTCGCGATAGAGAGCAGCCGCAACCGTGGGTGCTCACTGCTAAGGAGTCCCATACAAGGACGAAATAGCTGTCCAGTGCTCCCACGTTCCTTTTGTTCCTCCAACTGTCAGTCTACGATGAATAACAACTTGAATTGGATCTGTCGGATGCTGAAGTCGACAAAGCTTATCTCTGAATGAGTTTGAAGGTTTAAATGCCACCCTAATTCCAGCTTTGTTGAGAATTCAATGTAAATTTTCTGATGTACCTTCCTTATATGGTAACACAATTAAGGCTTGGAACTTATTTCTACTCGTATTGTTGCCATTGTTCGTATTACTGTTATCATTCTTATATGTTCGTACGGATTTCTTAATTAAGCGGTAGAGCATAATTATTAAAGCTTCTTTTATGTGTTTCAATCCCTTGTTTAAGTCCTTTCACTAATTGGTGAGTTTTTTAGTATTTGACTAAACCCGTCTTAACAGACATTGGATGAGATGATACCATTCAGTGTAATCTCTTCCAAAACTCCATATTTTCACCACCATCAAACCCCCTTTTAAAACTAAATTCACAATCAATTCCTATTATATCTTCACCAGTCTACTACTTGAATTTAACCCATGCAAAAGATATTGACCCTATATTTACATTATTAACTCATCACATACTTTCTATTCCATTTTGACTGGTCACATGTATCAAGTATGACAATCTGATCATATGAACACAAGATAACTTCAATTTTAGTCATTACATTATTTCATTTAAACCTTCCTAATCCACATCAATTCTTCCATTATGTCATCATCTTGATAAATGAATCATATGGATTTTATTTTTCTCTCTCGTAGAGTATGATGAAACTGTATTTCGGCACCTTCTCTTCAACTGCATACAGTCTATAAATTCATAAGATATATATATATATATATATATATATATATATATATATCCGGATTTTTAACAGTAATGTCAAGCCAGTGTTTTCATATAATGGTTCAGAAACTTGGCGCCTTACGAAAAGCATTTCCAACAAACTACAGACATCATACATGAACAGCTGCCATCTACGCTCACCAGATACGGATGATGAGATCAGATGTCCAGAATAATAAGAATAAGCAAGAAGGAAGTGAATCTGGCTGGCTGGCTGACAACGAACCAACAAACAACCCATCTCACAACAAATATGCAGTAGAAGAAAGTGGAGGTACATTCCATTGGACATACACTGAGAAGACCGATTGAGGACATCACGCGTCAGGCCAGACCAGGCCGTCGAGTGGAATCCACATGGGAAACGACGAGTTAGGCGTCCGAGGTGAGGGTGAGATGGAGGAGACGGTATAAGGAAATGAAGCTTGTGGGAAGTGGTGGAGTGAGGTTCAAAAGACTGGAGAGAACAGAGTGAAATGGAGAAGTGCTACTGAAGCCCTATGTCCCACTAGGAACCTAAGAAACAAATAATAATAATAATGATAATAATGCAGCTGAAGAGGCGACGAAATACAGTTCCATCATACTGTGCTAAACTTGTTGTCCTAGCTTAGCTAAAACATTTTCTTCTCCCAAATATCCATCACGCATTATTCCCGATATAACTTATTATACGCTTAAGCAACAACTTTCAGTTTTCACCTTTAACTTTTATGAAGAAAGAGTTTTAAGACAATAATGTATTGCAAGGTTAAAATAAGTACAAAATACAAGGACGTGCGTATATATTTACAATAACCTTGGCGATTTCAGATTAATTTTTCGCTTCCACTTATCTGATATTTCGTGATTGGTGTTCTTGAACGTTACTCAAAGCATCGCAGTATCCTGATAGGTTAAGGTCTCCAAGTATTTCTATCCTTTTTGATGCATCCAAACAATAAACAGTATTCTGAACCACGATCACTTTGGTTTCTCGATTAAAAATATCATTTGAGCACAATATCTTCAACTATTTTCTTTATCATTAAGATATTTAGGATGCGAAATTATAGTTACTTCCTGTCTCATTAGCTAAGATAATCGATGGGTGGATACCATTAAACTTGTCTGATATAACCCTCATACTGTCTTCATTCTTCAGAATTATTTCATACTTCATATGTGATTCACAATGGGAAGCTCAGTGATACTTTTGAAGTGAAGACAGGAGTGAAACAAGGTTGCCTACTATCCCCCATGATATTCCTGATTGTGGTGGACTGGATCATGCAGCAAACAGTAGGCAGCGAGAAGAGGGGGATACACTGGACGACGGAAAAGAACCTAGAAGACTTGGATTTCGCCGATGACTTGTGCCTAATGTCACATAAACTTGAAGATCTGCAGGCAAAAACTAACAAGTTGATAGAAGAGGCAGCTAAGACGGGACTTCAGGTGAATATAGAGAAGACAGAAGTGGTGAAGATGCCGCACCACCACCATCAACAACAACAACAAACTCCAATCACCGTCAACGGTAGAAACTTAAAGGAAGTAACCTCCTTCACTTATCCAGGAAGCACTGTTTCAACTACAGGCGGGACGGACGAGGACGTCAAAGTCAGAATCGGAAAAGCAAGACAGGTGTTCATTAGCCTGAAACCAGTGTGGAGATCTTCTGCACTCAGCATGCGGAACAAGATCCGGATTTTCAACACCAACGTCAAGTCAGTGCTCTTGTATGGTTCAGAGACTTGGCGCGTCACGAAAGGCATTTCCAATAAACTACAGACATTCATCAACAACTGCTTACGCTCGCTACTGAAGATCAGATGGCCAGAAAGAATAAGCAACAAGGAACTCTGGGAACGAACCAACCAAGAACCTATCACGCAACAAATATGCAGGAAGAAGTGGAGATGGATTGGCCATGCACTGAGAAGGCCGACTGAGGACATCACACGCCAGGCCCTCGAGTGGAATCCCCATGGGAAGCGACGAGTTGGACGTCCAAGGGTGACATGGAGGAGGTCGTGCGAGGAGGAAATGAGAGGTTGTGGGCTGTCGTGGGACCAGGTTCAAAAGATCTCAGAGAACAGAGGTCACTGGAGGCGTGCTACTGAAGCCCTATGTTTCACTAGGAACCCAAGGGACTAATAATAATAATAATAATAATAATAATAATAATAATAATAATAATAATAATGTGATTGATAATTGAAAGCAGAGTCCAATAGGCTCAACTACAATGAACTCATTTTATTACTTCAGTAGATTTAGTTATCATCATGTTACAATTGTGTGCGCTGTTTATTATAGTCATGAATGATGAATAGGACACACTAGTTGGTAATTTTATATAACAGTAAATTGATAGTAGGCCAGAAAGTTGAAAGAACAACTGGAATAGTTCATTTACATTGAAGATTAAATTACCAAATATGTACACAAATACAGACTGTATAGAAACACAAAAGAAACATGTTTCAAATGAACCTATCAAGAGGAAGTGAAGTTATAGTTTAGAAGAGAAGGAAACAATCGTATTCCTTTTCTATCTCTCCATCTACTGAATATACAAAAGCAGATGAGCTGACAAAGTAGTAACGGTGATAATAAACACTACACAGATTTCAACGATTATTTGATGGTTTCCAGTTTATTATAACGATCCTCTGAAATGAATAAATAAATAAGTAGTAAAGTAAGTAGTAACTTTCTATTACAAATTGATGACTTAATAACTAGTGGACAATATAGAATGGTATTGATAACCAAAATTTTCGTCCTTAACTGGACTCTTCAGTGGCACACATCTTTACATTTCTGCGGTAATCCAACTAAAAAGAATACCATCTTACGATAAATACACCAGTCTTTAAGCTCAAATGCCCAATAATTCAAAATAAGTAACATTTATACACACAAACACACAATAATTTGGAGTAGGTGGCTTGCGAATTTACGATAAAACACTAGGGTACTTTCTCTACTTTCGATTTGCATAAGACGATAGGACTTGTTTTCTTTATTTCCTAGGGATAATAAAGTGGCAACACATATTTGTCTTACAAACAGAGGTGGTAGTATTGACAATTCAGTCCACCACTTACCTAAACCTAGGTAAATACTTAGCATCACAAGTTTCACAAATTAACTGATGCTTAAGATCTAGAAATCACAGTTATGCCTAACTGCTGAGTTGCACTAACACGGTAGTTAACTCATTACTCTATACCGAAGTTTATCCCAAGGCATGAATTTTGATTATCTCAGATGAAGAGTTTCTATGACGTCATCATTCTAAAAGCAGATATGTAAAAAAAACGACCCGATTACCTTAGTGGTAACGTCTCTGACTGCAGCATTGGGTGACGCAGGTTCGAATCTCAGGCGGGACATCAGTTTCGTCAAGGCTGAAGATACACCTTGTTGACGTGTGCCCAAAAGTAGGAAACGAAAGTCCACGGCTTCCTGACGATTGCCTCTATTTAGCTAACATCAGTGCATCGAAATGCTGAGCTGCCTAGTCTTGTGGGGACATTGCAAAATAATCGACAGAATTCGATCAGCACTTAATACTACACAACATGAAGTTGGTTACTGTCCAGTGACAAAGCAATGTAACTGCTACAATATTGACCGCTTCTTAAGCTTATCGTAACAGCAAAAGACAAAACCAAAATCAACTGAAGATGGCAATAGCTTACTTGCTAAAAATGGCAATACTAGTAGGAAGGTAATTCAACATCTTACAGGTTATCAGATACGCGCTTTGCATGAGGGAATACTATATTATCTGGTTGTTCAAGTCAAAGTAGTCGGAGTAAACTATGAATCCGATATTCACTATTTGAAAGTGTGCAAGGTTGTTAAGTAGCTGCTTAAATATCGTACAAAAGTACTTGCATACAATGCACAACTTTGAAACAAAGTAAAATGTCATTTCAAAGGAATGTATACAGAACATATGTTAAAGTTGTATTCATCTTGGTGACCAGCAGTGGAATCCACGATGAGCATCCTTTCCGACTTGAGACTCGTCAGATGGATGTACCAGCAACCCAGTACTCATTACTTCAAACCACAGAGCACTGCCTATCAGGCCACGAGAGACAATGTGTAATGTGTATCAGTTATCGTTTGGTACTTGTAATTTCCCGTTGCTATAGAGGGTCGAATTGCTCGACCTCTGTTCGACCCTGTTTTTCAACCCTGTAAAGCAAGTACCGAACGACAACTAATACCCATTGTACAAGAGGTGGCTCTCATGCCCCAGTGGGGACATCATCACTCACTGGGGTGCAGGCAAATCCAGCTGACGAGTCCCAAACAGGACGAAACATATGTCCACTGCTAGTCGCCAAGACAAACACAGCATGATGAATACCCGGAAGTATCGAGGCATCCGCATAGGAGCCAATCTGCCAACAGAGGTCAAGTAATTCGACCCTGTATACCAACGGGAAATTACAAGTATCAAACAATAAGATGTTAAGGTCCTTTACTTCATCAACTCTGAACTTCCTGATCAGAATTATCTTCAGTGAACAGCATTATTTCAGTTTTATCTAAGAAATGCAAACCAATCTATATTAAAACGGTAACTGAAAGATAACATGATCATCGAAAGAAGCTGAAGGTCCTTGGGGCTATCTTCCGAAGGGTGGTGGTTGCCCATTGCTAAGGAAACCCAAATTAGGTAGTACTATCTATCCAGCACTCTGTAATCCTCAACGCTGTCCAAGCTTGATGTAAGCTCTTGATGAAGACAGTCTTGAAAATGATTATCAAAAATTTTTAGATTATTAAAAGGTAAATAAAAGAAAAACTAAGTAGCAAAGATTAACTGAGACAACTGAGAAGAAAAGCAGATAGTTATTTCAAGGTAATTTGCTTTCCCTTACGTCTGAAATCACCATATCCTTTCAATAACTGTAGAAAAGGAACTAATATGATAGTCATCCGAGGAGTACTATTCGACAAGCTGATTAGCCTACTGGAACAATATGGGAAGGGGGGAGGGGCATAGGCATAGTACTGCGTCTGTTAAAGTCTCAACATTTTAGTACCCTGCAATAAGAGAATATTAAAAAAAAGAATAGAATATTGAATGAAACAAGAGTTTAGATACAGAAAGTTTGGAAATATAGACGTACAGTAATCAGATGATATAAAGCATATGCATTTCCAGGTAGTATTCATCACAGACTGATATAAGGTGAAGAACTACGGAAAACCTAGGAGCACTGGACAGCTGTTTCGTACTAGTTTGGGACTACTCAGCAGTACGCACCTAAGACCAATGACAAGGGGTCTAACCAGCAACTGCGTGTATCAGGTAGTACCTCACCCCAAACCAAGCAGTTCCTAGTTTTTTCTCCCATGTAACTTTAACAGTCAGTAAATTAATAAACTTAAATCATATGTATGTTTTTTTTATGTATCAGGTTGAGTCAACATTAAGTTTTAGATAATAAGATGAAATCGGTTACTCGCCAGTGACCAACAACACATAGTACTCAATCCTACAAGAGGCCACTAGAGGACCCAATACCTCCATAGGAAACGTCTCTGACAACAGCAACGGGACATAAACTCGCTTGAGGTTGGAGCTACGTCTTGCTGACGAGTATAAACAAACGCGAGACCTAGATCTAGGGAGTCCTGGCAATTGTGTCCGATTGATCAAATCTATCGTGCTGCTGATTACACAACTTGCGTGGACCTAAACTGACAGACAGAACAAGAGCTAACCCAACTTGCTAATTGCGATTCAAGTGACCATCATACCATACCAGTTTGTCATTCTAGGTCAAAACACCGCACTGACTGCTCACAATGTGATCAAGAACCTAGAGGAAAATATTTCTTGTATCATGTCTCAGTATAAACGTCAAATATGATAGAGAATGGGCGAATACAAAAAATCCTATGACCTGCATTAAAATCGCCTAAACAGTTGGGTAGTGCAGTTCCCTAGTTCGGAATTCAACTCAACTTCATCTGTTTCGGCATGTCAGACAGACAGACAGAAAGAGACAAAACCAACGTAGAACCTAGCGAACAAGTGTATCACTACAAGTTCATACATGAAAAGAACAAACAGACAGAAAAGGACTGATATCAGAGTAGACGAAGGAGAAACAGTTTTAAAATCAGGGTCAGTGAAAAGATTCATGCTTTAGAAGACGTCAAACAGTGAATAGATCAGTACCAGTATGACCGATTCCCAGGCATGTGGGAACCATATGGGGCGATGCAGACTGGGTGGTTGGAGCCCGCGGGAAAAGAGGAACCAGAGGTTGGAGACTAACTCTAAGTGATATGGCTCAGAACCGATGTCAGTGGCGCAAATGTATAAACACATTATCCCCATCTTAATGCTATACCGAATCTCACCATTTTCTCATTTTGCCTTTCTCACTTTTCGTACTTAATATTTCTTTTGACTGAAGTTTCTTTTCTGCATCTCCTACCTGACTGCATTTTTACTTGATGTATTGATATGAGCTGTGGCAAATCGTAGGGTTACGCAGTAATGTCTGGTCCTATGTTGATGGGTGATGATAATTCCCAGGTATTTCATCAGTCGTCTTCAACCAGTGATTCCTTTTGTCTCAAGGACATCAGTCAGGTAGTCTACACCTTTCTATACGGTTCTACCAACAGTAGAAAGACTTCACAGACTGATGCTACTTCTTGGTCTAAGCATCTCTCACCTTCCTACAACCTAATCCTACCTCTACTAAGATTGAACATCTGGGCAGGCGGCGGGTTTGGCAATGTACTAACTTCTAATAACACAATATAAAACCATAGCAGAGGTTACATTATTTCTCTGTTAATCTGTTAAATATTTTCAATTTAGTTTAGGAAGAAAGACAAAAATTACCTAGTTGTCTCGTTAATAAGTCTATTTCAGACGCTTTCTTTTCCAATTGTTCAATTTCATTGTTGAAATTATCGATTTTCTTCAATGCATCACGTAATGAATCAACTGGGAGGTTGATAAAAAACCACAAAGAATTAAGAATAAAAGAGAATAAGTATGCAAAGCAACATTATATGCAATACAGTTAGACATTCTTTATTTTATACTGGGTGGTGATTGAAGGTGAAATGAAAATTTGGACCATGGTCGGATTCGAACCAGCGACCACTGGGCTTCCGGCCCGATGCTCTACCGGCTGAGCTACGAGGTCTGACTGCTGACCGGGAAAAACCTTTGGTGATTAAGGTGAAATAAAATTCTGGCCAGTAGTCGAATCTCGTAGCTCAGATGGTAGACCATCGGGCCGGAAACCGGGTGGTTCCTGATTCGAATCCGGCCGCGATCCAAATTTTCATTTCACCTTCAATCGTCACCCAGTATAAATACTAGTCTGCCAAACTACGGCTATCTCAGATGGTCAAATGTTGAAAAACGTCTCAACTAGGTGACTGAAACTGATTTTCATCCATATGACTTACTGTATTCAGGGGAAATTATCAATTGGTTGATATCTCTTCGCAGGAAACATATAAATAGTCAAAAACTCTATGAACCATTCACATTATCTCATGACTGGATAGTAGAATAAATTACAACTTTGCACTGTTAATTAATCATTGAGCGTTTAATTGAATAAAACCACGACTATTAAAACTAAAAAATAGTTATGGGTACGCACTACTGAGGAGTCCCACGCTAGGATGAAACAGCTGTCCAGTGCTCCCAGGTTTCCAATATTACTCCAACTGATGTCAGTCCATGATGAATACCAACTTTAAAAATCACTAAGTCTCCACGAATCTCCAAATTGAGATAACAGTGAGCTGAGATTGCAGTTGTTCGTTTATTGAAATTGAAGTTTATAAACCGTTGTAGAGGTCAAGTAGCATCAAAGCCAACTCTATACACGGTTCCTAAGAAAAGCATCCATATCACTCTACCATAACAGAGAGGAGTTGCATAGTATCATTTTGAGACGTAGGCTGAGATCAGCCATCAGGAAAACATATTACGCAGTCAATCTTATCATTGGGGAAAAAACAAAACATGCTTCACCAGAAACCTAAACACTGCATCAATGATTACGTCACATCCCATTTTGTTTACCAATTTACATGTGTGTGTGTGTGTGTGTGTGTGTGTGTGTGTGGTCACACATACAAAGGGAGGAGTAATCGAGTCATGAAACTGAGGGTGGGAGAACATGTGCCTAAATGACTTCAAAAAAAAGTGGAGCGTGAAACAGCGATAAACGCTGGAGGGAGACGACCCTCTTCATCTATAGCTAAACATATCATAGAAACAGGCCACAAAGTTAATGTTCAAACAGCTTTCAAAGTCTTATATAGAAACAGTCAAGGACATATTCTCAGATTTGCGGAAGCCATAGTCATACACAAATTGAAACCACCTTTATGTGTACAAAACAATTTGTTCTTACACTACCCCTACCCTGGTAAACGTTGTTTTTTCATCAAGATTAGGACCAACTATGTCAACTATGTATCAGCTTTCTATAAGTGTTTTCGTTAGTAATTTGATATCTTTAGCCATTGTATATGATGTACGGACATGATATATCCTATTAAACGGGCAGTTTACCACACCTCGCTTGCATTGGATTGGACGAAACTGAGGGTGCGAGAACACCCTACCTTGGTAAACATAGTTTTCTTATCAAGATTAGTGTCAACTGGATCACTTCCTGTTTGTTCCCACCTTTCTTAAATTTAATCCCCTATTGTGTTAACTGTTGTATTCCCCTCTCCCACTCCTCGATTTAATATATATTGACTTGACAAGTAAGTGTGTGGGGGATAAGATGGTTCGAAATGTATTGCACAAATACATCACATTGTTCAGATAAACTTTGTCTTCTAATTACACTATTAAAATTCCTTTTCCAAATGGCCTATCAAACCAGATCCAACTGACTGAATAGGTGAAATGATTGACATATGAAACTACTCTAAAGGTCACCCTACCAACTACTGAAATAACTAATCACCTTTCTGCGTCTCAATCGAATAGGTAGTTTTGTAATAAATAAAAAGTTAGCAATGACCAATGGGTTATTTCAGCAATTGATAGACTGGTCTTTTAGAGTCACTCGGACATGTTGAAAATCGAAATATACTTGGCACAGGTAGATAGTGGAGAGTTAAAATTTGAAGTGATCAGCAAACTTTAGATCTAATCAGGAATGTCATGCACAACTGTAAGACATCAAGTTGAGTATGGTTGACAAGTGAAAGACTTTCTCCAACAGATTTTAGTTGCTGAAGCACTAATGGCATACAAAAAAAAATATCCCTCAAGAATTAATATTCTATATTAGACAGAAGCGAATTACAAGTAAAGAAAGTAAAACACTTATATCGTAAGAAACAAACGGTGTACGGGGAGGCGAAAACTTAAGGTGACAACGTCGAATATTAGGGAATGCCAAAATTAATTGATAGGTGGATAAATATCCAAACAGATTTAGCATTGAAATCTCAAATACTCTGATTTAACTAATAGGCAGTTATATACATACATATATATTATAAATAGAAAAAGTAGTCCTCGTAAACTAACAACGATTATTGATATCAATTAATTTTCTCGTCATATCATTTGTACTCGTAGTCAACTCCATATAGCGTTGAATAGATGCTTGGTTCATACGCGTTAATATATTGACATCAGAAAGTAGACCTAAGAATATAAATTAGAAGTAGATAAGTATAGAGTCAAAAAAAACTTTATCCAAACACAATTTTTCGCTAGAACACAATATCACACAGTCTACATGATAAAACTATGGTCTACTAATAGCCAGATAGCAAGATTGAAATTTACCTAGATTTCTTTAGCATTCTTGTAAATGCTGAGATATCGAGTACTACTACTACCAACACCGCCAATACTACTATTATTATTATTATTATTATTATTATTATTATTATTATTATTATTATTATTATTATTATTGTTATTATTATTTGTCCCTTGGGTTCCTAATGGAACATAGGGCTTCAGTAGCACGTCTCCAATACTACTACTACTACTGCTAATAATAATAATAATAATAAACACTTTATTCCAAACAATTCGTGGTACAAATTGTAATTCTCAGCATGATATATTGCAACAACAACAAAATATATGGATGTATATACTCCTTTATAACATCTCGAACTGTTCCATCATAAACATTTAAGTAACGTAACGAATATTAAAAACGAACAAATTCTACATGGTTAGATGAATTATTTAAATGAGATTGTTTAACTGTTACAAAGTTGATATATGAGTTTTGCTCTAACACTTTTCTCCTCATATAATATGATTGCTAGGTAAGGTACAGTTGAATTCTTACGCTTGGCTGTACGAGTGTGTAGTCTTATGTAGTTTCTTTTTGTCTTCCCTGAGAAGATACAAAGAAAAAGCTGTGAATGAAGTGGATGCTCAGTGTTTTCTAGAATCTAAATGTCTGCTAACTACAGTGTTAATCAGTAGGGCCAGACGCACACCACACACCCTACTGACAGTTTTCAAAGCCAGCCCTAATCAATATAACATAGTCTTTTTTTAGTAAACCAGTAAAGACCAATGGGGAACAATAGAGAAGAATAGGTAAAATGCAGGAATTAATAAGCTGTAAAAGTGGAGATTAAGTTATACTAGAGAGCCTCCAGTTTCTTTATGTGGAACGTTAAACGAAAGACCTTTTTACAAGTCAACAAGATATGAGACGGGTGTATAACTCAATCCAAGATAGTTAACACTCGATTTACTTTCTACAGAAATACCATCAATGCACAGCAGGCATCATGAGATTTAAGCAGCTTACACAAGTTTTGTTTACGCTTGAGGCTAAAATTAACAATCTGACATTTACAAGGGTTTAACTTGAGACCATTGGCCAAATACACACAAGAATCCATTTAATTTAGAGCAATCGAAGTGAGAGTTAACTGGAATAGAAATGAATACATCATAAATCCTGAATACACTGAATACATCAGGAGTATAGCTCAGTGTCATGTGAACACCACTTTATCCGGTTATAACTCAATAGAGCTGGGTACTGAAGGTGCATTAGGCTATGAAGGATACGTATAGTGTAGGACGGATTTGTAATGCTACCCCATGTCAAAGTAAGTCAAGTGAACTTGAGTGAGTAGGTTAAAAAAGTGATTGATTGCTTAGACTAATGAATTATAACTGCATAACCTTTAGGAAGAGAGTTTTGCAGTTAATGTTAAGTCAGTAAAAGTGGTTGTTTAAATAATTCTCAAGGTTCCGTTTAGATTCATCCCTTGAAAACAGTCTACATCGATAGACTTAGATGCGATATAGTCGTAACATGAAAAGAATCCACTGACTTGGTGGTCTACTGTGAGCTACAAAATTCAACTTTTATCAAGTCTAAATTGCATTTTAAACCCTAATTATTGTAACAAGATTTTATGCGAATGATAGATATAATACTTTCATATTAGATACGTTTATTTGATTTATAACACACAGTGATACAGTATTATTTACTTGATGGTGTTCTGAGCATAAATTATCACTGTTCATAATCATACCAATGTAATCATACTACTTTTGACATCTGATTTTTAAACTCCTATCACATGATATTCTTTGTTTCTATAGTTAGCAAAATTTTCCATATCTCTGGTATAGGTGTTGTACCATTCCTATTCCATGTATTGGGTGTTGATTCGATGAACAAAAATTCAATAATCAATCTCTCTCCCTCCATTCAATCATAATGGACTCAATTACAGTGGTCTTCTCAGTGTATGTTCAATCCATCTCCAATTTCTTCTGTATACTTGTTAGGTGATAAGGCTCTTGGTTAGTTTGTTCCCAGAGTTTTTTGTTGCTTATTCTTTCTGACCATCTGATCTTCAGTATCGAGTGTAGGCACCTGTTGATGAATGTCTGTAGTTTGTTGGAAATGCTTTTCGTAAGGCGCCAAGTCTCCCAGTCATCACATGGAAGCACTGACTTACTTGACTGACATCAGTGTTGAAAATCCGGATGTTGTTCACGCTCTATGCTGAATGCAGTGGAATGAAGTGCAGTAGATCTTCACACTGATTTCAGGTTAATGAAGGAAGGCCTGTGTTGCTGTCTTTCCGATCCTGGTTGGCTTTGACATCTTCATCTGTGCCTGTGCCTCCTGTAGTTGAAACGATGTTGCCTAGGTAGATGAAAGAGAATAATTCCTTTTGGTTTCTCCCGTTGATGGTGATTGGTGCTTGTTGTTGGTGGTAGTGTTGGTTAGGTATCTTCATCACCTCTATCTTTTCTACGTTCACCTGAAGGAAGTCCAGTCTTTGCTGCCCCACGTCTTCTGTCAACTTGTCGGTTTTTGCCTGTAGATCTTCGAGTTTGTGCGACATTAAGCATAGGTCATCGATGAAATCAAACCTTCTAGGATTTTTTCACCGGTCCAGCGTAAGCCCATCTTCTCGCTCCTCATAGTTGTCTGCTGCATGATCCAGTCGACCACAACCAGGAAGATCATCGGTGATAGTAGGCAGCCTTATCTTACTCCCGTCCTCACTTCAAAGGCGTCACTGAGCTTTCTATTGTGAATGACTTGACATGTGGCGTTTTCATATAGCTGTTGAATGACGTTGATAAAGGTTTTTGGTATTTAGTAGTATTGAAGCAGCTGCCAAATTACTTCCCGGTCGACACCTTTTCAAAATCGATGAAGTTGAGGTAGAGTTGAGTTGACTGCCATTCTATGCTCTGTTATATGATGATTTGCAGAGTAGCGTTGCAATTTGATCTGCATATGATTTGTTCTTCCTGAAACCAGCCAACCAGCCTGTTCCGGTCGTAATTTTGAATGTGAAGCACTTTTTAGTCTCTCCAGGATGATGCGGCATAATATTTTGCTTGGGGTGGATAGGAGCATGATTCCTCGTCAGTTCTTGCAAAGGCTTAGGTCGCCTTTCTTCGGGAGTTTGACATGGTGGTCCTCCATCCAACCAATCAGCATGGTATCTTTCCTTCCTTCAAAACCTTCTGCAATAGTGGTGTCAGCGCGTCCGCTGTTGTCCCATACTAGGACGAAATAGCTATCCAAGGCTCCCAGGTTTTCAATGTTCCTCCAACTGATGTCGGTCCATGATGAAGACCAACTGGAAAAATCTCTAAATCCCCACAAACCCAAAAATTTTATAGCATTTTGTCTAACTTGTAGTTCTATTCGAATTTTATGAATAATCACTTAGACAAAAGATACACACCGTTGTGACGCCCTTGAATATTAAGTAGATGGAAACAGACAATAAAGGGTCATTAATAGAAGTTTCATGTCAATTAGCACATATTAAATTTCTCAGCTGTAAAACGCCATTTCAGACTTGATCGACAGAATTACGTAAACTAAGTGAAATGGGGATAGAGAGAAATGAACAGTCAGGAGAGGGATCAATGTAAATGTACTTTACGTTATCACTTCTATAGTTAGATAGATAGACGGTGGATCAACCACTCAACAATAAGATTATTTTAAACAGGGAATTATCGGTATATTAGTTGTATTTCCCTTTGTTTTTGGGTTATCGGCCTTTCGACCCCAAATACACGTTTCTACACATCCGATCTTATCTTCTGCATTAATTAGTCAGTTCGAGAAACGACTAGGAGTTTTGTTGAACGTTGGTGGCTGGCACTCGATATCCGTGCATCGTTAAAGGTCATAGCAGGTAGCAGTTTTTGAAACATAACACTAAGGCAGTATAACACAATCCTCTCAAGAGACTGGTCAGTGTGATTTATTTGGTTTAGGCGTTTTTTATAGTGTTCCAGTGAATTACTTTACAAACTACTGATTAATTTACATTATATTATATACCATCATTATTTAAATTATCTCAGTATTGTGTTGTGCCAATTACAAAACATCGACAGTCTTTTTTTAAATCTTTAAAAATAATCTTTTGTTTTCGTTGTAATTCGTGACATTGACACTTTGGTTTGGGTTTTATTTTCATCTGACTTCTCCATTATTCATATGCTATACGTATGGTGGCATCATCTGCATAAGCACTTACACAAATCCTTGAACAATACATTCTTTGCTGCAAGTCTTTGAATCATCTTTCATGTCAGCAGTTTCATCAATGTGTACACTCGCTCATTTGCCAAACTCACCCATGAACACTATCAAGTTTGTCGACTGAAAGCAAGTCGATCTCGTTAAGCATCTAGCGCATTCAAGATTTCTTTTAAAACGTGCTTGAAGGTATTCTAAAATCTCCGACCTAATCGTCAAAAAAGTGTGAGGAAAAGATATTTGTAGGCAACTGAAACATTAGTAATCCATAGGCGTAAACCTCAACTAAGCCTTCAATCGAAGTATAAGCAACTACTTTCTTCCCAATGGGCTTAAAATTACCGCACCGTACCGTGTCTAGGTTGCTTTTTTATTTGCTTT
The DNA here is from genome assembly GCA_944470555.2 of Heterobilharzia americana. NCBI lineage: Eukaryota > Metazoa > Platyhelminthes > Trematoda > Strigeidida > Schistosomatidae > Heterobilharzia > Heterobilharzia americana. The sequence goes on along the minus strand of OX104132.1, from coordinate 13,310,913 downwards.
GTATTTCTTCGGAAAAATCTTCGAACTGAAAAGTCTATTTTATTTATTTTCATACTGGTATTGACCAGTTTTCGGAAATTTTCAAAATGGTCCCGCAAAATCAGGTAATATCTTGTCATTCCTTTTCTAGACTTATCTTTATCGTTCCGTTGACCTTGAACAGAAATCCTTTTGTAACTTACTATTCTTTGAATTATGTATTTACAAATACTATGAATCCAGTACTACGGCTGGCTTTAGAGAAAACCTGGGTTGTCAGTGGACTACGACGACCAGAGGTTATTGGTTAGACAATTTCTCAAATCAACTCGACTGGAACCTAAATTTCAACTTCGCTTCAATTAATACCTATTTTCTCTTGTCCCAATCCACATCTAGCAGTTATAAATTCAACTTCAGTTATCATCTCCGTTTAAAAGAGGAATAATAATAATCATAATCAAAAAACTTACAATCAAAATCATATTCTAGATAATCACGAACAGCTTTAGTGGCTCGGTTAATTGCTGATTGTCCAACTGCTGCTGTATTCTTCTTGCCAACAAGTTCTTCAGCTTTCTTCTTCGAAGCATCATTTTCTTGGGGATTCATTTTCACCTTTGAATTGACAGATTGTCTTTATGTCACTATTCTAAACGTCAGGCTATTATTACCTCATTATTTACGTAATATTAGTCTGAATGGTGGTTTGCTTTACAAGTTTTAACGTCTGAAAAAGTTTGTGTTTTAAATCCCAGTTGATGACAATCGTCCTATAGAACAGTTTTACAGGGAGGTAGAAAAATAAAACAATAACATTAGCATAAAAACCATAATCTTAAAATAATCTTTTTATGACTTGTTTTTTGAAGTTGTGCGAAACAGCCTTCAGAGTGTGGTAATAGGTGATAAGGAAGGGAATTCAGATGTTCCTCAGCTTTCTCGAGATTCGAATTCTGTAGATAGCACTTCAAATACCAGACAATCGTCCAGTGAGTTACTGATATAATAGGTAGTGCCCTCATATTGAAGATAATGAAAGCTGTTTTTGAGTTATTAGAAAATACAACACGTACTATACTTAGACCTTAAACACTACGCTAGATGAGTAGGAATGCATGCCTTTTATTTCGCTGTAAACATGAGAAACGATTTCAACTGTTCAGGATGCAGTTCATACAACACAAAAATGGTTCGATGGTATTTGATCATCAAGACAATAATACAGTTAGTGAGTGATAAGCATTTTTTTGTATGTATATTTCAAGCAGATAAAAGACTTCAAACTTCAAGTTGATTACTATACTAAATTTGTAATGGGTCTACATTTCAGAGAATCTACTGAGCTGGAAATACATGTGATAAGCATGGTGCACCGTTAGTTTATTTATGCCTCATCTGTCTGCGAAGCTGAATTTTAACTCGTGGATCACAATTTTGAAACCGCCTACTGACGTTTGCAAAGCCAGCTCGTATCATTAGACCTCACTCAAAAGACATGATTCATCGTATAGAGCACGAAAATTCACATGGTTCTTTAACTGCATACAAAACCCGTTGAATACATCTCATCCTTATCACAGAGCAAGGGGACAGTTACACGTACAAAAGAAACATTGCCCAATAACCTGAAATTATTCCCTAATACTTTTATGCCAGATTAGCTACTTCTGGCACCACTACTCACCTGTCGATATTTCGGACATGAAATCGAATATCAGCCGATTAGGCTAGAATGTGTCATCATGATCAGTGAAGTCGACTATCAGGTCAAGTTACAAGTCCCTGACAGTAAGAGATTAACTGAAGAGTAATTTAGTTCCCCATATATATATATATATATATATATATATATATATATATATATATATATATATATATATATATATATATAAACTTTTGATCCACAAGAAGAAACACACTCCATTCACAAAAACATGGAAAAGAAAACGAAACGAATTTTAAATTGAAGTGTTTATATTTTTATTCACCTGACTGAAAATAAATTTGTATTGAAAGATTAAAAAAAATAAAACCAAAAGATGGTAATTTAATAAATCTGGTTGAAATATGGTAGATTTAGGAGGACAAGTAATGAAATCGATAATAATGTCATCATTCGATTAAATCGGTGTTCATTTTTTTCTCTCTAGAAATGATTGAATACCCTGTTTTGCATCATCAAGCTGTAAATTTTGTACCATTGCCTCCGTGGCTACTGCATAAGCCTCCATTAATGGTAAAGAAGCCTATAAACGAGGAAGAAATAAGATAATTTCGTTTGTTTTCACTTATAATGATAGCATATATGCATTGTTTGATAACAGATAGAATAATAAAAGAGCCTCATACAAAATTACATCAGTTCAAGTTACTATAACCAGAAACATGACAGAGAGAAACTTTACAATACGCAGCAAAAAGAATAATGAGGGCACAGAACTGATAAACGGAAAAGAACTGAAATGTTGCTGACAATTCAAAAGCCAATAACCACGTAGACTAAGCTTCCTCACACAGACAATCGATCAACCGACTCTACTTGACATTGATGAAATAGCAATCGTACCACAAATGAACGATGACACTAACAAAGTAGCAGTCGGATACCCACAGCCTTTGCAAATTCTGTAATACTAGAAGTTTATAAACTTCAGGATCAAAATTTGGCCTGATAGAGTTGAATAAGTTGAGTATTGAGTAAATGGATAATAAGTGAAAAATAGTTGTGAAATTTTAATGAAGTAGAAAAAAGTAGAAAAAGCATGTACTAGTTATCGACTGTTTTTATAGCGGTAAATGGTGGTTCCTTAAAATTCTTTGTAGCTCTTCAGTTATACCTTGGCGGAATGGCGGAACTACTGTGCTAATCCAAGAATCATCATTTGACTTTTCTCTTGGATCCCTCTATTCATGTTTCCGAATCTTTTGAATGACATTCTTAGGTTAGTTATTAGAATGTAATACATTTGATATGTTTCTTACTTTTGTTTGCCTGTCATCTTTATTCGTGATGAGCTTTGTGATTCTACTGAATAAATTACGAGCAAGTCAAACTTTAGCAGCGCTAAACCTTCAAGAGATTCACAAACATGAGCAGAGGGATACAAGAGGAAATTCAAATGATTCCTGGATTGGCACAGTAGTTCTACCATTCCGCCAAGGTAAAACTGAACAGCTAAAAACAATTTTAAAGGAGCACCAAATTAGAGCCTTTTTACAAGACAATCAACACTTAAAAGATAAAATTCCTTTTATCTCTATACAGAACTGCGTCAACAAATTAGGTTGTGTCGATTGAAATACCAAATACATTGGGGGAATCATCACATGAGATCATCATTCGGGCTAAAGAACATGCAAGTTATATAAAACGACCGCCAAATAATCTTGTAGAACTAGAGAATCTACGAATCAAGTCGGCAATCGCGGTTAATATCATCTATCTTAAAGACACAAAATTGATATTAAAAAAAATATCAAAATTATTTTAAAAAGTTTTTCAAACTAAAAAAAAAAAAGAATAGCTGAGGTATTTCACATTATATTGAAACTTAACGCATTCAACAGAAAGGAAGGCTTAACCATCCAACCAACCTGGATGGTGTATATGCACAAACAAACCAAATTTGTCATGCATAGTATTTTTCTTACACATTCACATCACAAATGACCTCCAGAGTAATAAACCGATAATAAAGACATTTATGCTCATATTCTAATGTATAGACAATGTGATCTGATTCGCCACTATTTACTGTTAAAAAAAAAAACAGTCGATAACTAGTACATGCTTTATTCCCTGAAGTAACGAGTTCCACAATGTCACACAATGTCAGAAATTTAATTTTTCTACTTCATTAAAATTTCACAACTATTTTTCACTTATTATCCATTTACTCAATACTCAACTTATTCAACTCTATCAGGCCAAATTTTGATCCTGAAGTTTATAAACTTCTAGTATTACAGAATTTGCAAAGGCTGTGGGTATCTGACTGCTACTTTGTTAGTGTCATCGTTCATTTGTGGTACGATTGCTATTTCATCAATGTCAAGTAGAGTCGGTTGATCGATTGTCTGTGTGAGGAAGCTTAGTCTACGTGGTTGGAATTTTAAAAGGATATTTCATTTACCACCAGTTGAACTGTGAAATACGGCCACTGAGAGAAAACTATATTGCTACGGTTGCAGGTGTTTGATAACTGATCTACGGGTGGTATATGCTGAAACAGTAGAACGACCTGTGTTTCAATGAGTGAGTATACATCAACAGGAAGTTTGGTTCACTGCCTTTAGGCATTCGGCTTTTCAAGTAAAAGAGGCCAAGCTTCAAATTTAACTTTACCTACTTTCGCCTGAATGACCCAGTAGTGTCAGAAATTCACAACAGTATGGATCGTAGTAGTGTAGTAAAATGTTATAACTCATTTCTTGGTGCAAATTTTGTGTTCTAAATAAAATTACCTTAAACTACAAACAACTATGCGTACATCATTTCCTTCTTCAAACTGAAGTGTAGTGTTTACACGAACGGTGAAATGGGAGAATATTCAGGGTGATCGGATGAGGATACGGTAGAGTTAGTAAGTCCCCGGATAGTTGACCGAAAATGAATGAAGACTTGACTTAATACACTTCAAAGCTCGTAATAGTTGCTTAGATTACCTTAAGTATGGAAAAGATTACAACTGTAAACTCTTCCCTGAGTTCTTATATTCCTCTTTGTTAGTTTTATCTGTTAATTAATTCAATTTCATCTTTACGGTGCTGTCCGTAAACCAAGTTACGAGGATGAAAACAGTATTTTGTCGAGTATTCAGCTAGTTACTTTACATCACTTGGGTACAATCATCATATCTATCTTCTATATATGTTCTGTTTGATAAAGCTTATTATCTTGGCTTTATCAATGTTTTATGTGCACAGTGAAGAATAAAAAAAGTAATGAGATGTATTTTAGCATTTTGTACACTGGTGCAATTTTGATTCACTTGCCTAACAGTTTTCAAACTTCTAATGTATGCAACCATCATGTTAATCGCTACCTTGTTGTCAGGGATGTTATCTGTCAAAGTTCTTATTTAACTTCGTCATAGACGTACTCATGGACATAACCCTATATAGGTCTGACTGAGACTGAGAGACTGATCTGTTCTCTTAGGGTAATCTGCTTGAATTGAGGTATGCAAACGATATTGTCCTGATGGGTGAAGACGCTGAAGAAATACAGAGTATTCTAAAAGCGTTTAGCAGGAATTTCCCACTAGTCAAATGTAAGATGATGCTTCAGGACTGGCCTGCAACCACTCCTAGTGGAATGTGTCTATCACTTTACCTACTTACGGAGTTGCATTAGCCCATTTAACACTTACCAACTTACGTCACCTGTGGCGCTGACTACCGAGATATCCGGTTGTCTATCAAAGGACGGGTATAATGCACTTCAGTCCGTTCTGTCCTGTTGTACAGCTGTGAGACATAGCCGTTGAAAGTAGACGACATGAAGCGGTTGCAAGTGTTTGATCATAGATGTCTTCGTAGCACTGATCGCGTGTAGTGGAATCACCGTGTGAGAAATGTTGAGGTCAGGCGAAAGGCACTAGGCAAGACAGGGAAGTCGATTGACGAGGTTGTGAAACGTAGTCGACTGAGATGGCTTAGACATGTACTGCACATGCCGAGCCACCCCCTACCTCAACGTGGCATGCTAGGGGATATGACATTAGGTTGCAAAAGGGTCCAGGGTGGCCAAACCAGTCAGTGAAATCTCTGACTATTACTTTGAGTTGTGTGAGGAGATGCATACTGCCTGGTTGGGGTCCCTGAGACGAAAGTAACCAATGGTTGAAGACTATTCCTTGGTGACATGGCTGGAAATCGATCACAATAGCGCAGATGTGTTCACTCCCTGACATCTAAAGCTGGAATATTCATACTAACCTTTATCTTCAGATTGTTTCTCTCACACAACTTTATCTACTTTAATGTCACTCCTTTTCTATCCCCCTGTTCTTTGTATACTTCTATGAAGTGTGGTAGGTTGAGCCGATGCACTTATGTGTGAGGTTGTACGTTGATTTTGTCCGTCAGTCAGTCAATGAGTAACTAGTGTGTGTACAAATGACTCCTCTAAGTCATAACTTGACCAGCTAAAAAAGAAAAACAAGAAAATTAATGATCCACAGAGAATCTAATAAAAAACTTAGAAAATATTATAATCAGCTTACCTGCTTGTGCAGAGTTTTTAAGCCTAATTGCATAGCATCTTTACTGTGTTGAGTAATTTCTTTGGCAAATTCAATCGAAGCATCATATAGTTTATCATCTTCAACTACACGATGAACAAGACCTAATTCATAGGCTCTATCAGCACTGATACTTTTACCTAAGATAAAGGAGAGAAATACTTACATTTATAGGTGAAGCTAAATGAATATGAATGTACTTCTACAGCAGGAGGTTTGAACAAACTCAACTCATCCTATAAGTTAATAGTCATAAGGCTATCAGCTTAACTTACAGCATGACAACTTAAAGCTCTACTCTCGAATCTTCAAATACAAATAGGCAATAGAGTGAATATCCAATCACTAGGTCAATGTCCCATAGTGAAGTATTTAACCACACTAAATGTCCTAGAATATTAAGATTATTTACTTCAAGTAAGCTTCCTAAAACGAATCTGGTAACGACCAATTGGAATACCCCAGTACTAGACTTTTATTTTCTTAGAATTAAAATAGACTATGAACGAAGGTTGAACAATAAGATGAAAAGGAAATTGTGAGCTCTACCTAACACTACTTTATTTTGATAACTAGTAATGCACAATCAAGCTAAGAGTAATAATTCATTCATGAAGATTTGTAGACACTTGACATACGAACATAATTCGTAAAGTCAATTAGACTATCTGAGATATCCTTGGTTAGACAGACTGATGTTGAAGAGACCGGATTAATCAAGTGCACAGGAAACTTAGGTTGTAGTATGATTCGATTGTTATGTAGCTTAGAAAGTAGAGCATTTAACCGGTAGCTGGAAATATGCTAGTTCGATACCTGTTAAGACCAAGGGTTCTCGTCAACTTCAGCCATCAACCGATTATATTAGTTTCCACAGAACAACTAACGAAAGATATTCTTACACATTGTTGTAACAAAGGAATAAAAACAACATAACGTCACAACCAAGGGCATGTTCTAGGCAATAAGATACACATACTGCGTGACGACGGTTAATGATACTATTACTTGAATACTCAAACTTCGTTAGGTCTAGCGGGATATGAATTCATGACCCAGTGGCTGAAATTGGACTGCTCAGATAAATGAGTCGTAGATTCAAGAGTATAATCTAACAAGTTACTGAAACTGGTGAGTGATTCGTATAAAACTCTACCACAAACGTCTGAAAATAATAATAACAATGCACTAAAAGACAAAAAGATAGGCAATTATTAGGTTCCTTACCAGTCAATAATAATTCATTAGCAGCTCTTATTCCAATCGCTCGTACTAAAGATACACCAGGAGTACTGCAGAATAGCCCCAGCTTAATACCACTGGCAGAGAATATGGCAGATCTCGCTGAAATTGCTAGATCACAAGCTGCAACTAACTGACAACCAGCAGCAACAGCTGGACCGTTTACAGCTGCTAATGATGGTATAGGGAATTCAGCTAGTTCTTTCATGATCTGTCAGAATGTGAATAAACAACAATATTAGCAAATTTTCCAAATCAATATGTATTCACAAATCCAACTGCTTCTTCTGTGGAGCGAAGTGCATTGGAAGTACCATACAAGACATATTTTAGACAAAAGTAGGGAAGCGTACTGGTGCGATTGAAGTAAAACAGTTATTACTTCTTATATAGTAATGATGGATAGTCGCTGGCAGTGGAATCCAGTATGCGCATTTCGTTCTATTTGGGACTCGTCAGCTGGATGTACCTGCCTCCTAGCGAGTGTTGTTCCCACCGGAATTCGAACTCGGGACCGAGTCTCGAAAAAGACGAAATGCGCATCCTGGATTCCACTGCTAGCCACTATCCATCATTACTATATAATTAAAAACACAGGCAATATCGAGGGATCCGCACAGGAACCCGTATGTCAATACAAAGACCGATCAATTGGGCCCAATCAACAACGGTGTAATACAAGCAATAACACTAGTTACTACTTCTATTTAGATGCATTTAATCGAGAGTAATTATTCAGTTAAAATAACGATGTCATTCTAAATTGCAAATCGGTTTTCAATAGACTACCATCACATATGGTTTATCATTGTTTTCTCTAGATGACTGAAGTAGTCGCGATAAGAATTATAAGAGGAAAAGTGTGTGGATAAAAAGTCTAACTAAACATTCACTCATTTTTACTCGTGTAACACTCAGATTTTGTTCAGTTGCTTATGTAAACAGGCACAATGCACTTTTTGCGTCATTTTCTGTGTACATAGACTCGCATTTCTTATAATGCTTTATCGACATAATTCAGTAATCCTACTACAATTATTTCCCCCCCCCCTTTTGATTCCATGTTAACTTCCTATCATCTATTGTCTAATTACTTGTGTGTTTCATCAATCCCGAATTTACGGCACTTGTAAATATCCCCACCCCTCCATCACGTAGCAAGAATCTCACCCGTGAGATAATGCGTATACATCAATCAATGATCTGTTTATCTATAAACATTGTATACTTATACCTTTAATGTAAAAGAAATTCACATTTAAAGGCTGATCTGATCAGACTTTCAAAAAGATACGTATTCGCTCAAATCAATTGACATCTCAGAGTACATCGATAAGTAAACGATATAAATAAAAGGATTAAAGATATATAAAATAACTTTCAGAGAGTATCCTTCACAGGTTTACAAAGTTATACTTGGAATATCATAGTGTACAATTTACTTATTGATACTGGGTAATGATTGAAGGGTGAAATGAAAATTTAGACCTCAGCCTAATTCGAACCAGCGACTACCGGGTTTCCCGGCAGATGCTCTACCAACTGACCTACGAGATCCGACCGCTGATCAGATTTTTATTTGACTTCAGTCACCAAGGATTTTTGCTCGATTATCATGTGAATTCATGATGCGTTACTACCTCTTGGTCGTATTCACATTGGCTGGCTAGTCAGAACTATTCATCCCAATCTAAATCTAACTGAATTAGAGAGGGGAAGCATCATATTGATTATCCACTTTGTCTATCTGAGATGGCCGTGGTTTGGCAGACTTACTAGTCTGCCAATTGAAGGTGAAATAAAAATTGGGATGAGAAGTCCTGACTAGGCGACCAGTGTGAATATGATCAAGCAGTAGTAAGGCGTCACGAATTAACATGGTAGTCGGGCAAAACCCTGCTTGTGATTGAAGTGAAATAAAAATCTGCTCAACAGTTGGACCTCGTAGGTCAGTCGGTAGAGCATCGAGCCGGAAACCAGGTGGTGGCTAGTTCGAACCCAGACGTGGTCTAAATTTTGATTTCACCTTTGATCACCACTCAGTATCAATACTAGTCTACCAAACCACGGTTGCTATCTCAGACAGTCAAAATGACAATTTATTTATTGATGTATTTTTGAGGGTAACTACTTCTCATAACTTCTTAAGGACTTGTGTTGTACTTGATCGGTATTAGAATACACAAACAGCAAATTTTTACGTGGTGTGGATAATATATACAGTAGTTTGAACATTATGACATCAACTTTGATATTAACTAGTGTTTCTCACCAGTATAGCATATGTAATGGCGCTGCAGGACTGGTCTATATTCACGTCGATTTCAGACCAAATGCAGTAAACTACTTGGATACCTACTTCAGTCTACCTCCTTTGATAGCGTACAACTTTAACGTAGAATAACTGCAGTTGAAGTAATGAAATACCTGTAAAAAGACATTTCAACCCCCCCCCCCTCCCTCCAAACAGAGCTTATAGCTTAAATAATGAAAATATCTCGTTATATTTTGCTGTAACAATTGAAATGATCATGGATGCCTAGTCATCACTTAGACCAAAACGATTTGTCAGTAATAGGTAATGGGTTAAATCTGCTGTGTGCCATCTAATAATACTAATTGACTGTTCAAACTTTATTTGATGGAGTAACCTTCGAACCTATGATTGACAGTTAATACAGAAGTGTGGAGGGCAGAATTATAAACAACTATTTCTTAAGCATTAGTCGTAAGCTCACTTGTCAAGCTACTTTCATTGATTGTAGTAATTCTTAGATATTACGTTGGTAGAATATTTTTGCATATAACGTTTTTTCTTGTTTTCATTCCATCTTCTAGAGTACGATCTATGCAAATATTTTAGCTTCAGATGAAAGACAGTAAGTTTACATCTTTTTCCATTACTGTAAATAACATGCTCAATAAATACTGTAACCTATTTTCTTCAAAAGCCTTACATCAGCAGCACCGTACTACAACACTTCGTTCCCGAGTGGTTACTGTTAAAAGTAACAAGAAGGACATCACAATTAATTACACTACAGCCTAGCAAAATATGTCACCTATATATCTACAATAGATAGTTTGTTTGTTAAGCTATGCAGAAATTAATTTCTTGGAATAGCTGGGGGGGGGAACTTGTGAAGTGAGTAGAAAAACTGAAGATTAGTATCATCATCAACAGCATCTTAACAAAAGTGTATGATAAGAGAGAGGAAGAGAGGGAGGGGAGAGAGAGAGAAGAAACGGCTGAAGGTTGATGAAAATATTCAAGAACTCGTAGACGCAATGAATGTATATATCTGAGTCACCGTGACCGATTTCCAGACACGTCACCAACATCCTCCAACCATTGATTCCTCTCGGCTCAAGGACCACAAGCAGGTAGCCTACACCTCCCTACACGGAGCACACAAAAGTTAAAGGCATCATGGACTGATGTCATGTCTTGGTTTGGTAACCCTGAGCCTTTCTTTCAAACCAATCACACTTCAGCTAACATTATACATCGAGGTAGGCGGTGGCTCGGTCTACACAGCACATGCTCAGCCATCTCATTTAGTGAGGATTCACACCCTCATCGACTGACTTTCCTTCCTTGCCTATATTTATTAAAACACTCACTAGAATTCAATCCATCTTTGTTTTCTATGGCACCATAGATGAATGACAAATGTCACTATTTCTACCTGAAAGCTGAACATCAGATTCATAAAGCGCTGCAGTTCACTGTCATGTTATGCAACTGTAAACTGACAAAACCTTAACGCAGATAAATAGGAATGGTTTAACGGTTGCTATCTAAAACGATCCACAGCAGCAACGACATAATAGACTGTCTACAGAACAAGGAGTTTACTGTATAGTAGTTTGCTTTATCATATTCTACTGCTGAGAGATGTGATTATCGAAGTGATCAATAAATAAGATTACACTTATTTGATGAAATCTATGCAGAATAACTCAACTATAATGGGACCTCCGAGTACGCACAATTGAGTTTAGACGCACTGCTCTAGAAAGAAAGATAATTCAGAAGTTGATGTTGTTGCGCATGCTGGGTCACCGCTTACTTTGACACATAGTACTTGTTAGAGTACAAGTGGGTGCGAAGAAGTATTACAACAGTGGTCGTAATCGCAATGGCTCAAATGCACCCACGCTTTATTCTTTAAGGTTGGAATATTCCATTACATTCATCTTTATCACACATAAATGGTCTGAAACTAGATCCGGGACACTTTCACGTAAGGTTTTTTGTCGTCGTACCTATCAATCGCATACATCTTGTCGGGCTGGTGCTAAATTACGTTTAGTTTTAGACTGGATAGATTGAAAAGTATATCACCAAATCCAGAATTAAAGTTCAAGAGGAAAGAATATAGACAGACTTACCTGTAGCGCGATACAGAAGACTTCTTTCGAATTGGCATCAGATAGTTGAACAATTTCCTTAAGGTTATGTCCCGCCGAAAAAAATCTTCCTTCACCAGTAATCACTAAAGCTCGAATACTCTGGGACGACTTAATTGATTCTAAAGCATGGAGAAGATCTTTCATCAAGGTTAACGAGAGTGAATTGGCGCTTTCAGGATGGTTTAGTGTCAAAATTTGTACTTCACCATCGACAACCTCTGATTTAATATGAGATGACTATTGAAGATTATTAAAAAATAGGCGAGCAAACCAAAAATCTTGCGAAAAACGGTTGAAAACATGAATACGCCTTTAATGATCTTATTTGAAGTGAACATGGTAAATGCATTGTACTCTGGTTGGTTTAACGATGGCCAAAAAATATCTGTGTAAATTTTTTAAAATAATCTGGGTTGAGTTTTATTTCGCGCTTAACTTTTATGAACATACGTGAAAAGAAACAACTAAGAAACATTACTGTCTAAGTTAGTATCAACGGCGGACCTGGACGGTTGAGTAATAGTACCAGCTGCCACACACCATATCACCATTGCAAGATGAGAGATAGAGAAACTGAGACAAAGTGTGATTGAAAGTCATAGAAAGTTATGAGAACGTTGTTCGCATCAAACTTTAACACAGAATTCAGCATATTTTTCTTCAAACGATCCAGATGATATACTTTCGTCATTGACAACTTCTATAAGCATTTAGGAGTTCATTTGTTACTGTTTGAGCATGTTTAGTGAACATTTTCTGACAATCTTTACGACATTCTTACCTAGCAGTGAGCAACTTTGTACTATCTATGAGAACCACCACTTAAGTGGCTCGTTGGCTTGTACACTCAGCTTTTAAACAGTCGTTCCTGGACTCGAATCTCACTTCACCTGTTTCGGTCTGGAAAACCGCATAGTATCATCAGCTCTCATACAATAAGCGCGGCTCAAAGCCTAGTGCAAAAACGCGCCACATTGAGTGGGATTAAGTGTTTTGATTAGTGAGAACCACAAAAATCAAACGTTTTGTCAGTACTGGTTAGTATATTACTGGAAAAATGGTGTTCAAAGTTATCTACAGAGTGGAATGAAATTTATTGGAAGATATAAGTCAGTTTTGTTTAGACCAATAAAGTGACTGATATTCACATGATGAGATAAGGTTATTATGTACATCATAAGTATATTTCTTAGTCACCGCCACAAAGTTCTTGATTCATCACCCCTTTTTCCGTTTAAATCTAGTACCAATCTTATTTCCTGCATCCAGTCCTATAACATTTCATTTTCAGAAAAATACTTCACTATATTCGAAAAAATTCTTGTCGCAAAACTGTCAGGCTCTTTGAAAAAAAATTCAGTTGTAGTAATGTCGTTTAATTGTTCTTTACTATATATGCTGCCGTTCATTTCATAACTCCAAAAAATATTCGCTTCGTTTTTTTCCTACAAACACTTTTTGTAAATTCCTGTGACAACCAAAACTGATGTGAACTAAAAAGTGGCATAAGTAAGTATAAATGCATCGCCGGTTCGATAGTGACTGTAATTTAACAATTGAAATTTGAGTAATATCTCCGTAACTTTGGCATCATAGAAAGATGAATAACAGCGAGTGTCAAGTTTTCCCCACAGTCAAAATGTCCCATAACGAGGACATTGAAGTAGAATTCAACACAGAACAAGCCCTGTATCAGAAGTATACTGCATTATTTACTCTAACTCTGTCAATACCACTGCTAGGTTCTGTCTCAAGGTAATGTCACTTAGCTTTAATGTACACGTTGATGTACTACTAAGCTTTTAGTTACACAAATAGTTTGACGGCTAAGAATACTATCTGGTTTCTCAGGTTGATGCACATGATACAGGGCTTGAGCATGTGATCCGCTGCTTGAAAAGCGTGCTTAGGTCGATCAGCCACAAGATTCTGTGTTGTTAAATGACTCACTGACTGGCGCACAAAACAAGGGATACACAAAAAAGAGTTGCAACACCTGGCATCAGCAAATATGGGGAAAGCCAACAACAGAAACCACAGAATAAAATTATTGACATCATGAGTCATGCACAAAATCAACGTAGAACGTTGCACACGAGTGCATCAGTTTAAGTTGTCACAGCAGATGGATAGAAAAAGACATATTAAAGTAGACAAAGGTGTACGGCAGGAGCGTAAATTTGAAAATGAAGGATAGTGAATATATCCATCCTCAGGAAAACGTCAAAGAGTGAATACATATGTACCAGTATTACTGGTTTTTAGCCGTGGAACGAAGAGTCCCCAACCGCTGATTCCGAACATTTAAGTGACCCCATCCAGGTAGTTTACATCTCCCTACAAGGCTCAAACTAACAATAAAATGTTTCATGAATGGATGCCATGTCTTGGTTTGGCCACCCAAAGCCGTCTACCATTTCAATCATACTTCAGCTAACAATACACATCGAGATAGGTGGTGACTCGACACGCGCAACACATTTCTAAGCGGCCTCAGATGATCAACATTCACGACCTCATCGACTGCCTTCCCTTCCTTGGCCGGTAAAGTTGCGCCTGACCTCAACATTGCTCACGCGGTGATTCTACCAAATGCAAGCAATGCTTCAAAACACCTTGCAACCACTTCATATCTTATATTTTCAACAACAATGTCTCACAGACGTATAAGACGGGGTAAATTGCAGTGCAGTATACCAAACCTTTAACAAATAGTCAGACATCTCACCAGTTGGCGCCACAGATGATGCAAGTCGGCAAATGCCAAACGAGCCTTCTGTAACCAAGCTGAGATTTCGTCAGCAACCAGACCGTTCAAGCTGATGCAACTCATCAAGTAAGTGAAGTGGTCAAAAAATTCCACCACTTCACTTTCCATCATTAAACCCGGAGTGGTTGTAGATCAGTCTTCGAGCATTACCTTACACTTTACAGGTGCGAGATACATACCAAAATACTCACATTTCTGCTCAATGTGTTCAAAAGACCATGCATTGAGTCAGTGTCTTCACCTATCAGGACAATATCTTCTGCATACTCTAATTTAACCACATGACTTCCAGGGAATAGATTAGTCTCTGTAAAGTTTAAAGTAGCTAAGGCTATGTCCATTACAACATATATGGAGAAATGAAACAGGATCGATAGCAGCGGGTATTCTTGGAGGACACTCTTAGTTGTCATCAGTTCTGATGACAACATGGCCACATGAGTTCCAGTAGAGTTTTGACTGGTGCTATGTACTTGCTCGGTACTCCTTTCATAGTCAGTCACTGCTACAACACTTTACAGTCGACAGAGTTGGATGTCATCTTCTGGTCAAGAAATATAATGAGTGTCAGCCGCCGGTAAATATACCTGTCTTTAGGAGTCTGTCGAAGGGTAAAAATTAGTTTGGCACACTCTCATCTAGGTCTGCCTGATTTTCTTGAGTTTGCTGTTCTTGAGTTCCAGTTAGACCTCGGATAACTATCGATCCAAGGATCTTGGATATATGTGAGTCGAACTGATTCCCCTTTGAATGTCACAGGACGACTTCTCTCCTTTCTTATACACACTGAAATGATCGGTGAAGTAGACCAGTGACGGGACTACCCCTGATTCCCAAACACTACATAGTACCTCTATTACTCTACTCAATAACTTCCTACCTTCATCCTTAAGAACTTCTGATGGCAAACTGTCAGGTCCTAATGCCTTGCATTGTTTCAGATTTGAAACAGCCTTTTGAGAATTGTTGATTCGCGACTTGGTTGCTCCAACACCGGATAAGAAAAACCAGTACAGCTGGTGCCGAAAAGCCACATGGGAGGGAGGTGTTCTGTTTTGGGGACCCGGCTTTTTCTAACCCCCTCCCCCTTCCCACCGGGAAGGCAGTAGGAGTATGGTATTGCCGGTCATCTGCAAAGAACACCTTACTGATGTCACACCCCTATAACAACAACCGCTTTCCCTCTTACCGCTATCCAACGGATCTTTCTGATAACGTAGAACCTAGAGGGAACAAGCGTTCCAGAAATATCGTTCATCGGGTCATTGTGATATACAAGCTCGACCACCACGTCAAAGTAGTAGTTATAGTAGGATGATCAATCTGCAAAGCGATTCACAAACTGCACCGTCTACGTTGACATTTCTCATAGCTAAGTAGTCTTCCAACTGCCTGTGTCAACAAAGTGATATGAACTAATTCGGATCTACGAAATGAATTCATCCGGGTACAACCCGATAAACTGTCCCCAACGAGCGACACAACCGTCCAGCATTTAGATCACTTATCTGGCTAAAGAAATCTACAGATCAGCTTGAGTGGTTTCTAATTACTCAACTAGTTATGTAAAAGTATTTTTAACAGCCGTCAGTCGGGAAAAGAAAGACTTCGAAAAACGAAGGTCTGTGAAAATGTTTCGAATTGAGAAGACATCAAAGAGTTAATATTTGCATGATTGTGACCGATTTCTAGTCATGTCACCAACATTCTCCAACCATTGATTTCTATCGTCTTGAGGACTGAAATCCGGTAGTCTACACCTCCCTCCACGGCTCAGATCAAAAATCAAAGGCATCATGGGTTGATGCCGCTACTTAGTTTGGTCACCCTGAACCACCCTTCAGCTCAATGATATTCCAGCTAACACTACACACCAAGGTAGGCTGTGGATTAGCCTGCACAGCAAGTGCCCAGCCAACTTATATGGTAAAGGTTCACCTCATCGAATGACTTGCTTTCCTCGTTTAGCACCCTTGACCTTAACTTGATATTGCTCACATGGTGGTTCTACCGTACGTGAAAAGTGCTGAAAACAAAATAACCCGTAGAACATACATGATACAGTCAAATACAAACAGAGTCGATATCTTTAACAGACACCAAATCAAAAAATATCTCATCGTATAGTCTGAAATGATTGTTTAAGTAATGTCTGTAGTAAGGCGATACACTTATCAGTCACTCCTCACAGTCGAAGACAATGACATCATACTTCCTGATCGAGAGGTGTGCCGTCTTCAAGTCAGGAGATACTGTCAGTGTTCGGCTATTCTTACTATTATTATTATCATGATAAAAACATGGTACAGAAAAAGCACTAAGAAATGCGCCACATAAAGTAGCATAACAACATTATGGAGACACAAATGATGGGAAGTCAATAAGTAAGAAAGGAAAACAAGAATAGCATGATTAGAAGGGCAGTTCGGTAAGGTCCATTAGAAAAAAAAGTTCATTGCTTTTCAGTAGCCGGAGAGAAGGAAGCCATAGCATGACCACTACTGGTTTCGATTCTCAGCCGTATCTTAGGCCACTGAGTAGTGTAACCTCTCGGACCCCACCCATGGAGTCATGATGGAACAACAGATGCTACCCCGATACAACTATCCTTCACCCCACGGTGCCGTCATACACTGACCGCCCATCCGCTTCTTCCATCCAGTCCCAGGACTAGCAAACAATGAACGATGTGGAAGCCGTTAGGAAGACATGCGTATTTTGCACTTCAATGGTGAAAAGTACACAATTACTGACACTAATCGCCAACCGACTAAGTGCGATCTGAATAGCTTGTGTGTCGCAGCATATTAAGACGATATGGCTCACATATTCAAGGTCGAATGGCAGTTCCTCAGGCAGTAGATCTACACCACAAACATGCCCTTCCTTCAGAGCTGTCCCAAGAATGTCGTCGATGACAAAGTTAAAGAGGAACAGAGAAACCAGGCAACCCTGCCTAACCCCACTGCCAGTTTGGAACAACAGATACAGGTGGTTGTATGCCCTTACTCTACCTGAGATGTTGTTATTATACAGGGCTTTCAAGATGCTAATGAATTTCCCAGGCACGCTCCTCTCTAACAGACAATTCCAGGGTACAGTTTTGTCCAAAGAATCGAAGGCAGCTCTAATGTCAAGAAACACGACAACTGTTGGCCTGCAATACGTGTGGCGATGTTCGAGCATCTGGTGGAGGGTGAACACATGATCACTGCATCTACAACCTGAACGAAACCCGGTCTGCTTCTTGCGAAGTCTACGAAATATGGTAGCAGCCAATATTTTCGACGCAACCGGTAACAGACTAATACCCTGGTGATTGTCATATACATCACGTAGGCCTTTTTTAAAGGGCACAACAGTGGCTTCATTCCGGAGTGGAACACTTTCAGTCTGCTATACCAGCCTGATGACCACCAAAACGCAAGACGAGCTTATCACACACTAAACAATTTAATTTTTCTGTTAACACTAATGAGGTCGTTTGTTTGACTGCAGGACTTGTTTTCAGTTGGATTCAGGATCCAACCTATAGGAGTATAAATAGTAATGAAGAAGAGTTATCGTTTCTTCAGCCTAACAGTTCGAAGATGACTGTTGATAGGGATTTGGGCGAGTACTATATAATCGACCTGAGAGCATAATAACGAAGCCAGCGATGTGCGACACCGAAGTCAGTCTGCAGATAGGTGCACATAACTAAGAAATGAATAAATTAAACAGCCTTTCGAAGATTGTGTATATTATAATGTAAAAGTAGCGATATGTTCACGCACTAGACGATAGACTACACTTTTAGGGAACGATTGATACCACTTGGCTACATAAGTCTCAGCAGGTGAAGCAAGGTCCGAAGTATGGATAATGGAGTGATCCTGACCATAATCTTGCATGTAGTCATAAGAGATACAACATACACCAGTAAGAAACCTTCCAGTCCTAGTTAGACCTGCCTTTTGGTTACTGTGAAAGTTGAAGGTGGAAAAATCGAGTAACGTGTGCTTTTGGAAAGTCAGGTGCGACACTGCACTAGATGACAGCTCTGTCGCAGCGACTGTGCGGTGACTAAAAACGATTGAGAGAGATTATAACTTCAGATAACAGTAAGAAGTTGAGTGAAACAGAGATAAACGTGAGAGTAATCCATTACAGTGAATAAACAGATAACTAAACATAGTATTTCCGGTGCAAAAGGTTTGATTACTGACGAGAAAGTTATATACGGACTTTGGAATTTTCATATTTTATTTGAACATCATAACTTTTGTGCTTCTGGGTGTGCAGATGTACTTTTGATACCAATTCCTATCTGATCATTTGATTGTAATATATTGGGCTCAGATAAGTTGGACAAAGGTTTGGGGAAAAACTTAAAATGAACCATCTTATTTTAGATTATTGTTTCAGGTATATTAGTCCTGTTAAAGACTTACTGACGTATTCTCATCTTTACAGTACGTACAACCTTACATTATGGTAGTTACAAACACTCGAAAACGGTGAGAATTCGGAGAAGGAGAGAATAAGAAGACTTCCCCTGAAGTGATCTATGTGGATTCGGGACTAGAGATTTCGATGTAAACTTTATAAGTGAAACTCTATCCCCATAGATAATTTCGGTTCTGTAACAGACACTGCACTACGCAGGCGTAGTAATAATCCAGTCAATATTTGTGAAATGAAAGTGCTTTGTGGGACTTTCGAGTGATAGGATCACCCAACATTAGGCTTTGGAGAGATTTGGAAACTTCGGACATCATCCCAAAAAATACTTCGAGCGCACTTAGGAACATTGGGGAGGTCCCCAAAGTTGTCCGTTACCTTATTTGAAAAATCTTGCATTGTGAGGGTTTAAGGTTGCCAAACGCGCTCCATTCCAAAAAAGAATGCCATATGGAATAAAATTCGGAAATACGATCATATAATTGGAGGTCAATCCTCACAATCCTCACTGCCGAGACTTTTGACATTTTCGGGACGAAATTCGGACTCACATAGGAGCGTTCGAAAATCCCAGGGGGAAGTTGTTTTTCAGGAGGGATACTTCACTTCCCTAGGTGCATTTCGATTCTTTTGGGGCTTCTATCAAAAACTCCCAACGTACATCCGAAGTAAATGCCGGCTGGGTAGTCTAGACCTACTTCGCAATTTTAAAGCACTCTGAGGGGGGGTGCTAGAGACGTTTATGTGCAACGAGAAAATACTGAAAAGTTAAGAAAGAAGTTCTAGTTTTTCTGGAAAACTTAGTCCTATAAAAGCGAGTCCCAAAATACGACGAACGTTTACAGGCTAGGATTATTTTCATCATAGTTCGAGCACGTACAGTCATCTTAAAACGTTCTGTTGCTATAAGCCCTGACGAAAACATAATTTTTTCGACAGTCTCTCAGTCACCGGGGTTAAACAGGGCAACGTTGGGCTGGTCACTATATTAAATATCGGGCAGAATGTATGGGCAGGTGTACGGCTTTAAAACATGTTTCCTTCATCTGTCCCTGCATTTCACACCAAGTATGGTATATCTGGCCCTACGTCTAACCCGAAATTTTTACAAATGGCATGACGTTGTCTCCACGCACTGTTAGTTGGCCCTACAATTAGCCCGATTGACCCTAAGTTTGGCCCGACCAAAACAGTGGCTCAAATTTCGAACCTATATGCACGAAATCTGGCCCTCTATCAGATTTATAGACCAATGCTGGGCCAAACGACGCCTTATTTGGCCAGACTATCAAACCTAGCTGAATATTCAGCATCAAAGTCATTAATACTCTGTCAACAAAGAACGAGGATAGCTCTTCGGCAGATGAGCATAGTCTAAAAGATAAAAAAGACATCAGAAACAACGGCGTGAGCTGCAGATCAGAAAGAATATTCAAACGTACCTACAACTCAGAACAATGAAGCAGGCGCTTTGCCTTGACGGACAGGACAGGACAGCAGACTGACCTTGAACATATCCAATATCCAATATTGATAGTGCGAGCGTAGAAAACTAGTAGTTTTTGATCTCTCGCGTCTAGTTCTTAGGGCTTGGTTCCAGTTGTTCGGTTTACTCCTGCAGTGGACGAGGAAATCCCCTCTGCTTTCTTGCTTTTAGCTTCGGTGAGGTGGATGTTTTGTGGGTTAGTAGGTTGTAATTTGTAGAGTGATTAGGGAGCTACGGGTTGCTGGGAAGTTTAGAGAACTGCCATGACTCCTGTCTGTGTAGGTACCTGGAAGAGAATAGTAAGGTAGTGGTAAAGGAATGAAGAGAGAATAAAGAAGAGAGTGAAGTAGCACCATAGAGACTCTGGGAGCTGGGTTAAGGCCGTATCGCTAACCATCCTTGCCTTTAAACAGGAGTTTGCGTAGATAGCCACTCCCCCTCCTGCTCTATGTTCCCTGTCCCTGCGGAAGAGTTCCATGCCAGCAACACGCATCTCTTCGTCGGAGATGTCCGATGAGAGCCAGGATTCGGTGATGAATATGATGTCGGAGTGCTGATGTTCACGCAGCGTCCTCATTTTTGCTACCTTCCCTATTAGCCCCCTAACGTTGCTGTACATACATATTAGAGTGTACCTGATGAGAGGGGAGGTCTGGATGTGTATTTTCGCGGGATGAGCGCTTACGTGGTTGAATTTAGCCTCGCCAGTCCTCATAGGACTGGCATTGTTCCGTTTTTTTGTGTTTTGTTCTTAACTTGGGTGGGGGCTGTAGCAGTGGTGGCTTCTTTACTTGATGTATCTAACTCACTGGTCAGCGCCTGTGTGACGACCACTGACTCCAGAGGTCTTGGTGGTTGCCGTCTCTCCTCTTGCCTTGTGGGTCTAGGCTTACTTTCACATATACGTATTGAGCCACCCATGCGATCTTTCGCATTATACCATGCGTGCAGAACGTCTGTGAGGGAGGCATATGAGTCGAACTGGACGGCAAGTAGTCTGGGATTGGGTATGGTCTTCAGGTGCGCTGGCCTTGGCAGTCTACTGACGCTGTTGGCCGGTATACTGTTGAGACCAACTTTGGTTGAGAGCCATTGCCATTGTTGGACGTCGTGAAAGTACCGATCTTTGACCGAGCTGTCACTTGGCAATTCTGGAATCCCATGTACAACTATAGTGTTGTTTCTGTTGGGATTTCCAACCGCTGACTTTCTCTCCTCCTCTCTTACTGACCATGGCTTGTCAGGCCTGGCCCGAATTTTACAGGCATTAACAACGTCCGGTTGTCGCGAGAGGAGGAGTGTGTCTTCAGCCTCTTTGGCGGTATTTAGGGACACACGTAAAGGGGGTGGCTTATCTCGGGGTGCATGGCTTCCTCGAGAAAGGCGACACAAAGTTGCAGGGAGGGGAGGGAGTCCCAGCATCTGACAGTAGTCGGTCCACATTCGGCTGTCAAATTGTTCCCTCTCGACCAACAATGAGTCTGTCGATACATCGACGTTGAACAAAATGATCGAGTTGGTCCTCCTGTGACCTGGGTTCGTTGTGGGTGGCACGCCCGACTTACCAATGGGTTTGAGTAATTCCACTGGTTGTTTCTCAGTCACGGTGTGTGGGGTGTTCGGAATGGGTTTCGTAGAGGCTTCGGCGGTCGATGTCTTTGGCCATGCGCTTGACGTCCCCTGGGGCCGGGTGGGGGTATGGAGACTTGACCTAATATGGTCCCCACGCGAGATGGCGTGCCCACAGCTGGAGCTCTAGGTCTGTTTCCAGGTCTCTCTGTGTTATCCTTTGGTGTTAACCCTACTTATTCGGGGATGCTGGTAGCTTTTGCGTGGCGGAGAGCATCTCCTTCAGGCTTTCTGTGCGGAGTGCGGGCATTTTCCTGCACTCTGGACAGATGTACCAGAACCACTTGCATGGTTGTCTCTTCATCAGCTTATAGTATTGTCGGGGGACTTTGGTATCGCAGTGGCAATGCGCCCATCGTTGACACAGGTTGCATGCAAATGCCTCATCGACTACCGAAACAACTTTGGTGCAAACACTGCAGCCATCGGGTGTCGTAATACAGCCTTCCTTCCATGAATAAGGTGCTACGGATTGTGGCGAACTGCTTGTGGCTGCCTTGTTCTGAAGCCTTTTACGTCGTCTTCTATTTCAGGCATGGTATGATCCTTGCTCAAGATAGGACTAGTTTGTGACGGGCTAGTGCTTCTCTGTGTCACCTGTCTGATGGCGACTGGAATTCTAGAAACATGGGTTGGCCACTTCTTCAGAAGTTCGGTGTTCTGCCCTACCTCTGTTTGTCTTCTAGTACAGACTAGTGTGTTGTTTAGGGTGTTACTGGCCGTTGTTGTGCACGACCGCGTTATCCGTGTCAAAGCTTCAGACCTAGCGTTTTGGGCAGACATGTCGCTATGATATAAACTTCTTGGGAAAACAAGTAGTTAACAACAATAAGAGGGTTGAAGACTGAATGCAGCAAAAGGACAGAATAGAAAAGGGAAGATAATTTATGTTGGCTCACCTTCAGACACTTGTCACTTGATCCTCTGCTCTTGACCAACGAGTTTAACCGTAAGCTCCAGATGCGTATGTATAACCAGGAAAGATATTTCCTGGGGAATGACCTCCGAGGAGAACCGAGAGCTAAGGCAGTTTGGCAGCTGAAACGCCCAAGAACCACTGACAGGAGGTAGACCGGTTGGTTCAAAGGAATAATAATGCCAATTTTCAACTGTTGAGGAGTGAGCTGACGAATGCGCAGGGGTGAGGTGCGTGGACGGACAGAAGTGCTGCAAACGTTCGATGTTTTTAGATTGAGTATTGCAAGTGGGAGTTTTTCATTGTGGAAAAATCCAAAAGCTGAGAGACGAGCGAAACACGTCACTATATGAGTAGCACTTCTAAATATCAAATATCTTTCATTAGTCAGGTGATACAAGTCACTTTCTCTGCGCTCATTCCTTTTGTTCTGAAGCAATTCCACACTTTCAGTAGTTCTCCACTGACTTTAAAGGCCACCCAGCAACGACAGTGTGTTTATCTTCATTGTTTTTATGTTGGAATAACAGGTAATTTAGTTTTTTGTAGGTATTTTCAACTTGTAAAGCATCTTCTCGTGCCACTTTTCGCGAAAAGTGCTTGTTAAAGAAATTCACCACACGAATGATGACTGCTCCACAATTGTTATCCGTTGGCTCGCGTCATGCAGTTATGTTTAGCCAGTACGTAAGTGTTATTAATGTTTTTAGAGTGGAAGATAAGCGTGCAGTAGTAATGGTTGAAAATATTTTGTTATGTTAAACTTCATTTTGTTGGGGAAAGTATGAAATGCAATGTTTTAATTTGATTCACGCCAAACCAGCGTCGGGGACGCGATGTGCAGGCTAATGTAAGAAGTATGCCAACTTTGTAGGAATCGTGGAGCCATATTTGCGTTTACAACAAATTCACGATGTGTGGAGGCATTGGTAGACCTGGAGTTATGATGGCTTCTGGAGGATTATGTCCTGAAGTGTACATATTTCTCAACTTGGAATTGAAGGTAAGTTCAAGATGATGAGTTTTCCTCATTGCATGAATATCAGGTATACATACCTTTTTGTTGCGTGTAAATCTTCTAATATCGGTAGAAGTGTCTAAATCTTGGCAGTTAATGTCTTCACATCTGATGCAATCCGTTGTAACTAAAAGGTGTTTCTTTTGAACTCCATGTGGAACTACAACCTACTCAGAATCATTGGGTTTCTTAGTTTGTGGATATCGCTACCAGTGACAATCTCCTGAAATTCGTCTTCGAGGTATTCAATTACTTCGTCAACATCAGTTCAGCTTTGTATTGAAGGACGTACATCTTCCTTCTCTTCAATACTTAGCCCTCTAAAATTACGATCCGCCTTCATAGATTCAAAGCCACATTTGCGGCTGTGGATAGTGTTTAATTAACTCAAAACGAACTCAACTCCGTTGTAACGGAAACGAAAATGATTGTCTAACCATCATACGGATGGGATCGTAGACCCAGGCCTCTGGATTCCCTTTTGTATCTGTAAATGCAGCGGAAAACAGCAAAAAGTAATACGGTAAGTTCGGAGCCAAGTGGTTCCGTTTGCACTTCTCAACTATGTAGTGGGTCCACGTATACTTCAAAAGCTTTAGAGAACACTAAGATGCATGCTTTTTGCAACTATTCAGTTGCATCGGCGATATGAGCCCAGTTTGAGTACCAATGAATGGGCATTACACCGTCAAATACCTGATTGACATCCACGGTCCCAGAGACCGTGGTACCATTCTATGTTCAAAACTCCATCACCTTTGAATAGTAGTCCCTCAAATTTTTATTTCTTTGTACAGCAATAACTGATTCTGATGGATTACATCTGTATTGCTGAGTAAGGCCACACCACGAGTGGGTGATGCGGGGACTTATATACTCACGTGTATTACAAGGTTATGCTAATACTTACTGTTGCCTGAAATCGATGAAGGGAGTTTTCGTTGGCCAACGATACTATAAACATGCGAAGTGATGCTAAAATAAACGTTTATCTGACGAAACACAGAACTATATCCCCAGGTTAACCATCTAGGTCACATGTTATTATGTGATCTTGGTATCACTTTGTTGTGGAAAAAGAATGGTGAGTGGAGACGACCGAAACTCGTAAACAATCTATGTGTACCGTGAAGTGATATTTATCTGTTCTTTTTATAATCTGAAGTCACTTCTGATACCGTGACAAACCCTGATGCGATACCTTCTGTATCATTCAGTGCAGCTCAACTACTGGAGATTTCTTTGCCAACATCATTTTGATTATGCCTGTAAACTGGCTTCTCTCCCGCAAACTCCCCAACGTACAGAGAGAATCACAACTATGCCTCACAACGCTCAATATAATAGGCCCCTTAAATGTATGAGGTGAAATACCCTGATCGTAAACCCACACTCTTCCCTATTACATCCCAGGGACAATTGGGACTACTTCATAAATTAAGTTGTTCATCTATACCTCCCACTTATTACCACCACTACTGGAGACATCCTCAGACGTGGCCCCCGAAAATGACATTTCCAGAACACGGTGAATAGCATATTTTTAATAAGAATATAAACATGAAACCTAGGACTATACATTTAACAGTAGGCACGACGCCATGCATATAAGTTAAAATTTACGTACAATTAACTTCCTCGTGCCTTGGTACCCCGCTCTCTGTTTTCTCTATTCTTGTTGTAAATAGAATCCTGGAAACCTGCAATTAGATTGGAATTACGATATTTCATCAGTACTTATCTTAAATATCAAGCAACTCTTATGCAATCCTGCAACCTGCGATGAACATCCTTATGGTATCACATGGAGATACTTCCTTGGAGCCTTTTGACATTTATTAACGCAGCGTTTCATCGACCGGCGCCGTTTCGCCCATTGCAGCTGTAAGCAGCATATAAAAATGCAGAAAAATACAACTTCATCTACAGAAACGGGTTCTTCCAATCGACCACGAAACTCAGGGAAATGTGGCAAATATTCACCGAGCTATTAAACACAAGGCGGAGCAACATGAGGGCTACTGTGGACAAACGTACAATTTAGCATGAGCAGACAAAGTTTTCTTTTTTCTTCAGACCGGAGATTCCCACTACCTGGAGTGAAGAGATGGCATAAAATTTTTTTTGTAAAAGAAAATATTACTGGAGATTTTCCACCACCAAATGTTATAACCGTATCTGTAAAATGATATGCACCTGTAAATTCAGGAATAAATTATTATGTTAAACTCTTAAGTTGGGGATAAACTGCCCACTTATTTATTATTTAATCATGGGTGCCAGTTGCAGACTTGGCCTGCAGCAAACAGTGGCAACTATGCATGAAATAGCACTTACGAAGGGAAAACAAACCGCAGGGAAGCGTTTGTCGGCATGAAAAACTTAAAAGAGAAGCAACAGCTTGGCGAGAAAATGAAACGAAAATGCTAGCACAAAATGAAAGGCCACAGAGCCAAGAACCATACACGGGCTGTTCACGTCACATTCAAAACAAGTAGACCAACGCCACACATGCAATATCAAAAATATGCTTGATGTCTCGCAAAGGCACAGATATCCTCAAATGTACGAAAAATCAGCGCGACACTGGGCAACGAAGAAATATGGTGAGCTCACGTGCGTCAGTTGATCCGCTAAAGGTCCCAAGTTGGCCAATACACATTTTATTCCACGTAGGAGGCACAAACTTAAAAATGGTCGGCCATCAAAGTCACCCGTAGCCCTCATACAGCGGATTTAGTCGACCAACAGGAATGCCCTTATTTCGCCACTCATTATCATTTCGTCTAATGTTAACTGACGCATTTTCTACTTCTTCCACATGAACAAATCTCACCACCATACCGGCCATATATTCTCTATACTGACTGAGAAACTTTATGGCACATTTATCTGCCACTCTGCCGATTATAAATACGACTATACAGCCTAACAGTGAAGTTGCTGAAAGGAAATATCTCTCCTCTGACATATGTCTTATTTTTATGATGGGCTACCAAAACGTTAGAGGAGCAGGTGCAATATTTCTAATATTATGTGGGGCCTCACACCTTGACAGCGTGACTGAAACGCAATCTTGTACTGAAGAGTTTCTGATATGAGGTCCCAATAGCCTCCTTAGGATTCCACTAAAATTCATCCTAACCATAAATTTGACTTCATGCTGGATGGCTCGGGGAGTTGCTGAGGTTGCCCATGAATCTGACTCGCTGATGCATTGTTGAGTTGTTTATTAAAGATATCGCTTAAAGCGTCGTCGGTTGGAAATACTACCCCACCAGAACATTTAATAGCCCATGCCCCCGTGGTTAACAGGAGTCCTGTTCCCTATGAAGCAATGTAGTTTCTTGGGTTCTGCCTCCAACATTTCGATAACATTCGTCTGAAATGACCTTCCATACCTCTGCGTCCTGGTAAACTATCAATTACCCAGAAATGTGCGCACACTAAGATCAGAATTATTGAGGTGAATAATTCCCCGAAACCACTAACCTGGGGCTCAAGCAGATTCACCGCTGATGCCAACCTTCATGGTTTTTACAGGCTGGCTAATCTATAGACTCATAGTCGGGCGTCCACGCCATTTCGCATGCTGTCGCATCATATATAAGACACTCGATGTACGCGATATTCTAGTCGGTTGGTTAGAAGGCACTCTTACTTTGTCGTAGCTTATCAAATATGCTTTTCCTGCCCGACTACCCTGTTGTGTTCTTTTTTGGTCTCGTATTCGCGGGCATTCCACAAGTACGAACGCTTGGCAACCGGTAACCGAGTCTGCCAAGTTTGCTCAAGGATAGTTCCTAAAGACTGTTCCTTCCATGTCACAGATTTGAGTTATAAATTTCCCTTAGCTATTGGGCGACTGTCACTGTGCAACTTAAAAGAAGTGGCTAAACCTCAAGATGTCACCATTAGGACGATGTCCTCAAAGACTACCTTATTAGTAATGTCAGTATTGATGCACAAGATCCAAAGGCGACTGCGTCAGCAAACGAAATCAAAATTTTTTAGGTATTCCATTGAACGTCTCGCATTTCAACGTTTCCCGGCCTCGTATTCGTTTGATAGGTCTGAAACTGTGTTCTACTAACTAACGTATATGCGCCTCCGAAAATGTTAGGCTTCTGTTCGACAGCATTTTAATATTATGAGAAACTGATGATCTACTGATAGCAATCGTTGACGTGGTGTAACTCCTGCCTTCAAGGTTTACTGAAAGTGCTAGAACCAGGGTAGGCCTAGGCCAAAAGTATGGAGACATATCAGTTACGTGTAGATGGAAGCAAACCACTGACAAACAAAAAGATGGTTCTTCGGTTCT
Source organism: Heterobilharzia americana (assembly GCA_944470555.2). Classification (NCBI taxonomy): domain Eukaryota; kingdom Metazoa; phylum Platyhelminthes; class Trematoda; order Strigeidida; family Schistosomatidae; genus Heterobilharzia; species Heterobilharzia americana. The sequence goes on along the minus strand of OX104132.1, from coordinate 13,282,442 downwards.
CACAGCTTAAATTTTCTCCAACGACTTGTAGTGCCAACCGCCGTCGGAAGGACTGTATGAAGTGCCTGCTTGTAATCCCAGCTAAGGTGTCTGTTATACCAGGAGATCGTCTAGCAAATACCAGATGACTGCGAGTTTCTGAAACCAAACTGAATGCAAAGAATGATGGTGTCCCGACCGAAAAATCGGCAGACGGAGTCGATAGCTAATCTTTCGAACAGTTCGGGTGGCAATGATAATAACATTCCCTTTCGAATTTGATTGGGTTTTTCCAGGGTCACCTACTGGAGATTGGTCACAGTAAACAACACTTCCTTCTCAGTGAATACAAAACGTTTCTCAATCTTCAGGATAATATCGGAATGTCAGCCTGCAACGATGGAGCCTATAAAGCCCTGATTTATGTATTAGAGGAAGTTTCAGGTGCTACGCATGCTGCTGGCGGTCTTCGATTCATAAATCAGAGATGGAAACGGATTTTTAGAATTGAAGAGAGCGATTGTGGTCCCGAGATTTCTCCCAATAGCCTCTGAGGTGGACGGATATTGGCAATTTGATTTCGTTTTGTACTACCCATACAGACACATGCAAGTGCTGCTCACACTTTTGGACACTCACGCTTGCTTGGTCTGGTCGGTTGTCCTTCAGTTGGCCCAGGGTAATTCTGCCCGGTGCTTCGTGTTTGTTCACTGGCTACGCGCTCATGAGTACAGTGTAAAATTGTAACGATACCACCCAACTGACCTTTTAGTGAACGCCCATAGACTTACTTTGATGACGTCGATGGTGAACAATTGTGAAGTTGTAGAAATAAGCCGTGGGATCCGGATTCAAGATTCGCCTTTTGGTATTTTTCTAGGTCGTGTTTATGATCAGTGTTCCAAAATGTAGCCACAACCCAGTGGACTGCCACAGCTCCACTGACAAGTGCTACATAACATCGTGCCATTTTGTAGGGCGATTATAGTAATCAGCCAATCGTTGGAGTTCTTGAGGAAAGAAATGCGGAACAAAAAAAAATAAACGGGTAACAGAACCTGAGAACCAATTCATTTCAGATATACTATGCGTGGACTTTGTCTGAACTTTATTGAGTACAAAAACTGTAATATTTTAGCGCAATTTCTCAGCAAACGGCTTCAGCGGTCCTCACTTGCGCCGTTTTTTATCGCTAGCCCAGGAAAACATGGCGGTACCATAGCCTCACACCTCCCAGGACGGCGCTGTGAGGAGCTTCGTTGCGCGATCGGAGGCTGTCGCAGAGTGTGTGGGGGACAGAGAACCAAAGGCGGTGGTGTCAGTGACTCTTTTGGTAGAAAGAGCGAAATCGGCATATGACAGCATTGAGGAGGGCGTAGGATGACATCTTAGTGGACTGCTATTGACTGGCTGGCCATGGGTTTTTCAGTGCAGGGGTATGAGTTAAGTCAGGAGCGCACAGCTCGGCAACTATGGTGATTCGATGGGTGATACTGACGGTCCAGCATTACCTCGCCCAGACTTAGGGTTTGGAGCGAAACCGCTGGATTGATAGCCTCTAGAAAGTGCGACCACCGTTATCAAGCAGCAGTAAGCGTCAGACGACTGCCGGATGGCGGCGAAACATTTGGTGTATTTGAGAAGCCGATAAGTTAAACGGTGGTATCGATCATGAACGAGAGTTAGATGGACCACAGCGCCAGGTGGCAGTCACATAATTAAAAACCTACGCTGATGTTGCAAGCTCCATCTTTAAAGGGACAATCTGGAGTGGAATACCCACCAGGGAAAATAAAAATTCAAGTATCCCAAAAAGGATAGTGTTGTATCCCTTTCGGATTTAAACTGTGAACCACTGAAGTATTTGACCGATGCGCAGTCAACATGAGAATAGGAATAAGTGGACAAGAATGATTGTATCTGATTGACGAAGGAGTGTCGACTCTCTTTGGAGTTTAAGACCCTATAATTCTGTGAGTCAGTGATTTAAACTGTGGAGTGGCATGAGTTATAACAGTTCGGAGCTGAAGTGCATTTGTTATAAGCAGTTGCGAGAGCCATTTTAAGTTTAATTTGAACAGAAGTGGTCAGTGGCCGGCACTCAGAGCGAGCTTCCTGAAGGAGGCAGGAACAATAACCAACAGCATTGGTAGAAAGATGACCATGAACTATGGTGCGTTCAACATAATCAAAGTTAGCTCCTCCTGGAGCGAAAAAGCAACAAGAAATGTCACTATAGAAGGAAGCTGAATCTAAATGACTTTCTCATGAAGTGAGTGGTACTATTTACGGGAGGCGAAGGACTCATTGCGCTACGTGATAAGTTGAAACACAAGATTCCAGTGACAAACAGTGGAATGCAGAGGTTAAAGCGCTAAGAATTTCTGTGGATTTTAGAAGTCAAAATAAGCCAACAGGTGTGAAATACGCCGGATGAAGGAGAAGTGGTTGAGCTGAGGGCCCTGAATGCCAGCGGTTCTCTTGGTCAGCAAGTTTAACACAAGCTGCAGGTTCTGAGTTAGTTTAGATATCATGTGTACTGCTTGCACTGACGGAACCACTTGATCACCTACCCACGGGAACGAAGCCATGCTCATGTTGCATTCCTAGCAAGACTTTTGCCAAGTGTCAGTGAAGGCACTATTATTGCAAACAAATGCCACTCAAGCTGATAGGCCCCCACTCTACCGTTGGAATTTTAATGGGGCAATCCCTGACTGGTCATGAAAAGGTTGAGGTGAATGGTAATGCAACTTTTTTATGAACTTACGCAGAGGCAGGGTATCTATGGTGTGCAAAAGCTGACCTGGGGAAACAGGCAGTTTGGAATGGGAATTACTGAAAGTAAGTCATAGGTCGGCAAGGACGGCGTCAGGCTGTACGATTAATCAGTAAGAAGTGAAGAAATAAGGCAAAATACATGAGTGTATCTAAATACAAGAGGCATCGTGGTACACAATTGGGAAACAAAACTGAGAGGCGGCATTCTGTGTTCTCATGGAAATAGCTGTAACGGAACGGCGTTTCCATCACATGCATTTCTGAGTAGTACCAAATTTACGTGGACGGAGGCAGCGCAGCAAACGGTTGTCTGAACCAGTGTCGGTGTAGCCAGGAAACTCTGTGGCCTCGGTAAGATTATGAAGCCTTAGGGTGCTGAAGGTGAATTCCGCTGTCCAGAATGGCTGTCCTAAGAACGGCAATAAGCGGAACAAATGCAGCCGAAATGACTGACTCCAAGACAGGAACTGTAAAACTGCACAGTGTTTGTTTTTAAAGTTAATACAAGTTTACACAATACCTCCGTTAGCTCTGCTTCCAACTCTTGAATATACGAGGAGGCGGCGAATATCATCTTACAACTGTCTTGAGTGGACGGGTGGAAATGTGTTGCATCCACACAAAAGCAATCTTTTCAGTGTTTGAGCAGTGCTGATATTACCCAACAAAGAGAGGTTCATTTTTTCCAGCTAATTGATTTCTGACTTAGGGATATCTTGAGGTTCTCTCGAAATAGCTCATAAAGCGAACGAGAAATATATACACACCAAAAACATACTGAGTCACACTAAGGCTTCCAGCACTGATTCCCCATCTGATATTTGCTGCTGCCAACATTTGTGCGTTTCCGCTAATCACGCGATCTCAATCACTGATGCCTGGCTGTTGAATACATCTGTAGATGCACCCGATCAAAAAATAATCAGCAGATGAGTAATAGTTCCACTTTATGGCTTCCATAAGCATCTGGGGTCCTGCATAGCTGATCCGTTTGTGTATGACCGTCGTTGCCTTCGAACTACTGCTCGACTTAACTGATATTCATCGGCTCTGCCAGTGAGTTCGCGTTGGGACTAATCATAGGCAGGAAGATAATCCGTGGGAAGTTATGATTTCCCCTATCGAGTTTATAGCAATTTGATTTCACTACCGGAAATATAAGAGGAAGAATCACCTATCAAAACTCATGTTGGCTGAAAATCGTGGCATGGCAAGTGTGATCAGCGCTCTAAAGAAAGACCCATCAGAACTTGCCGTCAATGAAATTTGATTCCTAAACTTCAAGCAGCAATGAAAGTTTCAACTGAAGCACTGAGTTCTAGCAACATAACCCTGTGGATAACCGGATGATGTTCGTGCGGAATCTTGGACAAATCCCTGCACCCAGAAACATAAAGAATTAGGACAAGGACGATTTTAATAAGATTGAGCAGCATTTATTTTGTACTCCGCTTGAATCTGGTTATGAAGACGTTGCCTACCCTTGAAACATTCCTAAACACAATCCATCATACTGTGCATCACCTTATAGCAGTTCCCTAGTTGCTCCTCTGCAGCCTGTGACAGCGTCGAGATCAGGGATGGCCACTGCAGACTTGTGCAGCGAGTGAGTAAAGTTCCGAGGAAGAATCTTCGGATTATTTTTGGCAAGATCTACTTTTGGATGGATCTTACGACTGTTCCGTTTTACACATGAAATGCACAGTCAGTGTGGTACGTTTGTGGATAACCGCCGAACCATTATTCATCAATGTTCCTCACCGGATCAGAAGGAGCATATTAGGTCTCACGAAAATTCTGCGGACAGGACCTTGCGAAGCATTGGTAGAGAGTGCCATTCACAGTCCTGGATCCAAAATCGATCACTTCCGAGAAATCGGGGTTTTGAATCGCGTAGACCTCCGCCTAAAAGACCCCTTGCCGCGAAAGGTGCTGAATTCAGAAGGTCGGTGCGAGCCAATTAAACATCACTCAGCCAACTGCTGATTTTCTTTCTTGACACCATTCAGACTGAACACAGTTGAGTAGGACTTCTGAATGGCCTAAAAACAAGTGGTCTTCAAAACTACTGTCTCATAGTATTGTTGTCACCTGTTATACTGTTGTAGACGCCTGAACAATGAACCCCAAATTCCACCCCTCGACAGCTGCTCATTCTCTTGGTGGATGAAAAAAGTAATATAGCTAGTGTATCTGCGAAGTCAAACATATCCACAATATACAAGGTTTCATATACATTTACGATCGCCCTGGATATTTGCAGACCTTTCTAAACTTGAATATCACTGATTTTTCATCCTTTCAACCAATTTGATATTCACAAATTGGTTCACACACTTTCTCTTGAAATTTCAGTGCAGCATGATTTTTCGTATAAGGCCTCGTGGATTTAGGGCCTTCCTAAGGATTATGATGGTCTTTTTCCGCACAGAAACACACCATGTATTCACGTCATCAAGTTATGTACCTAAATACTTGCTGCCTAACACTTGGTGAGGTGGAGGTGGTTAAATATCAAGTATTGTCTGCGATACAACGGGAAGTATGTGACCGATTGATAAAAGAGTTTCAACAAAAGGGTAATTGTAGTGTAGCGCCACCCACCTCTCCAAGATGAATGGCCTGTCCCGTTTAATACTTCTACATCGTTTTCATTTTGATGGACTTCATATATCCATATTTAACTCCTTCCCATGTCCGACCATACCCCAAAGCTTATCCGTCTTAAGTCGACTACGGTCACCATCTTACTCATGCCAAGCTGGCCAGACAATGTAGGAACATGGCTTCTGTATGCCGAGGCAGGTTTTCCAGAACAGGGTTGCAGATCCTCATTCTCGACTCCTCGCTGTCATACATCCACTACCGCGCGAATTAAACAGGCATGTTGCAGCACACATGTTTAGTCCTGAAGTAAGTGATCCTTATGCACTTCTCAAAGCCGCACTCCTGAAAAACAGTGATCTCACAGATCCCCAGCGTTTCGTAACATCGAGCTAGACAGCCACTCAGCTAGTGAAATCCTCGCACGCATGCAAGAAGTAATCGGCTCACGAACATTTGACAATGTCCTTTTCCGAGAACTATTTCTCTCGAAACTGCTACAACCGGTGCAAACAATGTCAGTGATACTGCAGTCAGTCCCACTGGATGACCTGGCAGCCTCAGGAGATTTTTAGCAGACCCGTCTCCAACGCATATTCTGTCTGTGACAAACCAGAGAGCCAGGATTCAAAGGTGACCAAGCTGTGCAACTCTGTTGAACAGTTGCCACGACCTTGAAGCCCTGGGTTACGTAGCACATCACAGAAACACTTCTCATCTCATCGTAGCAACTCACACGGTTATCCAAAAACTGAACCTATCAGGGTGGAAAACCCTAAGTGGGGCTGGTTTCACCACACCCTTTCAGCTGCAAACATACCTCAGTAGACCGAGGCTCTGCCTCTAGTCCTACTAGGCATTCATAACGCGTTGAAAGTTGATGCTGGATGCACCCCTGCAGAACTCGTCTATGGGACCACTCTTCGCCTACCAGGTGAATTTGTTTCCCCTTCAATTTTCAGACATGTTTCCGATTGGGCATCTTATGTGACTAGGCTTACAAACGCAATGCGTTCAGTTGGGCCTTCTCCAGTTAGAACTCAAACCACCAGTGTCTTCGTTCACCCCGTTTTACAGAGGACATCACACGTGTTCGCTCGCCACGACGCCGTTCGCCGACCACTTGGACCATCCTATGATGGACCATCCAAAGTGATCAAGCAGCATGAGAAACTCTATGTAATCGAACGAAACGGATGTGAAGATACTGCTAGTTTCGACCGTTTGAAACCAGCTTATTCCGAAGCCAACCCCATTACAGCCGACAGGCGGATAGCTTAATCATCGAAATTCTTGACGATGTGCTCGGTAAGGCACAGATACAACAACCACCGGCACAACAAAAAATGCGGCAGGTTGAACCATTAGGTTCCCGGAGTATTTAAAGTCATATTCAACTAAGTAGTGTGAAATGAAATATGCCAAATTCATTTTCAACTCGAAATTGTTTTTTGGGGCACCATCTTTTCATTTACTGGGAATGCGAAAATCCTCCCACATTTTAACTTTTTTATCAATATTTTCACTACCGCTTAGTGAAACGTTTGCAAAAAGCAAAATGGAAATAAGTATAAAACCTATTCTCGATGTATTTATATGTATATGTTTCACATTTTTACGAGACATTTTCTTAGTATTAAGGACTTTTATTTATGTTCTAGGTGCAACAAGTACTGAAAAGAACGTCAAAGAACACTGAGGATCGCTATAAAAGTACAATCAGGTTCGTTGTACCTTGTGTTTTCACTCGCCACAACACCCTAGAATAAGTTCGGACAACCAGGGGGGACCTCTCACAATGAGCCCGTTGGAAGAGTTTGACCAGTGGAGAAACCACTGGGTTTTCATCCCCAGTATTATCTCAGGGTCCTCACTAACCCACTAGGGGGAGTGATCTGTGGCGCCCCCCACTGCCCCAGAATCAATATCCTAGGGCTCGATGACATTCACCATTGATGATGACCTTCATGGTTTTAACAGACTCGTTAAGCTGAAGGCACCTAATCAAGCATCCTCGCCATTTGGCACGCTGTTGTGTTACGTTGAACTACTCGTAATCGATTCTCTAGGCAGTTAGTTGGAAGGCATCGGTATCTCGGTCAAACCTTTTAAATATACCACTCCATCCGACTACGCTATTGTGTTCTTTCTTGGTCTCGTATTCGTGAGTATACGACAAGTTCGAATAATTAGTGATTGGAATCAGCATCTGTCAAGTTCAGGGACAACCAAAGGAGGCGAACTCCAAAGCTTGCCATTCATTATGACGATCAGACCATCCAGCACAGAGTACACAACACCAGCAATATTCTCATCCTTTGCTGCGAATATTCTCCACCAACCCATGGAAGGATCGATTTCCGTCGGTAGAAGAATGAGTTTTTGTGATTGTGCAACCTCCTTCAGGCATCCTCCCACCCTTTTCAACTTTAACTTCGTAAGCCAGATGGTTATCAGACATTATAACTGTACACCGCACTTCTCGAGTCCCTGCCACTCCACGTAAAAACTACGGCTTAGTTGAGGGTAGTAGTGAAGTTAAACGTAGTAAGAAAGTGCATAAATTGTTGACACTTCAAAGCTGCATTGAACCAGCAGATTATGACACTCATACCGGTTTGTGGATTTCATGAGAGTTGGTTTAGTTCCTTTTCCTTAGGAATTGACTTCTTTGAGCCGTCTACCGTTCGGTGAAGAAAAAGCGTGGAAAAGGGGTACTGTTATGTGCAGACTTGTCTTCAAACGCCGGCGGTGCATTTGGAAGTATACTTCTATATAAGCACAGATATTTTCGTAATAGGTTTCCGAGGTTCATAGGAGTCAGGGTAGCCTCAGTAGAGAAATACAGTGGCAGTGGTCATATCTCTGTTGAAGCAGTTCACGAAGCACAAAAACAGATGTTTTGGGCAAGCACTGAATTGTCAATGCAGTGGTGAAGAATAGAATACGATGAAACTCCAGCTGCCCACTGGAGAGCCATCAAACCTCTTTTCAGTCGGGCCGAAACCTGTTCTGAACCACACAGTGCGTTCTGGCCAGGGCGGTCATATTTTAGTTGCTACACGAGCTGCAAAAATGAAGTCTTCTCATTACAGACGGTGTTTGAACACAAAATAAAACAACAATAATGAGAATTAACCTTTGCGAAAGAAAGACATCTGTCTCACCCTACTTCTTAATGAGTCCGCGAAAGCCCTTGGCAGGCTACCATCCAGCAGAAAAGGGCTTGCTCATGCGTTTGTTCAAGGGGACACTCTTCTCACTGTACATGGTCTTTATGTCATTTACCCCTTAGATAGCAGCTGTACCCTTCAGGGCGAGAAACAGGGTTTAAACGCACACCACTCTAATGGGTGGGAAGGACAAGAGTTTCGATGTGAATTAGTTTGCTGGGGGAGATCAGCAGGGAGCCTTCAATCAACTGACGTCCATCGAAGTGCACCGTGGTGAGCTTCTTAGCCTGGAAACCAGGTCACAAAAAGATGGATGGAACTCCGTCACTATTCAGGCCTAGAGAACATGAATCTGGTAGATCTCCACCTAGTCGCTGCCGCTGGCATCTTCACTACATCACTTAAAATTAAGTAGCCCTGAGATAAGTATGGGCAACACCTCAGTAGTGGAATTTCTCAAAGAAAATCACATGAAATATGAACACTCAGCCGAGTTAAAAATTGGATACCGGTATGTTAGTTCTCCAATTTTGGACTATTATAAACAGCCTAACAAAAATGGGCATCGTAACTAGCTCCTCAGCGGGTCAGTCTACACTTAGTAGATATTCTATCCCCTAAGGTTCATCCCAGATTGGGCTTATAAAGCCACGTGTATCTATAGATGTGCGAATCGAACCAGTTATATGAACAACCCTGAATCCCAATCACGGTAAATCAGTTTTAATTACATTCGTACCAAACAAGAGACATGCTTACTGCAATGACGGCCTTTTAAATAGTAGCCATCAGTACTTCAACTACTCATACATTCTTAATGCTCATTCGCTCGGCAGAAATCCACTCAATACAATCCTATGAGACACATCAACTAACAGATCAAACATAAAAGGCTAACAAGGACACGAGTTTCACGCACGTTTTTGCCTTTGCATCCTACCCTATCACAACCTCACTTGACGGTGACTGTCGGAGGTAGCCCGACAAACCACGGATACCTTTCGAGGGCAAACGCTGTATTCAGGACTAGTGACAAGGGATTACGAGTACTCACTAACAGTCAGTTTTTACCTTCAAATATGCACATGTATTTCATCCCTATGAAAGACCCAGAATCCTAGCTAGCCAGAATGCTCTTACCCGCGGCTTACACTCAATAAATTTGACTGGCTCTTAGATAATGACAAACCTATCCCGGACCAGTCTTTGATAAAATCTGAGCTTATCAGCGCATAACATCTCAATGAAATGTGCGCCTTTGAAACATGCTTAGAAGTATTCGCCATGGCAACCAAAATGTATGAATAAAACGGGTGATGACACGCTCATAAGAGTGGTTGGAGTATAAGAAGACATAGCATATGCTGTTACCAAGTTGACAAGTAAGTTCTTTCACATTCACAGCAGATGCTTATTCGTAGGGCGAAATGGCGATCAGTCGTACGAGCATAGGTAACCATGACAAGCTGCTCGATATCACTGAGGAAGCAAAGGGGAGTGGGGCAAAAAGAGGTCAGTCAGTACCTGGTAAAATCACTGCATATAGTGCTTTGCGTAGACCTATATGTCTGTCAACAAATGTCGCTCATAATGGTCTGATTATAGAGTAGTTATCCCGGTGGGAACAGCATCACTCAGTGAGAGGCACGTACATCAAGTTGACGAGTCCCATAAATGACGAAATGCTCATCCTGTATTCCACTGCTAGCCACCATCCATGTTGGCTATGATTAGAACACAGGTAATACCGAGGCATCCGCATAGGAGCCCATATGCCGATAGAGACCAGTCAATTCGGTTCAGTCAACGATGGTATAATACAGATAATAACACTACTCAATAGTAACAGTTTAAACTTGAGTTATTATTTGAGCAGATTGCGTAGAAGATGCGTAAGAAAGCAGTATTTAGCATTGTACTCTGAAAATTCGATGGAATGAAGAACAAAAGCCAATGAAGTTGCCAGTGAGAAAATAGGAAGTGCTTACGCAAAGGTTGGATTGGGTAACGGTTCCGTTAAAATCGTATGACATCAGGTTTTACTGTTTCATACACCGTCAACACTAAAGCCGGTAGTCAGGATCAGCCCACTACTGGTTTCATTGGGGAACCTGACGTGAAAGTCAGTAAGGAATGCACAACCCTCAAAGCATATTCTCCCATGAAGTTACTCAGGGTGGTCGTAGTTAGTCTTCAACCAATCCTTTACACTGATGTCCTCAAATCTGTTTTCTGGTTCTTGGCCATTTGAGTGATGTTAAGGTACAAACAGCTGCAATATAGGAAATGTACTCGTTATGAAGCTCACAGATGGGAGGATACAACTTGCAAATATGTCAGTCACCAGAAGCGGATTTGAATAGGAGCAAAGAAGTGTATCTTAGGGGTTATGAATGACGTATCTAAAGGTAGGCAGGAGAGATACATCACTGGACACACGGTTACTGCAGACTGGAGAAAGAGGCGTTTTGAAGAGGATAGCTCACAAAAAAGCACACCAAGTTATAGTCTTTCTTCCCCACCTCTTGATCATGGGGTATGGATTAAATCATCTGACAGCATAGCGAAACATGAACTAACTCACGACTTTAGGAAGATAGTTGGTAACCACGAATCGTTGCATGAATTACCTAAATCACGTTGAAGGCAGACTAAGTTGGATGAACACGTGGATTTCATGGCTACTTTCCCAATGCTAATTCGCCGCCAATCACTTCCCCAACTCGTTTGACTGGCCTGAATGAATGCCGGTTGGTATCATGACGGTTAATGTCAACAAGTTTACCGTTATTAGGAAAATTACATAACTTTCTACGAGCTCAGCAGACACGCAACTGCCCACTGTGGGGTTTCAGACGTGCGACGTGTTACCGATGGGGCCCGGATAGTCGCAATCTACATGAGGTGGTGAGCTACCTTTTGACATACAAAATAAATTGAGAAGAAATGAAAATATCTGTACTAGCTTGTCGCAGTGGTGGTGGATACTGAAGTGACACATACAATCAAGCAGCGGAAGAACTGGAAACCAAACTCCATGCCTGAAAAAAGACTTGAAAGTGCCAACCACTCCAACTGCTTCGTTAAATATGCCTTTTGTCATATCTAGTGCCTGGTTTGTTTAAGCTTTCTAAAGTATGTAACTGATAGCCTTCAACCTCCAGGCGCTTTTTGGAACCGGCATAATTAATCTTGTGGTATGCCCCCCAAGGAGTAGACTTATGATCGATAATAGGAAAATATCCATCAAAATCACCGGCCCTTCATGCACAGTTATTTCTGAAAAGACGGTCTTAACAGTCGGTCGTAAAAGTGACATTCCTGTTGATGTGTGCCTCGATCATTCTGAATGCGTATCCCGCAAACATCTGGAGATTCACAGGAAAAACAGAGACGTCTACCTCAGATGTCTCAGCAAAAATGGGATATTTATCGATGGATTGTTTCATATGAACAGACCAGACTTTGTCCTTTTAGCCGATGGGTAAGTCATGTGAACATCTAAAAACTCTTCATATATCACTCTTTAGATGTAAACTAAGGTTTCCCAGTACTAATATAGTGCTTATCGTTGAGGTGGTTGAGCCAGAGTCTTTCTGCCACCCCAAAAAGCGGGCCTTCTGGCGATCTTCACATGATATTGCCAGTCTTGGAGAGCATACATCGGGTTTTAGTGACCAAAGTGATCGGTGAGTCACATTTCTAGCACCTTGCTCCTGTAAAGTTTTACCCACCCTACATTTGTTGATGCCTTCCGAAAATTGGTCAGTGGTTTGATCGAGAAATTTCAGGACAACCTGTATTTGGGCTCACTCGAAAGCCTTAGGTTGGGTACACGATCCTTTGTAACTTTGAGCTTGTTAGATATTGTGGAGGAGCCAATTTCGACAGACGTCCAGTTTATCGGGAAACTTGTCTGGTCACTTTGTGGTTCACGGTCCAACTTTGAGTTTTCTACTCGACCACATTTAAGTGTATGCACTAAGCATCTTTTCACATTTACTGTTTTTTGGTATGGATACTAATTGGTTTCGTGTTTGATCTCGCAACTTATTCATTGGAAATAGGTTCCATGAATCACAGTTTCACCAAGGCGGATTAGGATATAATCCATATTGACCACTTTCAGACAAGTTAATCTCCCATAGTGTATTCACTCACAAATTATTGGAATTCTTGCTTTGGGTGAGTGAACCAGAGAACCACTTACCATCGTGGAGTTGTGACTCACTGGTCTAGGCAGCTGACTTTCAACCAGTGGGGTACGGGTTTGAAGTCTGCTTCTTACCGAGATCCAGGCAACCGGGTAGTATAAACAGCCCTCGCATAGTCAGCGTTGTTCATTGTCTACTACGAGAACATGTACCTTGGCGAGAATATGGTGTGCGTGCTTACCACCCTTTCAGGATCCAACTTCATGAGCAACTGCAGAGCAATGTCATTGGAAAATTTTCCTGGATAAGATAACGTATTATGTGACCACGTATCACTGTAATTAGACTCTGTGATAAGCGTCACTCATTCCACTGCTGTGATTAACGCACTTGGTTATCCTACCCTGGTTGCTAGTTTTGAATGAAACAGCAGACTTCTTGTATATGGATCAAAATCTGCTGGTAAAGTTCTTCAACTTTGTAGCAAGGATTTTCCAAAAAACAGTCATTAACACAATGCCGTAAATATCTGGTCCTATGCTGAAATTGATGGCGATGACGAAACTTAATCCTTCGTTTATATTTCTCCCTGCTCGTATAACTGGTTTGCAACATATTTAGCGGTAAGACGAAGTATTCTATGCTTTTGACCCAGATAAATCAAAGGGCGAAAGTCAATCATCGTAAAAATTGTAGCTCGCGATTCCATGTGTTTAGTGCAGACCATTTATTAACGGGTTTACATATGCTGACACAGGTAGTTAGTGTCACTAAAACTAGTCCCTACCTTGAGGTGGTATTCATCACAAACAGATGGAGAACCATTGGAGATCTGGGAGCACTGGACAGCTGTTTCGTCCTAGCATAGGACTTCTGAGGAGTGCGAACCCACGACCTGGCTAGGGACATCATTAGCTGTCCAGTGCTCCCAGGTATTCGATGGTTCTCTATCTGATATTAGTCCGTTCTAAATTTGTTTAGTGCTAAGCCGTTTTCTTTCTCTTCATTGCATGGTGGTTTTATTTGATGATCAAAGTTTTGAAGGCTCTATATTTCGGTAGGCTACTTCTTAGTGATTCCGTTTGTGGTGTTTGGTGAAGCAAAGCATAAGTCCGATTTTTTTTCAGCTCGTGTGGTTTTGATGTTTTTACGCTTCGATATCCAATTTCACAGTTATTCTTCTTGCCTTCGTCATTTAAGGGGCTACATATGGCTGCAGTTTTCTGTTTGACCACTTGAGTTTATTCATCCCATGGTGATCTTATAACCGGATTCTGCCTTCACGTCGTTTAGGATTCTGCTGAAGGAGTTTGCTTTTCTTCATTGTCTAGCAAGTTTTTCGAGCACGAAGAATTGGACTGACAATTCGGACAAATTTGTAATTGCAGCCTTTTTCATGCATTGAGGTATGGAATGGACGTCTGCACGAATATTTATTCTTTGCGCTAGCTTAGATAAGTCAGCAGTCAATCTTTTCCTTGTCATTCGTCTCATTGACCATATGAGTGTGGATACGTTTTCAATTTTCCTAGTGCTAAAATGCAGTTAATGGGATTTTGGCGTGATTGTTTAATCTCTTCTTCCACAGTAAACTAAGTAGCATATTTTTGTTCCAGAAAGTTAAATTTAATAGTGATTGGATGAATACTGAAATTGTTCACTGTATCTACTCGAAGACATCTCAGTCGTACAATTGTCTTTAAACATGACTTATAGATTCACAAACGACAGTTCGACGTGGTAGCCAAAATTTCATGTTTTAAGTCCCAAATGAAATAACATGTTGGTTAGCTAGTTCACTAGTTATTAGCCTGTCCTAAGCCCGGATAAAGAGGCAAGGTTGGGCATATGGCTAGCAACCCTACCCCTTAAAACAAATCCAACCGCCAAAGAGACTTCAAAGCACAGTCAGAATATGAAAAATAAAAACAAACTTATTCCTCGCTGGAATCGGAAAGACGAAATAACGCCGTTTGGTGAGAGAAGCCAGTTGGCCGATGTGTCTTCTCTCACTCGATGAAAGCGAAAGTAAACGTGGGTACATGGAATGTCCGCACCATGTTTGAACCCAGCAAGGCAGCCCAGATTGCAAACGAGATAAGAAGATATCACATCGAAGTGTCAAGAATTTGCGAAAGCAGATGGAATGGAAGTGGACTCTTCAAACTGTCAACTGGATAATCAATAATCTACTCCGGTCACCCAGACAACAACCATGAGCGCACTGTGTTTTGGGGTGGCTGTCATGATGTCACCAACAGCATCGAAGGCTCTCATACAGTGGGAACCGATCTCCTCCAGGATCATGACAGCAAAATTCAACTCAAAATGAAGGAAGGTCACAATCATACAATGCTACTCTACGCGCCTACAAATAATACAGACACAGACCAAGAGAAGAAGGAGGAATTCTATAACAACTGCAATCAACACTGGACAAGACCCTGTCCCAGTTGGCGACATCAAAATTCGAATGGGTGGAGCGACATAAATGCCAAACTGGGAGGGGACAACACAGGAAGAGAACTAACCATGGGTCGAGAAGCACTCGGTGACGTGATGAACGAGAATGGAGAATTGTTTGCAGATTTCTGCGCATTCAACGATTTGGTGATTGGAGGCAGTGTGTACAAACACAGGGGTATTCACAAAGTGACGTGGATTTGATTTCACTAGATGGACACACTACACTAAAAATCAGATCGACTTCATCTCAATATGAAGAAAGTGGAGATGCAGTTTACTGGACACAGGATCAAGTAGGGGAGCAGATGTAGGTTCAGACCACTCACTATCTAGTGCGAAGAGCCTACCTTCAAAGAAGTTGGTGATAGACCACAGTTCAAGCTCAACATCCAGAAACTGACGGACGAAACTACAAGGGACATCTACATGCCAGTCATCAGGACAAAATGGGAGATATTGAGCAACATCCCTGAAGAAACCTGTGTGGGAGAACACTGGAACTCTTTGAAAGAGATGTGGAAAGAAACCTGCATAACCGTATTAGGAAGAAAGAAGATAAGGAATGGAATGGGTCTCGATGGACACATGGAAGCTGATAGAGGAGGGTGAGGAAGATGGTGAGGCAGAAGATGAAGCAATGCAGTGCAGGGATGAACAACGAAAAGAGGAACTGAGTACGACCTATAAAACACTACACAGGACAAAGAAGTGAATAAGAGGGCGCGGAAAGACAAAAGACACTTCTACGACATACCTGCAAGTGAAGCAGAACAGGCTGCAGGTAGGAGAGACCTGACAACATTATATCAAATAACCGAGTTACTATCTGGGAAGAAATCAACTCAGATGAGACCGATGAAAGATAGGAAAGGAAACTTAGTTACCGCCAAAGAGGAGAAACAATGGGCAGATCACCACCTGCAACTCGTCCAGAAAAACCACATGCAACCACAGAATTACCAGTGAACCCAAGCCCTCCGACTAAAGCTGGAGTCGTGAACGTCATAAAGTTGCTGAACTCTGGGGAAGCAGCAGGATCAGATGGAATTCCTCCAGAAGCACTGAAAATAGACGCAGAGACAACAGCGGACATGCTCACATCACTCTTGCAGAAGGCTTGGAAGGAAGAAAAGGTATCTGCAGATTAAAAGAAGGGCGACCTAAGTTTTCGCAAGAACTGGCGCGGAATCATGCTCAAATTGCAACGCTACGCATCATCACAGAACAGAGCATAGAATGCCAGTCAACTCTCTACCTCAACTTTATCGACTTTGTAAAGGCTTTCGACAGTGTCAACCGTGAATTAATTTGGTAGGCAGCTGCTTCAACACTACGGAATACCAAAACCCTTTATCAACCTCATTCAACAGCTGTATGATGATGATGCTACATGCCAAGTGATTCACAATGGAAAGCTCAGTGACGTATTTGAAGTGGAGACAGGAGTAAGAAAGGCTGCCGCCTACTACCCATGATCTTCCTGATTGAGGTCGACTGGATCATGCAGCAAATAACTGTGAGGAGCGAGAAGATGGGCATACGCTGGACTGATGAAGAGAGCCTGGAAGATTTGGATTTCGCTGATGATCTATGTTTAATGTCGCACAAACTCGAAGATCTACAAGGAAAAACCAACAAGTTGGCAAAAGAGGCAAGGCCAAGAAGACGGGACCTCAGGTGAACGTAGAAAAGGCAGAGGTAATGAAGATACCCAACAACAAGCACCAATCACCATCAACGGGAGAAACTCAAAGAAAGTAGTCTCGTTCACCTACCTAGGCAGCATCGTTTCAGCTACAGGCGGCACAGGCACAGATGAGAACGTCAAAGCCAGGATCGAAAACACAGCAAGACAGGCCTTCATTAACCTGAAATCATCGTGGAGATCTACTGCAGTCAGCTTAAAGCGTGAACAAGATCCGGCTTTTTAACACTAATGTGAATCAAGTCACTGCTTCTATGTGATGATTGAGAGAGTTTGGGCTTTACGGAAAGCATTTCCAACAAACTACAGACATTCATCAACATGTGTCTACGCTCGATACTGAAGATCAGATGTCCAAAATAATAAAAATAAACAACAAGGAACCCACTCTGTCAACGAACCAACCAAGAACCCATCACCCACCAAATATACAGAAAAAAGTGGAGATGGATCAGGCATACACTGAGAATACCGTTTGGGGACATCACGCGCCAGGCCTTTGAGTGGGATCCAAAGGGGAAACGACGAGTTGGATGTCCGAGAGTGACATGGAGGAGATCATGTGAGGAAGAAATGAAAGCTTATGGGCAGTTTTGGAGCCAGGTTCAGAAGACTGTAGAGAACAGAGTGCAATGGAGACGTGTTACCGAAGCCTTTTGTTCCACTAGGAACCTAAGGGACAAATAATAATAATAAACGTAACGTTACGTATGGAAACACAAACAATAGTCTTTAGTTTCTACCATTGATTGTCTCTCAATTCCTCAGGAAACAGAATAAGAGGTAAGACAAGTCAGGCATATCACAAAGTCAAAACATTCTAGATACGATGGTGTGCATATATTTCGAATGATCTTGACCATTCAAGGCATTTCTTTCAGGAAATTCTCTATTATTTGCCTCTGTAACGAGTTTAGTAATTACATGCATACTCACGTGTTTTTTCTCGATTGGTTGTGGAAGATGCCAGCAATTTCAACCTCTTTTTAAGATTATGGAGAAATGTTTACCCGTCATAACAGTAGTATCTTTGAACCAGTGCCTAACCTGTCTGTGGCTGCTTTGACTTTTTCCAAAATCCTCGTAACCTTTCTATTAAGGATTGTCGGACCTCAGTTCCAACTGGAGTGACTATGACCACGCTTTCTGGTTAGATAGCGATTTTGTATCAATAAGTCTTAAACGCAGCAGTTAACAAAATTATCTGTAGGTTGATACTGTACTTTTATCTGTCATATTGAAAATTACGTAACTGAATGAACTTTTCTAACATTAGATTTTATTCCAGATTACTTTCTTCTTTAATCTATACACAAGAAACTAAGTTTTTATCCAAGCTGTTTATTTATCGGAAAAGGCCTAACCATTTTCTTTCTTCTTATCGGTACCGTGTAGAAACGTAAAGGAAGCAGTCATTCCATCGGCTTTGAAAACTAAAGGTTCCGAAGAAATCTCTTACTGTGATACCGTTGATCCTTTGACTGCTGTCCGAGACGAAGATGTTACTGCATGTTATAAAGCAAAGACAGATGAACAGAGTGGTATTTCGACTTCATATTGCGAAAGTCTTCGTTCATGTTCACAGGGGTTTCAGGATGCCTCTACCTCAAATAGTACCCATTTACCTATTGAGCCATTATTTGTACAAACAGATAACAACCTTAGTGTTCCACCT
This sequence comes from Heterobilharzia americana, assembly GCA_944470555.2. Lineage (NCBI taxonomy): Eukaryota > Metazoa > Platyhelminthes > Trematoda > Strigeidida > Schistosomatidae > Heterobilharzia > Heterobilharzia americana. The sequence continues at coordinate 13,263,905 of OX104132.1, read as the reverse complement.
ATTACAGTAGCGACGAAAGTCTTACAGAATTTAATACAAAATGACAATCAAACCGCATCCTTGAATGTAAATGGCGAACCCATATTACAAAACGGAAATTTTGATCTTGCTACAAAAATGAATCATATCGCAAGAATGTTAGCTTTTAACTCAATCGCCCAGTTATCGGAGTTCGGTGCACATAATAGAAGCACTTCAGCAATACCTAATATAACGAATTTCCCTATCAGTCAGTTTCTTGACCCCAGTTATGCTGAAACTAGTAAGTTTAACAAATCACTCTTCATAATTAAATGTTTAGTATTCTGTTATTCTCGATTTAAAAATAAAAAAGACGTTTCCATAGTTATAAATGCATAAGTTAGCAATATAAGCTTAAAGCGTGACAACTAGCGTATAATATCCACTAACTAGTCCATTTTAGAGGATTTTGCATAGGTATTTTGAATGCTTTCAAATGTAGAATATCTATTTCATGTCTAACTAAAATATGCAAATCTTATGCAGTTTTACTATTTTTACAGTATGTTCAAAATTGCCGTCTAAGCTACTTGGGAAACATTAGCTTGCCATGAGAGATTTAAATTAAGCAGAGCCTTTTTACCCTTAACATCAGAATCAGCCATATTCTTGTAGGTTTTTCAGTTTTCATACTGGTATCACTTACTTTTAATGCTAGTTTACTTGCCTCTTGGGTAGTTTCATCTTATGTTAAGAGATATACAACTGCCGTATACGTAGATGCAATTTTACTTCTCGAAGTTAAGTCTAGGATTGCACTAGTTAAAGTAATGAGTGTCCAGTAATAATGTTAGGTCGATAAACAGGTTAGAGGTTCTAATCATTAAATGGTGAAAGTAAGGTTTAATATCGTTTACTGCCAAGTTATGGTGACAAACGACAAAACAACCAGGTTATGCATGAGTCATAAGGCTGTATGTCGAATGTGTTCGCTGCATAGTTTACTTCATGGTATTGATTATTAAAAGTGCCTTGAAATGCCCTTTTAGTCAGGTCATACCATGACACCTAACTAAAAGTTTGAGTTCTGTCAAGAAACTAGACTGGGCAAAAGTTAATGCTAATAGCACTTTTTCCCTAACTTGTTCTAAAAACTCAACATATGTCTATTCGCATTTCAATTATCCCACCGCTTTAGTACTACTAAATGAATCATTAGTTAAATCATTGTAGTAGGGTTTCACTCAGTCACTTGGAATCAAGACAACTGTCAGCTCCAGCTCCCCTCGATCTTTAGTGTTTGGTGCCACTAATTAAAGGACTATATGCTATTCTTATGTCATCATGGATTTAGAACTCTGTGGTTTGTGAATTTGGTTACTAACTATTAGTCCACAGTTTCAAGATCATTCCACTTGATTTGGTCGGAGTAACCATAGGTCCCTACATATTGGGTGTCTCGTAAAGTTCTACTTAAATTTATGTGAAGCCGCTTAAGAGAATTTTATGCGCTTACCTTGTAGAGCAAATATCATTTGGCACAGTGTCTTATACTTAAACATTTGTTAGTGCATTTTTACATGCGATCGATCATAAATAAGAGCAATGATTCTCAAAAACGTGCTCTCTCACTATTCTTGACAAGTTTCATGCTAAGATTTTAGAAGTTTATTCAACTAATAATTATTTATGTGGGATCAATATCCTTTTTTGGTCAGTAAATTGTATACTAACTGCAGTAACATTAATCTGGTCAGATCAAACTACGGTCCCAAAACATAAAACTGTTGACCGTTGCTCCTTGGCGTGCAGACTTTTTATCTGGAGCACTCAAGCTATCAGTAATTTATGGGTTCTTATTCGGAATGGTATTGCTTAAAATTTACTACAGTGACATATGCCTGCACTCAAATTTTTGAGTACTGAATATTCTATCCTTCAATATTTATTTCTCTCCTCTCACTTATTATACGTTTCTGTTATTTAATGCTGTGAAGTGTAGTAGCCTCAGCCAATGAATTTCTTTTGCAAAGTTATACCTTTTGCTTGTTCATCTGCTTGACGAATGACTGACCGGTAATCAGTGTATAGTCTTCTGGTATACCCTAGGGGGATTTCTTCAGGAATCCTATACTTTTAAGTCGTATCACAAAATGACGTTAGCACTCTTTCTGCAAACAAAACCTGACAACGAAAACCTAGTGTTGGATGTGCTATTTATCATACATGCAAGAATATCTAAACATCTAGTTGTAGACTAAATCTTTCTGACCAATGTTTACCAGCTTTTACGTCACCAACGTTGATAATTTATCCGTTCACAGTCTTAATTCAAGCATGATCGCGATTATTGTATTGTGCTACTTGTGTGACCTTAAGACTGTACATTTGCCAAAAAATCTGCACATCACAATCTGTCCTTGCTAAGCACAGCATCTAACATATGTTGGAACCAGCAGGTTGGAAGTAAAACTTGATCAACTAGAAAACTGTACCATATTTTTTCCGTTCTTAACAATGTACTCATCTGCTTATCTCCAACTCATTTCTATGTATAATTAAGAGTCCGTTAAAGTCACTGTAAATCATTAAGTGCAATTCGCATATGGACGTGTTCGTGATTACCAGATTGTATTACTTTTTCAGATAACTCGAGCGCGAATGCACGTATTTTGAAATTATCAAATCCAAGCTAGTATTTCTTGAATAGACTGTATGGACATTCTTTGTTATACTCAAGTGAAAATTGATTAAAAGCGTTGACCACCTGTAATTCTGAGAATTCTATCACTTTTATAGGCGAATAAGTTTCTTGGTTATCTGCAAAAAACTTTATGACTAAGCTAAGAATGTTAAGGTTAGGTATAAACTACTGAATGAACGTGATAAAGTCGCACCTGCCTAGATTTTTCGACGTGGGTTGTACATGCTAAGCTAATACCTACTTTTAAGTCCGATAATAATTGAAATAAAAATAAGATGGAATAGGCCTTTGAATGATTGGGTCTAGACATGATATCACTTCATGAAATCTAACTGTTGACCTGAACTGTGTAGAAAGGTTCAGGCTGTTTGTATGCAGTCCTTGATAAAAGATAAAGCTGGGAATCGACCACAGTGCATAAGCCTACTTTATGGACCTGTCAGCAACCTTCACTTACTTGTTCTCTCTTCTATATCCTTTTTCTAGATAATATCTTCCTATTTCTTCGTGTTTCTTTTTTCTGAGCTATTTGAAGTATGGTAACTTGATCTAATGTAGTTTTGTTTTAGATTCTATGTCAGCATTTTTTCTGACACTGGTGTGCTTCACTAACACAGTACAACCTGGCATAACTGCACCTTGTCATTCATACCAGCTTAGCAAGGAGAAAATGGAAATATTGATATTTACAGTGGTAAAGAGACTCGACAAAGAAGGAGACCAAAATAGTCAGAGGTGTAAAAGGTGTCGAGGGATACGTTTCACAAAAGAGAGATCTAATGTGGATAGACTTGTGGTGCTTCAGATAAGTTTGATCCGTGTTGACTAAAGTCTGGTTTATTTTATGATCTCGAAACCAGTAAATGAAACAGTAGTGTTTTCTGTAACCAACTGATTGGAAATTAAGTGTTTGAAGCAATAAGTGAGTTTTCAAGTACGTCTGCATATTTACGATTTTTAGGTTAGTGATCGATGGATATACGTAACATAACCCCAACCACTTCAGTCTATGAAATTGTACAGCTTCATCAGCTGTTTCACTTCTATCTTTAGTGGCTATGTTTCACAATCATGCAGCAGGATAGGGGACAGCACACTCGGTCCTTAACAGATATTTGGCCATCTTACAGTTACCACAATTGATGTAATTTAGTGTAAATTAGTCGAATCTTATCCGTGCCCAATCTATCAGAGTCCACGTGATCTTCCAGGTAAATTGAATAGTCAGCGCGTTCAGTCGCTTTACTCAATATTGTCATGTTAGTCAGTGTTGAAGTAACAATTCGAAGTGAAAAATGCATCCCATAAAAATTCTACATTGTAGCTCATGGTGTTCAGATGACTGTTTTTAAACGTCTTTGCATAACAAGACTATGTCTATGTACCATAAGTTGATTAAAGGTTCTTAAGCGAAAGAGATCAAGGCCTGTGAAGCCAAGAAAATAAATTATCATTCTTATAAGTATACTTGCGACAAGATTATGTGAGAAAAATGGGAGTGGAAAGCCTTCGAGGCTTATCACCCACAGCTATTTTACTACTTTTAGCCCGATCACTAGTATTCGAGTAGGGATGCCGTAATTAATATGATACACTTGCCACCAATTCCTTTGTTGAATAGAATTAGAGTTGAGTGTTTATTTGTGAGGTTCATATGTAGATTTAGCTTAACACGAAATTTCTACCGATATAAATTTAATCAGCTCTAACACAAATGTATTCCTTTTCACTTCACAGATTACAGCTCACTTGACCGTAGTCTTTCAGATCCAGTGATAAATCCCGTCAAGCCTCCGAATACCTCTGAACTTCATTTATCGACAAAGTCTAAAATGTATGAACAAAATCCTCCAGAGGTGGATGATTTAGATGATACTACAGATTCAAGTGTTGCTGTACTTCATCAGGATGATTTGTCCCATTTTGGTAATAATGATAACACTATTGATGGTCATGGTCAAGAAAGTGAATCAAACATCAATAAATTAGCTGCAAATTTGGCTTCAACTACAGCAATAGATCGAGGTTCCGCATTTCGTAAACCCCCTTATTCCTATGCTCAATTAATTATACAAGCTATTGCATCAGCACCGAATCAACGTCTAACTTTAGCTGATATCTATGCACATATTTCACGAACATTTCCATATTATAAACCTAATGAAAAGGGTTGGCAGGTAGGTAATACCTTTATCAAATGAAATTTTTTTTTTGTTTATGGTTACGTTTGAATGGAGATAGATTAAATCCTCTTTGTTGGTTTCTTAATATTATCCTGTTTGTGTTTAACTTACCTTTTTGTACTATTTCAATTGTTTTGTCGGTTGTATTGGAACATAGTTGTGATAAGTCTTATATTTTCTATCCGTCACATTTTCCTTCCAATCGACCCTCAATTTTGTCTTCTCTCTGTGTGTCTTTCCTAATAGATAGTTTACAGTCATTACTTTGTTTTTTCATCTATTTAGATACACGATGATGTATTTTAATGCACAGATAGGTGGTGATAAATCCTTTTCAAAGTATATTTACCTACTCAAACCATACCGAGTATTATGAGTTCATCTTTGATAGAAATTCCTCAGTTTTTATCAGAGAATATCAAAATTATTAGAAGCATTAGAATGTACTGTATTCTAGAGTTTACCTTCTTTTATCAACATTAAGTTAGTCCCTATCACAGACTGATATCAACTGGAGAACCGTTGGAAATTTGGTAGTTCTGGACATGTGTTTTATCATTGTTTAGGAATCTTTAGCAGTGTACAACCACAAACTTAAAGTTTTGCAATTATTCTTCAAGTGATACCACTCCGTAACAAAACCTTGTATTTTCTGTTTGCTGGTTACATATCTTTTTCAACTGTTCTTTTTTGTTACATTCAACACTTTTCAGTAAGATTGTGTTGTCTCATTTCTTTTTGTTTTAGTTCATTTAGAACAGTATAGAATAGTGTCAATACTATAAACAAAATGTTGCACAGATCAATGGGAACTAATTTCCATGACAAACTCGAGAAATGTATTTATACAGAAGTTTAGAACCTTTATAAAAAGTCCACCGATATAAGTAATGCGGAGAAAAGAACGAATTAGTAGCGTTACGGAGCCTTCAAGATAAAGACTGGAAAAGTCTATTTTCTTGTTACCTGCTATGAATTACATCACATAGGTGCATTGTGGAGATGTGACTCACTGGTTTAAGCAGTTGATATTCACTTGGTAAATCATGGGTTCGAACTCTATCCCACCTACTGAGGGGGGAGGGCAGTCAGGTAATATCACTTGCCCTCATACAATAAGTGTGTCACTGCTTACGACACGAATTTTGCACAAGGTTATCGATTGCATTCCGATTCATTGTTTTTCTGTAATTACATTATGCATTCATTCACAATATCTTTCTTTTCGTCTGAATTTCTTTTGTCCCTACTGATTATTCATGTCTTAATGTTTCACAGAATTCAATACGTCACAATTTATCATTGAATCGTTATTTTATACGTGTACCACGCTCTCACTCTGAACCTGGTAAAGGTGCATTTTGGCAATTGGATCCTTATTGTGAAACATGTTTAATTAGTCAAGCGTTTCGTAAACGCCGTCAAACGTCGTCGAAATCGTCGTCTTCATCTGCTGATTTAAATCTACATAGTAATAATAATAATCAGTATGATGATGAAGGGGAAGAACTGATTGCCAATGATAATGTGCTTACTACTACTACTACTACTACTAATAATAATAATAATAATAATAATAATAATAATAATTCTGCTAATATTGATGATGATAGTTCCGCATTTCTTCTCCCTACACAATCTCCAAATGATAGTAATATGTGTTTTAATCAAACCATAAAAAACTCATCACATACAAATAGTCATCTATCAAATGATATGCATCGTGTTAACGGAAGTTTTTCAAATACACTTTCGTCATCATCACCATGTGCCTTTGTACAAGTTAATTGTCTACAATCTACACAGAATTCACAGTCTTCATCGCATACTTCGTTGGGTTTACCGTCTACATCAAAGTTGTCATCCTCACCATCAACTTCGATGTTTTCAGGCATTGATCAACACCATCAACGTATCTACCAATCCACTTCAACACTACACAAATCAGAGAAACCATCATCAGCACTAGTCACTGTAGCAAATGAAGAGCTTTCCATTGTCAATGGGTAAATATTCCATTATCATTATTACATATTTCTTACTTATGAAATAATATGCTTATTTTCAGTATTTATTGGAACAACACTCACTGGGAGGCAGGTACATCCAGCTGACAAGTCCCAAGTAGGACGAAACGCGCGTCAAACTGGATTCCAGTGCTAGCCACTATCCATCATTAATATTGAGAGTAAACATTGATATAATTCAATGTTTTATTTAATAGGAGTTGTTTTGACTGTGTATTCTTTTTTTCCAGCCAGTAGGTAATAGGTTCGACCCCCGTCCTCTCCGTCTAACGTGGTTTGAACAATCAGATAGTATGACAAGCTGTCATATAGTGGGTGTAAGTCATTGTCTCATCCATGAAACTGCACATGGTTGGTGAGCTCGATTACTGCATTATATGCTTTTCTTTATAATTGCATACATTATTGTTGTACTGTACGCATAACTGTCATGGAAATAATAAAAAAACAGCTCAAATCCAACAACACAAAATTCATTCGTTCAGTGAACAGGATTTTTAAAACGGGGAAAGGGGAGTTGATTCGTTTGAATGGCTTACTTAACACTTCGACATTCTTCTTTCTTTTTTAGTCGGACAATGTATATATGAATCTAAATTTCTGATCATTATCAACTATTATTACATTACAGACTCAATTTTAATCTACTTGTTTCCGTTTAGGTAGTTGAACAGTAGTGTTAGTAGCCATGTAGGTATGCATGGCTTGGAATTTCATGATGTGAACACAGTATACACATTCATCTAAGACAAAATCATATACTTATTACAGATTTAGCTGAAATCTGAACTAATGTATAAGATTGATTAATGACTTTCATTTGACTATTTGAGGTAGCCGTAGTTTGACAGACTAGTATTGATATTGGGTGATGATTGGAGGTGAAATGAAAATTTAAACTGCAGCCGGGTTCGAACCAGCGACCACTGGGTTTTCGGCCTGACGCTCTACCAACTGACCTTCGAGGTCCGACTGCTGACCAGATTTTTATTTCACTTCAATCACCAGTGATTTGTTTATTTTGGGAAAACGAATAATGGTTCCAAGCAATCTACTCTCGTTATTCTTTTTTTTTCGCCAAACAATTTACAGTACTTCAACACTGACTAGTTTCTCTGTTGGGTGAATTAAAAGGCCGCTCTGGAAACCACTGATATAACCAGCTAAGTTTCTTGATTTCGATTAGAAAGGTAGTTCTATCATGAAATAAAGAAACCCAGTCAGTTATTTCACTAGTTGCTAAGATGGCTTTTGGAGTCACTCTATTTCGATACAAATCTCTTCAATTTCTCTTTCTTTACCGACGCTTACTTTAATCTGCTTGGTTGTGACTAGCAAAGAAATCCAGGAAAGGCATTTCGTCCAATGTGGGACTCGCCAGCCGGATGTACCTGCACCTCAATAAGTGTTGTTCCTGCTGAGACTTTGACCTCGTACCCATCGCTCCAAACTCCAGAGCGTTATCCACTAGACCTCTAAGGCAGGATAGCCACCTCTTGTACAACGGATGTTTGTTATTACAATTTTTTGATATACTTTTGGTTCTCTGTTGTTATACTGGATTGAATTGTTCAACCTCAGTGACCTATTGGATAACACTGGCGTTTGGAGCGATGGGTACGAGGTCCAAATCTCAGGGGGAATAACACCACTCACTGAGGTGCAGGTATATTCAGCTCACGTTTCCCAAATGGGACGAAACTTACGTCCTGGATTTCTCTGCTAGCCACGACCAAGTAAAGTATCATGATAAATATTCGGAAAATATCGAGGCATCCGCATAGAAGCCTATATATCATTAGAGGCCGAACAATTCGATCCAGTATAACAACGGAGAATCAACAAATAGTCAGTGCACGAACAGTTGCGGTACACACGTCTAATTCTTTGATATTAGTTTATTTTGTATTCACCCGCATTTAATGTTGGTCAGAATTACTTGTAATACATGTGCTTTGTAGCTGTTTCTCTCAGCTCAGCCGGCGGACCGGCAGGCCACAAACCTACAGGTCCATATGGATTACTAACAGTATTCATCACTGGCATAGTCATTATCACAATTAATATTGTGTTGTATGGTTTTGTTACTATTATTATTGCTGTCCTTAAATGACCTCGGTGCATTTCATAATATGCAGGGTTGTGATCACATACAGTTCTGGCTTCTGTTTACTACATATCGCCATCTCTGTACCTGTTTTTATGTTAGTTTGTGTATGTGTATGTGCGTGTCTCTATGCACAGTCGTACTCCTTGGCCATTGTGTTCAGTAATCTGATCATCTTGTAATTTATCCAGAGTGCATGTGTTGTATGTAACATTGTTTACTTGTTTATTTATCTGGTTACTTGTTTATTCCTTCATTTGTTCCTATTTTGCTTCATAGAAATTTGTTTTTCACCTTTGATAAGTAGAAGTAGAAACAATGTAGATAGTGATAGTATAATATTGTTATATTATATTATTATAGCAATAATAATCATACCCATAATCTGTGCAGTCTTATGATATGCGTTTACTCGTTTCCAGGTCAACTTATACACCTTCGTGTACAAGAGAAATATAGGATCTTGGTTGTATTGTGTTCTGTGAGCTGAAGATAGTGCTGATGATGTCGTCTAGAAAGACGATGAAAGCTTCATGATTAAACAACCCAGCTCAGAGAACACAATACAACCAAGACTATCTACCTGAACTACAAATATTCTCCACTATTTCAAAAGAAACAGGGATATATGTGAAGAAAGGACATTTTAATCTATTTATTATAAATGTCACACAGTGAAGAAACAGTGTCATTTACTAGATAACGTTTCGGGTACAATTTATTGTCCATATTCATATTAGGTAACTCCACAACTTCCAGACAGAGTTTATATATTCCTAATTTTCTCTCCTCTGTGATGACAAGAGCAGTAGAATTTTCCATATATCTGGGTCAGGTGCAGAATCATTTCGATTGCATGTGTGTTTGGTGTTGATTCGATAAACAAAGATTCGGTTATCACTCTCTCTATCTCTCTCCCTCTCTCTCTCTCCACCCGACTAAGTTTCCAACCAACCAAATTATCATAATTAACATTCAGGCAATATCGAGGCATCCGCATAGGAGCCCATATGCCAATAGAGGTCGAATAAACAGCGCAGAATAACAAGTATGTCAATAAATAGTAATATATAAACTATCTAGAAGTTGTGGTGTTACCTAATATGAATATGGACAATAAATTGTGTCCGAAACGTTATCTAGTAAATGATACTCTTTCACTGTGTGACATTTCTAGTAAACAGACTAAAATGGAATTACAATTGACTAGAGTGCCCAAGTTTTACTCCTATATTAGGGGACATTTTATTTTTCTCCACCTATGGTTTCCAGTGTGTAGTCTGTAGATTCGATTCATTCTTGATTCTGTGTCTATACTTTAGATCATCCCCATTTTTCTCACTGTGTTTAGTTTCCATCAGTATTGTGTTCTTATTTACTATTATGGTGTGGTTCACAACGCCTACAACTCAAGATCAGCTGATTAGTGTTTATATAATGTTACCAACACGTGACTATCATGTATCAGTTGAAGTCGTTAGTTCATTAGCTGGTTAGTTTGGTTGTTTGTTTGTTGTTACAGTGTCTTTGTTTTGTGATTATTATGCAGTGACTGAAGTGCGTGCACACTCACTTGTTCTGATGGTGATTTAGTTGTATTACTATTTTGTGTAGTGCACGCATAGATTGTTCTGTGCGTAATATTCATGGTTGCGTTAAAGCATGCGTTTTGCGTACTCGAATGGAGACACAATGTTCTTGTATTATTTATTTATACATTTGTTTGTTTAGATTAAATTGAATTGCTACCGATTATTTGTCGGTAAGATATGTGTGTGTGTGTATGTGTTCGTCCTGGTTCTGGGGCAAGCAAGCGCCCATGTATTTATGGATTATTTAGGTAACCATCGTTGTGCACATGTTGTCACATGGAAAAGTATAGTCAGTTTGATATAAGTAAACAATGAGTAAATGCTTTGCTTGTTGAAAATAAGATTTAGTCTCAGTAGGGACAAAATGTTTGAGTGCTTAGTTCCAAGAAATTTCTAAAAGGTTCATTTGCACTACTTTTGAGGCAATTTCAGAATGTTTGGGATGGGTTTCTCACCATCCAAATACAAATTGCTGCTCCAGGACTGGTCTTCAACAGTGCCTCGGCTAACAGTAGAGAGTGAAGTGGTTGAGTGTGTCGACCACTTCGCTTACCTGAGAAGAAGGATCAGCCCTGGTGGCTCAGTGGCCGATGAAATTTCTGCACGAATACAAAAGGCTCGGCTGACTTACGCCAACTTACTCCACCTGTGGCGCCACCGTGATATCCGATTGTCTATTAAGGGTCGTGTGTACTGCACAGCAGTCCGCTCTCTTCTACTGTATAGCTGTGAAACATGGCCATTGAAGGTGGAAGACACGAGAAGGATTCAGGTGTTTGACCACCATTGCCTTCGTAGTATAGGCCGTATTCCGTGGTGTCACCACACCACGTGAGTAATGCTGAAGTTAGGTGTAGAGTTTTAGAGAGAAGAGGTAAATCAGTTGACATGGATGTGTACCTTCATCGACTGAGATAGCTGGTTGGGACATATGTTACATATGCCTAGTCACCTATCGTCTTGTGACACAATGTTGACCGAAGTAGGTTGAGTCTGGAAAAAGGCTTGAGGTGGCCAGACTAAAGCATGACATGAGTGTATGAAGTGTTTGACTGTTTGATTGGGTCATGTGAGGCGATGCAGAGGTCTGTGGTTGAGGTTGAGGTCTGTGGGACAAGAGGAACCAGTCAGTGGTTTGAGACTGACTGTGGGTGATATGGCTGAGAACCGATGTCATTGGGTCAGATGTATACACACATTATCGTCACCTTAACGACGCTGTACCGAATCCCAGGATTTTCTCATTCTTCGTTTCTCTTTTTGGTAGTTTATATTTCTTTTGATTGAATTTTGTTTTCTTGATCTTCCACTTGACTGCCTTTTCACTTGATGTAGTGATATGAGGTGTGGTAAGTTGAAGCGTTATGCAGTAATGCCTGGTCGTATGTTGATGGATGGTGATAACTTTTGGGGTTTTTGTGTTTTAATACATTCAGCAATGGTATAATGTTTTCAAATCAGTTATAATTTCTCCATTGCACATATCAAATATGCTCTTGAAACATATTTATCTGGTACCCATATATATGTTTTTAAAATTTTCAACCAATCGACATCCTTTATATTAATAGGGGATAGTGGCTAGCACTGAAATCCAACTTGACTCGCGTTTCACCCTACCCAGGACTCGTCAGCTGGATGCATTCGCCTCCCAGCGAGCGATATTGTTTTCACTAAGACTAGAACTCGGGACCGATTGGACATTAATTGACATTCTGTTGCAAAAACTGAAGGTTTTCAGTTCATTCTTGTACGAGGTATGGGGCTGAGTTTTGGTGATGTGACTCATTAGCTTAGGTGATCAGAATTTGGCCAGTAAATTCTAGGTTTGAACCCCGCTCCATCTGCTTATTTCTGGGCGCCTGAACAGTTCTGTAAACTTATTTTCATTAAGCGAGATTATAGACTGGTATATATACTTGTACCGTGTTGAGTTGCATATTTTGTAGCCTAGTGCATCAGTTTGACATTCAATCAGTATCAACATTGTGTGAGCCTGCACTAAGTTCTTGGGTTATTTGGTTCTTCACTTTATCTCATAGAATCAAAGAAAATCCTAGAACGGACAGTAAATCACTTTAAACTGTTCTGGGAATATTCAGCTCGCATTGCAGGTCTTTTCTCAGTAAAGTGGACTTATGTTCCACTTTTTATCGTAATACTGGTGTAATTACACCGCGTGAAACTTGACTTTATAATGTTGTGGGTGGTGATGATGATGATTTTTCCCCTTCAAATTGTACCCAAGTGTTTCGCCTGCATTTGTGTAGTTTGGCTAAGAATTGTGGCGGAGATATAACCCAAGGATTTAGGGAGTTTTTTGTGTAGAATAACAAATTCAAAACATTCCGACTTGTTATCCGTTTGTCTTAACATAGATACTAAAGGTTTTGATAATTACCCTGATTTTTATATCAGGAAAATTCTGGAACTACTGAGATTTTCATAGTGTAGGAAACGACAGAACTGAGACGAAGGAAAGAATGTTTATTATTAAAATTTTGTACAGTAGTCATCAAATATTGTACACCTTGCACTAAGGTGGTCATTTGCACAATGTGCTCCATTTCCTCTTCTGCTTCTATCTTACTTTGCTTTTAATACACCCGCGTTGTCTCTTGCGTTTCTCTGGGCGGAATCTTTACCCATTGCTGCTAATTGCCTATGATATCTGTCGCCCTCTCAACATATATTACTTATATGCATTCTGATCGGCAGTTCCCACTACGATGATAATTAGTAAAATTTTAAAATGTTACACTTTAATAGACTTATGCGAATTTTCTCAATTCTTGTTTGTTCACATATTGTCTCGTTGAATTACGTTCTGACTTGTGAATGTGTTTAAACCAGCAGATACAAAGATTTTGAGAAAGACTGTTTGTTGTTTGTATCAAGCTTTGGGTCATTAGTTCAGTTTGTTTATTTCCAGACAGTAGTCACGGCTTCTAATTCCGCTCCACCTGCATACGTTCAGCATCATTAGCCCTCACACAATGTTGGTGGTTTACGAATCTGCACACGTGGTTAGTGAATTACCTTGTTTATTCCGTGTCTTCTGTCCTTCACGGTTTGATTTCACTATGAATCAAAGCTGAAAAATATCGTCATCAGAGATTAATTGTTTGATTGGACGTTTTCATGTATTTTCTCTAGTTGGAGACATATGTGGTATAATTGTACTTTTTCGTTGTCTTCTACATGGACAAAGGGTCGAATGAATTGACGAAAACGGAAATAGATTTTGATTCGTATATCTAGTTTCCTCTTTTTCTAGTTGTGTTATCTTTCCATTTAGTGAGTGTATATATATGTATGTGACAATTTCTGGTCCCTCAAGGTTCCTGATTTTTAAGGGTTTTGAACATGTCGAAAAATGTTACCGTAAAGTTGACCCTTCATTTGTAGTTACCGTCTCCAACCATTGGTTGGTCGGTTTGAACTCCCTCTTCATGGGATTCTGCCTGAGCAGTGATCTGTTTTTGCATCAGATGAAACAGTCTATGTTGAATGTGTCATGGACGCCTATATTATTCATATCGAGTCGTAAGCCCTACTGAATATTCGATTGATTTTATCCCTACTATTCATTTTTGTTATAATGATATTTTTGTTACACCTTCTACTGTGAGTCACCAGTACCCCAGCCTTACTTCCTCTTTTTGCATATATGTTCCTTTATCTGATTGATCGTTTCTATCCTACGAATCCATTTTCGTTGGTGAAGAAATCATTATAATTTGATTAGCAGGATTGCTTTGGATATTATCGGTTCTTATTATTCTTCGCTCTTTGGTTGGGAATATGAATCTAATGATGTAACCTTGCAGGATTATTGAAACAAAGATGCAAGAAATTGAAATGCAATGTCTGTTACAGTACATCAATATATACTTGAATCTACGAGCTGAATAAAACATTCAACAAATGTAGTGCTTCTGGATGCCTGGAAAAAGTGGCATTGGAATTACGCAAATGTGTTCCCCGTAGAAAACCTATTAGGTTAGACAGACTTAAAGAAGCAACTAGTGAGAATCATAAAATTTGAAAGTCTACTGTATAAGTTAATATAATCATTAAAAGTGTGCTGCGAATACTATATGATTTTGTCTAGAGAGGTACTTGTCTAGTATATGACGAAGCTCCATAGTTGTGTGTATCAAAAATGAGAGAAATGAACGGTTATTTAATAAAAATTAATAAAAGACAATTCAGTGAAGAAAGTTTTCTTTTCAGTGAGTCGTTTTCAAAAGCTGTACATCGTAATCCTAGTATATATATATATATATATATATATACCCGTCAATGGCTAATGAGTCAGTACAAGGTCATCAAAGACAGCCGATAAAATCACAAGGTGATAACGACTAGAAGGCCAAATCAAGGTCATCGAAAATTGCTTATAAGATTATAGTAGATAAACACAGAAATGCACAAACTGCATAAGGAAGATTACGACCAATGCAAAATTAGAGATTGAATGTATCTTTTTTGAACGCAACTAGCAGGTGGTGAATACGCACCCGCTTCGAAATGTTTGCCTTCACCAGAGATGACTAAGTACTAGAGAATCGAGCTTTTGACGGCTTAACACTATACTTTAGGCAACCATGTAGGATAGGGTTTGAAGATGCGTTTGGACAGAACACGCTTTGAGCAGCCTATTTAAACAGTTCTACAAGAATAGGTGAACTGGTAGACACACATGAAGGTAGCCCTCGAATCAGCTTCTGACTACAACAAACTGTTCGGAGCTGAGCGGAAAAGAAGGTCTTCTTCAGTGATTTGTACAGTCAAATCTTCGGTATCTCTGCAGTATATCTCCCTAGAATCCAATATTCATAAAAAGTGTCCCTTTTGGGACGGTAGGGGCTTTTTCTTTAAAATTCTTAGGCTTCATGTTCCTCTCAATGAATCTTGAAGGATAACCATTCTCGATTAACACTCTTCGAAGTATTTCTAGTTTTTTATTGACTGCATTATCCGTACAAATTCTTCTAATTCGTGTACGGAAGCTCTGGCAATCCTGCACTACAAGCCTGCTCGTTGCGTTCAAAAAAGATACATTCAATCTCTAGTTTTGCATTGGTCGTAATCTTCCTTATGCAGTTTGTGCATTTCTGTGTTTATCTACTATAATCTTATAAACAATTTTCGATGACCTTGATTTGGCCTTCTAGCCGTTATCACCTTGTGATTTTATCGGCCGTCTTTGATGACCTTGTGTTGACTCATTAGCCATATATATATATATATATATATATATATATATATATATATATATATATATATATATATATATATATATATATATATATATAGTGCATATTCATGCTGGGTAATAATTGAAGGTGTACATATTCGTCCATATTTATTCTAAACTACTAACAGTGTATACAAAAGACTCAAGATGTTAGCTCCTCATGTTGTCTTGATGCGTGTTTGTCTTCTTTTAACACCGTTAAATCATCCATCAGTCATCATATATATTTAAAGGCTAGTCTACAAAAGGCTGTTTGAACATCTCAATACTTCTTCTATGTTCTTATTGCCTTAGATCATATGTAGTTTATTTACGATTTGAAGCATGTAGGTGATAAGTAAATGCATGTAAAATATTTAGTTAAATCGAATAGGTTATAAAGTAAAAAGAAATGGCTTTTTTACCCAAAAATACTGGGAATAAAAATTGTACATTGACCATTTCTATGATTTTATGTGTTAGTAACTTTTTCAATTTATTTCTTGTTTGGTTTTAGTTTCCACTCATTAGTATAAATCAGAAAAGGTTGATAGGTGAACTGATCAACATAGAATCTCGCAAAAAAAATGGTGTATCTATTCTAAGTTCCACTTTTCACAGCAAAAGCAACAGAAATAAAACGATACTGAAGTAAATTAGAAAAAACACTGGATTGACTGACCCGTAACTGTACTCGAGTTGTAGTGTTCTTTAAAGTCCTCGCCACCACCTGTTCTGAGAGCCGATTCACATCGATTTATCTTTCATTGAGATAATCACTTTAAGCGTCATCATCTTTGGATCAGTCTCTTTAAAATTCCATAATGTCGATGCCTTCTCCAGCTTTTTCGTCTACTACTTCTTGTGGTCATTACAAACGGTCTTATTAAACTTACTTTTAGACTCCTTTCACTGTTCATCGTCATAAAAGCCAGTCAGAATGAGTCTCGTTAAATAAAACCGTTCCGATCAGGTAGTAGTGCTCCGTTGGTTTTCAGTAACCTGTGATTCATTTACTCACTGTCTTACCATTGTTTCTAAATTAGATTGAATAAAACCCTAGGTTGCTACATTAGGGTGATAGTTGCCAAGTCGCTTCCTCCTGGAGTTCAAATTTGATATTTCCTCTTATCTTAACATTCACCAATTGTGAGTATACCTGCAGCTAATTGAGTATTAATGCTCTCTCTGTCGCCCTCTTTCTTATTGAGTCTTTACTCTAACACTCCAACACTATCCACCACTGAACTATTTAGATAGGTACCATAGATTAATATGTAATTTTATGTTCTCTTCTTTAAAAAATCTGCTACTTGATCTATAAGTTCAACTTAACCACCGTTGCCTTCGTAGCATAGGCCTTATCACTGCATGAGTGACTCAAAAGTCAGGTGTAGAGTTTTAGGGGGTGAAAGGAAAGTTAATTGATAAGGTCGTGGACCTTCATCGGCTGAGACATGTTACGTACGCATATCTCATCGCTTAATGTTGGCTGAAGTATGTTCAGGCTGGAAAAAGTTTCGGGATGGTCAGACCAAAATATAGCATCACTTCATAACTGTTGGTCTGACCCATATAGGGGGATGAAGACTAACTGGTTGAGGTTCACGTGACAACAGAAACCAATGTTTAGAGAATCTAGGTGATATATCTCAGAATCAGTGTCATTGACGTCCACGTACCCACACATTATCTTCATCATCTCAACTGCTATACTGAATTCAAAATTTTCTCATTGATCCTTCCTCTCTTTTAGTACTTTCTCCTGTTTTTGACCGGTTTTTCGTTCTTCATCTTTTATCTTATTACTTTGTTACTTGATTCGTTGAAATGAGGTGTGGCAACTTGAACCGTTGTGCAGTAATGCCTAGTTTTATGTTGACATTGATTTGATTTGCATAGTTGATTTAGGATGAAACAAATACGTGCCAGTAGAAACGCAATTAGTAATACAACAATGTTTGACTTACTCGTTTGTCACCTTTCATCTTGTATATATATATATATATATATATATATATATATATATATATATATATATATATATATATATATATATATATATATATATATATATATATATATATATATATATATATATATATATATATATATATATATATAGGAACAGAGAGAGAGTACGGTGTTACGTATTTAATACTTGATTGTCATCACTGTGCGTACATGTATACCATTGCATAATTCACTTGTATGCCATATGTAAACCGGTTATGTGTTTTTTTCACTATGAAAAAAAATGAATCTGTGCCGTTTTGGTTTTGTAATCATAGAGATGAAATTCATACATGCAAAGGTTATTCTTGTTGTTGTTGCGATAACGAAAGAACAAATGTTTAATACACTTTACGGCTATAATGGATGTAATGTAATCAAGCTATGCATTTGAGGGTCGGAGAATATGTCTCCTAAATGGCTTCAAAAACAAATGTAATGAATATCTCAGTTAAATGGAACAAGTTTTGAAAAAGAAACATATTACGATTTACTTGTAAACATCTAGACAAATCACACTTATTTTTAGCAGTAATAAATGTTACTTTAAAGACATCTGATTTCAAGATGAAAGAACGATAAGTTCCCTCGAGGTCCTACCATACCAGAAGGGTGTGTTTGATAGTGGTTAGACGAAAAGCAGTTACCATTATCGTGTAAATTGCTACGCTATGGTGGGGGTCTGAAGGCGAAGTGGTACTACTGACTGGACGGGGTTGGGACAACAGTAAGGTGTTTCTCTTGGATGACCAGAAGCGCGACACTGATGCTACCTTCCCTATGAGAAGTGGGGTTATAAAAGATCTGTCCCAAAAATAACACACTCCACCCTGCTCTACGGTCTTTTGGTGCTGGTGGTATGAGTTTTCACTCCCCGGTGTTAGAATAGCCTAGTCTGAAAAAAGCAACCCACAAAAGACTGTGTGTGACAGGCCTCAAGTAGTTGACCCATGGACTCTGCAGCCATACAAATCCTTTTGTCTTTCATGCACCCTAAGAAGAAATTATCCTCGTTGGTGTGGGCAGCAGAGAAGTGTCAACCGCCTAGTAGTATACAAGACCCAACCAAACATAACCTATCCTCCTCAACTTTCTCTTCCTTTGCCTTCACCTCCTGATACTAATATTAAGCCTGGTACACCCTCCCGAACCTACCTTCAACTGGAGAAATACAATATATGAGTTCGATCTAACTTTTCCCGTGCAATTACGATACTTTTTAGGGAGATGAGATGAATAGCATATTAAAAGTGTAAGGGAAATCAATAGGAAAGTCATGTTATTGATTGACTCCTGTAATTTCTCGTTGACTAGCATACTCAAACTTAATTGATCAGTCTCTCTTGGTACATTAACTCATTGAACGGATATCCCAACATGGAATTTAATATCACTTTCTGGCTTCCCACTGGTATTTTGATTCGTATAAGATGCATGGCTTAAACAAATGCATCGGCCACTTCACTCGATTGGGAGGTTACTTCGTTCCTAATGGTCTGGTTGCTAATGTAATCTCAACTTGAATATGAAAAATCTGTTTAGCACTTGCCAGCCAGCGCCCTCCTTGACATATATGAGAAACTCAACTACCTATCGAAGGGCGAGTATGCAGCCCAGCAGTGCAGTGCATTGTCTTATTTTATGGCTACCAGATGGAGGAGGTTACAGGTTTCAATCATGAGTGTCTAGGTAGTTTTGGTCAGGTGTTGTAGAATCATAGACTCGGGAATGCAGAAGTTAAACGTAGAGTGCTCGGTAAGTAAGAAAAGTTGTTTGGTGAGTTATGAACTTGCCAAGTGGTTTTTATATCTGCTGGGCGTTCTAAATCTTCACCTACCTTGATGTTAACCGAAATAGGAGTAGACTAGAAGATTACAAAAGGTAGTCATACCAGGATGTGACGTCAGTTAATGAAGCATCTGACTGTTGGTTTCAGCTGTGTTAAGGAAATGTGGGATACCTAGCTAAGGTCATCGAAATGTTTAGGATAGTTAGTAAGGAACCCTCAGTGATATGGCTCGAAGTCCGTCGCAATGACGTGGATATACTTTATCAATTTTGAATTTTTGGACACTTTTTTATCCCATCTCCTTGTGTACTATTGTGAGTTGCGGCCATTTTAACTGATGCGAAACGAAACGTCTTCAGCAAACACATTCATGCAGTGAGACGATCAGCCACACCTAATGTGTATGGGTTGATGACTGCCCAAACCTTGGTAGGTGGAGTAGTGTTTGAGCCCATTGCGTATTGATTGTAAGTTAACTGCCTAACCCAGTGAGACATAATTGATGCACTCCTGCACAAGGTTTTTATCTTGACTTCTCTGTGTGTTTCCGTTTGATTGAACAATTGAAATGTATCTATGATGCCCACTGGGTGAAATGTACTAGAAGGATTGCTGAATAAGCCATTTGAAACACTCAGTTCCGTTTACGATTTTCGGAAAAACAATTGAAAAATAACTAATTTTTCTGTAATTATTTTCTTAAATGTACTCTTCTGGTCATAGGTGTCTTCGTAGTATTGCTCCCATATGATGGAATCACCATGTTAGAAATATTGAGGTCAGGCGAAAGGTACTGGGTAAGGAAGGCAAGTCAGTCGATGAGATTGCGAACCTTCAGCGACTAAGATGGCTTAGCCATGTGTTGCGCATGTCGATCTACCGCCTACCTTGACGTACAATCTCAGAGGAAGTTGCACTAGGTTAAGAGAGGGTTCAGAGTGACCAGACCGGGACGTGGCACCAACCCATGAAGTCTCTGACTGTTGGCTTCAGCCATGTGAGGAGAGGTATACTGCCTGGTTGAGGTCCGCGAGACGAATAGAACTGGTGGTTGATTATTCTTGGTGACACGGCTGGAGATCGATCACAATGGCACAGATGTATTTACTCTTTGACGTTTTCCAAAGCTTGAACATTTTCATTAACCTTTATCTTTAAATTGTTTCTCCTTCTATACACCTTTGTCTACTTGGATACCACTCTTTTTCTACCCACTTGTTGTTTGTATGTTACTGTGAAGTGTGGTAGATACAGTAGAGTTTGATTTTGTGAAACACTTTGGAAGTGTCTAGAGCAATGAGCCACAGCTCCTAATACATCAGAAACTAAAGTTGGTATTCATCATGGACTGAAATTATTTGGATAAACGCTGGAAAACTGGGAGCACTGGACAGTTGTTTCGTCCTAGTATGGAACGCCTCAGCAGTGCACACCTATGACCTTGCCAGGGATCGAGCTAAGGACCTTACCATTGAGCCAGTTGGTCGGAAGCCAATGGTTCATATTTTTTCAGCTTCTGTCAGTTTATGACATGACGCAATCATCGCCCAATGTCGTTGAGTGTTTGTCCTCATGTCCACCACACAAACTCCTAAATTAAATTAATCTAGTCCTCATTGGTGACTAGCTTCAAGAGGTGATTCCTGAAGTTACAACGAGAAGTTGTGACAGTTGGGGCAAATCTGGTGAACAAATACTCAACAATGACAATGAGTGATGGTCGCGCTATGTCGTGAGCTGACAGGAGTTGGAAGTATAGGCCACTGGATTCGGACCCAGTGGCTTAATGGTAACGTGCTGGTCGCGGGGCCTGAATGTCCTGGGTTCGATTCCTGGTGGGGTCATGGATGCGCACTGCTGAGGAGTCCCATACTGGTGGGATGAAACAACTGTCCAGTTCTCTAATGTTCCTCCAACTGATTTCAGTCCATGATGAGTACCAAATTGGAATCAATAAATCCCCACAAACCCCCAAATTGAAAGAAACTAAAGTACAGTATTTTGGAAAACGAAAATATGCTTGATAGAAGAACAGAATGACTTAAATGCTCTATCAGTGATGTACTACTTCAAGTTTTTATACTTCAAAATACCATATTTGAAAGTTGACTAAAACAAAATTAAAAAATTGAATTGTTAAAAAGTTTATAATAAGTTGGGATAATTATATGTGTGGAATTAGTGAAATATTCACAAGTTTGAGGTAGTTTTAGCGAAAACGTCTTCATTAAACTATTTTGGATTATATTTTCAAAGGGTGTGAATCAGAGATCGTTTAATTCCCAACACACCTCTAATCGTTTGTTTTGAATTTCTTATTGTCAAGTTCAAAGTGTATGTCCAGATTAGTTTTAGTCACAAGTGCAGCATAATTTACCCGTCACTTTGGTTGTTTTCTATCTTGACTTCGTTTGAATTGATCAGTGTATAGTGTTCGTGACATCTTTCTTTCTATTCATTATTGTTTTCTTCCTTTTTCGAATCTTCAACAGTCGATCGTTATCACTTTTTGTGTTTCTTGATGTTACTCCATACACTACTAATATACATCCTTGTAAGTAGTGTTCACCACAATATAACTAAATAGCACCTTGATACTTTAGCGAATCGGTTGTAATGATGAATAGGCATACTGACTAAAACTTATCTAATCTGTTAGCTAATTTGAAATACATACAATAGATTAAACTAGACTTTAAAAATGAACATAAAACAATTACTGCTAGTGTGAATATAAAATTATGATGCAGTTGCCAGATAAGTAAATGTAGAATCTGGCACAGAAGAGGAGGAAAGAATTAGCAATTGAAGGTTGGTAAAAATAATCGAGGATTCGATTATTCCAAAAAGTGAATACGTTTGCGCCATTGTGATTAGTTTTCAAAAGTCTACACCTCCCTATATAACTCGAACCAACAATCAGAGAATTCATAACCTGGCGCCACGTTCTCATCTGATCACTCTTAGTTTTTCACCAATACAATACACATTGAGGCAGACAGTGACTCAGCATCTCCAACATATGTCGCAACCAACTCAATCGATGAAGGTTCACAACCTCGCTTCATGTCGACCTTGCTCATATGTGAGCAACACCTGTAATATCTTCCTTTTTCTTGGGGTCTTGTTCAATGGCCATACAGCAGGGCAGAGTAAACTTCTATTCAGCATAGTTGTCCTTCAATACGTAGTTGGATATCTCACCGGCTCCGGAGATCGTGTAATTTAGTGAATACCTAACCGGTTCTTTGTATCTGAGCTAAAATTGTGCAAAGCAGTTGTCACAGTTCACTAATTCATCTTCTCAGTTGTTAGAGCACAAAACTGTAGCTACTAATGTTAGGGTTGTTTTTAGGTAGTGTTAGAGTATAATCTCACTTTACATGAGTTAATTTGATTTATCCCACAACCAGACAGTATTGTCTACTGGGTAACGTCTTCGACAAATACTTGTTATCCCCTCTGACTTGGTTTTTGCAGTTCTAATGTTTCTCTTTCTTTAGTTTTAATGGTGGTAGAAATCCTCATGTACGTGACATTGATATACATAATAAAACTTGTTAAACGTAACTATATTTATATTCAAAGCTGTTACTTTGTGATTGCTTACCAGTATATAGATAGCAAGTTGAGCACTGAATAGAATGAACAATTTGCAAATGATAATTTACTTTGTTGTTAGCAGAGGGATCCAGGGCACGCGTTTCTCCCTATTCGGGACTCGTTACCTGGACGTACCTACACCCCAGTGAGTGTTGTTCCCCACTTGGACTCGTACCCATCGCTTCAAACGCCAAGGCGTTTGACATTGGAGCCCGTTTGGTAATAGATGTCGAATAGTTCGGTCTAGTAAAACATTAGAGAATTACGAGTATATCACCAAACAATACTTTGCAAATGTCTTACAAACTGCATGCTCCATGCTGAGTAGTTTTCCAACTGCCCAACTGTGGCGTCAACAGGGTTTCCTCTAGAAACCACTCAGCCAAGATCATAAGGTGTGATGTCTGACACAAAAATGTCATGAAATAGTAAACATCGGCCAGCCAAATCCAGGTGATCTGAACTAATTTGACTCTGTGGGCTGAATTTGTTCGCGTAAACAGCTGATGAGCTTGACTCCAAATAAGCGAAACAGCCACCTAGTATTTAGATCACTCTCATCTAGCTGACTGAGTGGTTTTTAACTGCTCAATTTGTTCAATGGTAGCACCTTGAGCATTGAATATTTGTTCATCGAACCAACGCTTAATATGTGCAACAGAAATAATTCAGCATCAACTCCAGATATATGAAAAACTCTACTATCGATAAAATCAAAGAGTAAATCGGTTGGTTTCTTCTTTTTCTTGGAATTAACAATGAAATTTGTTTACTACAATACTATTTAAATGTTTACATATCGAAAGGCATAATTCATCATGACAAGTATTAACCATAATCTGCCAAACCACGGCTACCTCAGTTAGTCAAAATGATAATCAATATGATGCTCCCCCTCCCATTCTAATTCAGTTAGATTTCGATTGGGATGAGAAGTTCTGACTAGGCAGCCAGTGTGAATACGACCGAGCGGTAATTAGCACGTCACAAAATTCACTTGGTAGTCGGGCAAATCCCTTGTTGATTGAGGTGAAATAAAAATCTGGTCAGCAGTTGGACCTCGAAGGTCAGTTGGTAGAGCATTAAGCTGGAAACCCGATAGTTGTTGGTTCGAACCCGGCCGCAGTTCAAATTTTCATTTCACCTCTAATCATCACCCAGTATCAATACTAGTCTTTCAAACTACGGCTGTCTCAGATAGTCAAAATGATAATAACGAAAGAATTTTGATGAATTCAGCGAAATATCGTTTATTTTAGTTTCACCTCATTAGAGTAATGATAGTTATTCTGTGTTGTTCGAAATGTGAAGGTGAACAAATAATTGAGATATTGCTTTGTTTCCACTTTCTCTCTCTATTTCCCTACTCTCTCTTGTATATCTGCAGGTTATAATGTTTATGTGTTAACAGTTCTTAGTTCCTTTGTCATATATTATTATCATTATTTATTCGTGAACTGATTAGTTTACCTTGTTTCATATACTAATTATACAACTATAATAACAACAATAATACATTAACAATAAGTCTGAATGACCGTAAACGTATACAGAAACAAAGCCTGTAAATCTTAAGTATGTAGACTAATCGGTCACAACAAAATAACTAATATTGTGTTACTCATCAATAATAATTGGATTTCCAATTTGACAATTAATTTAAATGATTTATCTTGATGTTTCTAAATATCAAGGATGGGGGGTTTGAAATTTCTGATATCTGTAGTATCATCGGTGAAAGTGATACTTCTTCATAGCTCGAAACCGGCAGGATTCAATGCCAGCACTAGGTTATCTGGACTTACAGTGTTTTTTTCCTGTGGAACCAATTTTGAATGACCTAGACAGTTAGCTTATCATTACGTAAATGTGAGATTGTTGCTCATTGGTTCAAGTGCTTAACCTTCCACTAGTAGTTCACAAATTCGACCATCATTTCACTTATCTAGGTTTTAACAATTAGATAGTGATGCCAGCCTGCACACAATATATGTGGCTCATATAATCTAGCTAATGAACCTGCAGTTGGCTTTTGAGTGAGTGTATATATATATATATATATATATATATATATATATATATATATATATATATATGTGTGTGTGTGTGTGTGTGTGTGTGTGTGTGTGTGTGTGTGTGTGTGTGTGTGTGTGTGTGACAGAATCTAGTACTCACATATTCAGAAACTCGAGGGATTAAGATAGCTTAATAGCAGATGCATGAGCACTTTTTCGAATAATACTACCCATTTACCCACTGTAGCACCTATCTACAAGTGTAGTAGCCCATCCAACCATCTCATATTGTTATGATTCAAGATTAATTGCTTCAAATGAACAATGGTTATGTGAGAAAGAACCTCAAAACATCGTGTATGTGAATCTCAACACCATCACTAGTAAGTAGGAAGGAAGAAAAACCAGGAACAACTTGGAAGCATTTACTGCCGTTCTGAACTGACGATGCATCATATAGTAAGAATATAACGTCTTTCTACAGTGATTTAGGAGATCAGCCGTTTAATATACGAGCTTTAGAAGTGAAATTCGGAATTTATAAAATGACATGATTGAAAATATACTATTTCCCGATTTTCCTAGGTGGAGTTTTTGGAAGTGGTCGTGCTTTTCAACATCAACATCTATATAATTAGGTATATATGCATATATCACTATTCTATCACTGGGATAAATTTTTGGGGAAACAACAAGAAGGAAATCACCTTACAGAAAAGTAATTCGGTTCAAGCTGTCATAATTTATGACAGGACAGAAAAAGAATAAATGAACAGATTAAGGGTCTAGCAAAAAGAAGAGCTTTACTTCTATCAATATTTTCACTTTGCTTAGACAACTCAAAGGATTTATGAACAGCTCCTGAACTAACCTGTGTTATACTGGCGTATTTAGAAAGTGTTTTTACCTCGTCTGTTCTGTTTATTTCGGTCTGTAATATTTCTTCAAGGATATGACACTATTTCTAATGTTTTAAGACATACTTTCCCTCCTCAGATACTTCAACATTTCTCTCTTTAGTTTTAAAATTCAGTGTTAAATGTGTGAAGGTAGTCAATGGAAAATTTTGCTTTAGCTAGGTTCCTTAACTGATGATGACACCTGTCAATAAGATATATCTACAAGCTAGAGGAAACTGAAGCATAGTCATTGAAGGTGGAAGACACGAGAAGGATTCAGGTGTTTGACCACCATTGCCTTCGTAGTATAGGCCGTATTCCGTGGTGTCACCACACCACGTGAGTAATGCTGAAGTTAGGTGTAGAGTTTTAGAGAGAAGAGGTAAATCAGTTGACATGGATGTGTACCTTCATCGACTGAGATAGCTGGTTGGGACATATGTTACATATGCCTAGTCACCTATCGTCTTGTGACACAATGTTGACCGAAGTAGGTTGAGTCTGGAAAAAGGCTTGAGGTGGCCAGACTAAAGCATGACATGAGTGTATGAAGTGTTTGACTGTTTGATTGGGTCATGTGAGGCGATGCAGAGGTCTGTGGTTGAGGTTGAGGTCTGTGGGACAAGAGGAACCAGTCAGTGGTTTGAGACTGACTGTGGGTGATATGGCTGAGAACCGATGTCATTGGGTCAGATGTATACACACATTATCGTCACCTTAACGACGCTGTACCGAATCCCAGGATTTTCTCATTCTTCGTTTCTCTTTTTGGTAGTTTATATTTCTTTTGATTGAATTTTGTTTTCTTGATCTTCCACTTGACTGCCTTTTCACTTGATGTAGTGATATGAGGTGTGGTAAGTTGAAGCGTTATGCAGTAACGCCTGGTCGTATGTTGATGGATGATGATGAGTGAACACTGATGTTCCCTTGGATACTCAAACCTGTGTCACCCATTTATGAAGTTAATGATTTTACAACTAAGGTAATCTGAGTATAACTAAACCCCTTTTTACTTGATTACATCCAGGTATTGTTCGCTGGATGATAACTGTTATAGTTAAGCTTATTGGTTGATAGTAAGTTCACAATATAAATCAGAAATCTGTTAAGGTTATCATGTCTGTTAGCTTTAATTGCATAACTTCAGACTTTATGTCGTGTCAGTTAGGTTATAGGTCACATTGTAAACTTGATCAGACTTTAATTGAACAGGTGATTGATTCGTGTAACCTTATATTTTAGAAGAAAAACTTTATCCTTTTCATAGTACATCATCATATTTCAATATCTGATCACTTTATTCAATTGATTGTAAAAATAACTGAACTGGAATTTCAGACATTAAACTTTCAACTAATGACTCAGTCAGGTTTGGGTAGTAGACAGAGGCATACTGATAAATCAACTTAGAAGTTGGCACCGACGTTTTTCAGTTGAAGCTACCTCACTTGCCACTAGCATGTAGGGAAAGAGTCCATAGAAAAAGAATGATAATAAACTAGACAAAATTGTATAAGATGAGAGAGAATCCCTGTATACATCCGCTCCACTTTAATTGATATTAAGCCAAATCTTCAATAGTCTGCAACAATTGATCCCTGTCATCTCGAGAATCCTGATCATATTGCCTTTTCTAACTCAAACTGATGATTAGAAATTCTACGAACTCGTAACTTAAACTTATCCTTACCACCAGTGCTGAAATGAAGAAGTTTATCACAGGTTAATGCTCAAATCTTCATACAGGATTGTTGTGTTATTCTCCAAAGATTTTACAAACATTTTTTTATCTTTGTTTAACTTAAGTGTAGCTTGATAATCTAGTTAATAACCTCCATTTCAGTCGGTTTATTAGATATATATCACACAGTGAAACTGTATTATCTAATGGATGCTGTTTCACTGTATAATACGTCTAAGAAATTAACTAAAAGAGAATTACATTCTATCGCAATGTTCAAGTTTTACTCTGGTATTACTTCATAACTTGTTGATGAGTACTTACAAAACAATTAAAAATGAGGTTAGATACTTTGCAGTGTTTTCTTGTGTAATCTAATGTATATTGATGTTTTCGTTTGTTTATGAGTGAGGTAGAGATGAGTAACAATCCTACTCCATACAATCTCATACAGATAGTACAATAAACATTGATTGTTAATCGTAAATTACAACAATTTCAAAGATTTCCTTTTCGTAATATTTACTAGCAATTATTACCAGATGAATCTAAGCAAACAATATTAGTTAAACTGGATATATTTAGTTTGTTTGCGAATTCTTAAACTCCAACTTATTATGATTACGATTATATCACAATGGAAATATGCATGATATGTAGCTGGTGTTAGAGCACCGGGCCGGTGACTCTTAGGTCATTGGTTTGAATCCCGCTGCGGCCTAGATTTTCATTTCACCTTCAATCATCACCCAGTAGAGTGAAAAAGGCTCATAATAAATAGAACTCGTCAACCATGTACTACACTCACGAAAACTAATCATACAATACAACTGTCCAGATCACAACAAGAGAAGCAGTTTTCAAACCTGTTATCCTATTGGTTGACAGTGAGCTGTACATAAACTGAGGCCTATTACATCATGTTTATTCCATTATCTAGTTGTTTTGTATAGGTGAGAATGTTTTTCTGTAGTTTACATTTGCCAACAGTGCCTTCCTGTTAACTAAACCTGTACTGTGAAGTTGTAACTGAATTACAGAGTTTAACTTTACTAAGATTACCTATCATGCATTAGCCAAGATGACGAAGATGTCATATACATGGTGTCTGCGTAACATAAAATCTATTTTTATATTATCCACGCAATTACGTAAGAATTTTAGTTTTTATCAGTTCATGTGCTACATGTCTACTGTATTTAAGCACTGAGTTTTTCTTGCACATCTTTTTTCGTTTGTGACGTTTCAAGTTGGAAAAGACAAAAAACAACCCACATATTATGAACTGAATAAAAGCAATAGGATGCAATCTAATCACATGAGAAGTATTTTCAAGGTTGTCTGACTTCCTATGCTGATTGGTCAATGTGACTTCACTGTTCTCTCATTCTGTTCATATGAGTAACCAATTACTGAATAGGAAAAGTATGATGAATCTTTTTTTTTTTTAAATAAAATACCCATGTAAACACTACTTTTGTTTAAAATAGTTGGTCACTTTAATAAATTTAAACAGCATAGTGAGAAGATGAAGACTGTCTGAAACATGTGATATATTTGCGTCATACATTTCGAACAATCTTCTTTTGTTGGTGTGAGAAATGAATCTGTTCTTTGGGCGTGAATAAATCCTTCCACTCATCTTATATTTTACTCAATGCACTTTCAGTCAAGATAAAAAGGCAATCACTTTTTATTATATCCATTTAGTTACGAATCAAAACTGTATTTGTTTGCATCAGTTTGTAACCCTAGTTAAAATTACTGGAGGGTAACCGATTTCATGTTGTCTACTCTTGAATGCTGACCGAATCCTGTCGATCATTTTATAATGTGGCGATCAAGCTAGGCGGATTACCAGCGCGGTTCATTTTTGGTCAATGTTAGTTGGTTGAAGGTAATCAACAGGAAACTTTTCGATCTGGGTTTTGCACTTGTTGGCACTTGTCAGCAAAGCGTATCTGCAACCTCAAAGGAACTGATGTCACCTCTAAGACTCGAGCCCGCTGTTTAGACTGACTAGCTTAGTGATGACACCTCTGACTGCAACATTGGGTGATGCGAGTAGCTCCTTTTGCGCTGCAGATACTTCTTGCTGATGAGTGCCAGCAAGTATGAAATCTGGTTCAGACAGGACTTACTCTTGATGGCTTCCAACCAAATAGCAGTACAACTTTTAAATGGATATGTGACTAGTTTTAGTTGGTTTAGCGACATTTACCATCTTTATTCGGACAGCTTTTCTCATGTCGCACTTTAATTTCAAATACACCTATTAAAAAGGCGTTGTATAAGTATATTTTGCTTAAATTTGAGATTTATTCTTAAACTATATAGATTATATTGTGTATATTCTGCAGGTAGAAATTTTGTCGATTAAAGTTCTGTATACTATCTTTTGAAGTTCTACCTACATAGCTATAACAAGTCATTCCAACTCAGCAAACACATTCAGTTTCGTGTTGGAAGATAAAAGTCACACTGGTTTTCTGCAATCGATGCGTAGCGTCTTTCTTTCTTACTGTCGAAACTGTTGTAGACGAAGAGGGATGTTGACCTACAGCCTCTTAGTTGATGAATACTTAAGTCAAATGCAGTTGTCTTTAGGAGCCACGCGATCGAACCCTGCTCTACCTATTGAGGCTTAGACAACTAAGTAGTATCATTATCTCTTACACACTGGATGTGGCTTATTGTCTATTGCGTGAATGTGCACAGGGTTTCTGAGTACACTTTGGTTCTTCTTCCTCCTCTAGTTGTGCTGGTCTTTATAGTTATCGAAAGCTGACTGTACATTTGCTTCCACAAAACTATAATGTTGGTAGTGTAGATTTCATCACTATGTTCTCACTAACTGATTAGAGATATTGTATCAGACATCACTTCAACTAGGTACAATTTTTAAAATCAGAAAAGCCCTAAGTGAATGAACAAAGGGTTGGAAAATTGAATAGTTGTACTTCATTATTGTGATATTTTTTTTTTCCGATGAATAAAAAACCATTAATTGTTTATCATTTTGGCTATCTGAGATAACCATGGTTTGGTAGACTATTATTTCATCTGGGTGGTGATTGAAGGGGAAATGAAAATTTGAACTGCAGTCGGATTAGAACCAGTGATCACAGGGTTTTCAAACCGATGCTTTACCATTAGTTGTTTGTCGTTTAATTTGGATATAAGAATGTCATAATGATGAATATCAATTACCCAGCGTCCAAATATTTCACTTCTAAGTGAGAAAGCTACTTACTCCACTCTGATTTCCCTAAGTTTTATTACACAATCCATAGCAACACTTTTATATTTACTTGAATTCCAAAACACTTTTATGCACTAAACAAATTGCGTAATTGTTTTGGGCATTTAATGACTTTCTGCAGTCAACAAGAGTAAATTTTCTAAAGATTCACCTTTCACATTATGATGTCTTACTGACAAAATTGACAGTTCTTCATTGCTCTGAGATTAAGTCAGCTTATTCTTCAGTAATCTTTGATCTCTTATCGAAAATTATTCTAGCCCTAACAATTGCTATATTGGAAAGGCAAGAGAGATAAACCACTGTCCGAGGTTAAGGATTATAGGAGATTGACGATACTCTTCGACATCGATCTCCTATAATTCTTAACCTCGGACAGTGGTTTATCTCTCTTGCCTTTTCAATATGGCAATTGTTAGGGCTAGAATAATTCTCGATAAGAGATCAAAGATTACTGAAGAATAAGCTGACTTAATCTCAGAGCAATGAAGAACTGTCAATTTTGTCAGTAAGACATCATAATGTGAAAGGTGAATCTTTAGAAAATTTACTCTTGTTAAGGTGATTCCCGAAGTTCCAATGAGAAGTCGTGACCAATGGAGTCAACCGAATTGAATATGAGGACAGTTACTCAACGACGGGATCGGATGTAGGTTGCGCTATCTTGTGAACTGACAGAAGTGGGAAATATGGATCATTGGATTCTAACCCAGTGACTCAATGGTAACGTGAAGGTCCTGGGTTTGATCCCTGGCGGGGTCGTGGGTGTCCACTACTGAGGGTTCTCATATTAAGGGGACGAAACAGCTGTCCAGTGCTCCCAGGTTTCGAATGTCCCTCGAAATGATGTCAGCCCATGATGTATTCCAATATTAAGTCAATTACGCAATTTGTTTAGTACACAAAAGTGTTTTGAAATATAAGTAAGTGTAAGAACACTGGTGTGGATTGTGTAATAGAATTTTAAGGGAATCAAATCAGATAGGATGTTACTTGTAAAATCAAATATAGTTCGGTGGAGGGAGAGATCGAATACTGAATTCATATGCATTGAATCAACACCTAACAGGAATGATTTATCACATATTGCATGTTTCTGTAAAATTTCATTACCAATAAAATGAAACAATGAGGAGAACTGTTGGACTATATAAGTGAAGTTCGAAAGTTAGTTGATTACCTTGATATGAAAATTCCGCTCGAAACATAGTCCAGTAAAATAATTCTGCATCACAATCTAGTAAGAAATCATACTCTACGACAGTGTCCAAGTTTTTCTCCCCCTTGTGTTTTTATTTTATGATTTTAAATGACCCTTCCCCTCACTTATTTGTCTTTTGTTTGGTTGCCTCGTACTCTGTTATACTGACGTGAGTTGTGACAGCTCTAATGGTTGCTACTCAGTGATTCTGGGTCCTATTATGACACTGTCTGTTTGTCTACATATAGGTCTATGCTTATTATCAGTGTATTGAAGCGAAAGCTTTTCATTGCCTGTCCACCCACACAGATATATCTTCATTATTATAAGTGTAAAACTTGAGGCACTGTGGTAGAATGTAATTCCATATTAGATATTTTTATTTGATTTATAACACAGTGATACAGTATTATTCACCTCCGGACGTTTCAAGCATAAATTTTTATAGTCGTGTCACTTCTTATTCATTGTTTCTATTGGTAGTAAAGTTTTCTATATCTCTTGTACGGGTGTTGCGTTATTCCTATTACATGTGTTGGGTATAGATTCGCTGAACAAAGATTCAGTAATCAATCTCTCTCTTTCCACTTAATTATATTGAACTCAAGTACAGTGATGTTGTCTCACCGTATTGTGTGTGGTTATTTGTTAACGCATGCATTGCAGTAGCGGAATGCTTTTCTAGACTATTGATCTTATTGGGGTCTGTCATTCTATATTTAGCTAAATTCCTATGTTCTGGTAATTTAACTGACGCCGACTAGCTAGTTTGACCTATGTACTTGACCTCATAGTCATTACATGAAATTTGATGGATCAGATTATTCTGCTTAATTGGTTCTATCGGATCTTTGAGGTGACAACGCTTATCTCTAATTCCAGCTTTGTTGAGTATCTTACATAAAGTTTTTGATGTACATTCCTTATAGGGTAACACAATAGAGGCTGTGAACTCCTTTCAACTTGTGTTGTCATCATTATTCGTACTCGTGTTATTGTTATTATTTCGTTTCTTGTATGTTCGTAAGAATTTCGTAATAAACAACAGAGGATAATTATTAACTATTAGCGCTGCCTTTATATGCTTCAGTTCCTTGTTTAGGATCCTTGTGCTGACTAGTCCGTGTAGTGTAATAGAAGACCGAGGAACTAAGCAGAACCGTACGAAACTGTATCATCATTTTATTTTCCTATGTGTGTGTTTACATGTCAGCTCTTCTCCAGTGTTGTTTTGTTTTCCTTGTCTTCTCTTTTTAAAAAAACCTTTGTAAACCAGCTGATTAGAGATTAATTTAAACTTTTACTTTTTCTAAATGGGGGAGGGTGGAGGTTGTGCATATGTGTATCGTTTACGTAAATGCTTTGATGCCAACATGCGTTCGTTATTGCCTACAGTATGCTACGTGTTTTCGTCCACTCATTAAAACAATCTATAACGCTTGTTTATCTTTTGTTGTCAGCTTCTCCAGCCGTGTTTTACACTTTTAAATCTAAATGGAGTTTGTTTTGTTGGTGTTTGAATCCTTCATTGTTTTTTTGTTGACATGCAAGGTACTTTTTGTAAAGAAGTAGGAACGGTGGCGGGGGGGGGACTTTGCTATTGTTTTTTCATCCCCAATTCATTTCATGTTGTTTCTTCTCTCGTTTTTCAGTTGTTTTTATTACTATCATCTTTATTGTTCTTGTTTAAGCCATTGGTGCGTTTACATGCTGCAGTGTTGGCTGTGTGCATACTCAGCGGCGTGTGTGTGTCTCCAACAGTTGGTCTCACTGATTTCCTTCCTCATCTTCGTTTGTTTTTGCTGTTTGTATGTACCTTTCAGTTTGTTTTTATTTAATCGAGGTCAGTGGAAACAAGATAGTTTTGGTGCCAGGTTTTATTTCTCGTATGTACTAATGACTTTATACGGAGGGAGTAGTTAATTTTTTCTCGGAAGTTTTTGTATTATTGTTGTGTTGTGTAATTTATGGAAAAAGAAGGAACCATTTCTTTGCCATTTCAATTTCCTTTTTTTTCTTCCACAGTTTTCAGACATCATCTTTGCAGATAACTAGAATGATAAGTTTTCATTAGTAGAACGACGAATCGATTGATGTAGGTTTGTTTGGGGGGGGGAAGTATAGCGGAAGCAGTGAGTAAACAGTATCTAACTGTGGTATGAAACTACATGATAGGATAGGAGAAACCTTAGAGTGACGACAATGCAGTCTTTCAGGATGCGTTTTTTATAATTATTTAGATAGAAATATACTCATTTTTGTTCCTTATGAGAATGGATGTCATTGCTTTTGTTATCCATTCATCTAATGAGTCCCAAATAGGCCGAAACGTGCGTCCTGGATTCCACTGTTAACAATTATCCATCATTAATATGTATAATTGAAACACAGGTAATATCGATGCATCCGTGCAGGGGCTCATATGCCAATACAGACCGATCAGTTCGGTCCACTCAACAACGCAACAATACAAGCAACAACATTAAAACTATACCCGTCGCACAAGAACTGGCTGTTGCGTCTCGGTGGTCTGGTGGATAACCCTCTGGAGTTTGAAGCGATCGGTGGTGATTTGTCGTAGTGGGCAGAACATCGCTGATTGGAAGGCGGTGCACCCCACCGACGAGTCTTAAATAGGATGAAACCACGTGCATATTCATGCTCCCAGACAATGAGACATGCCTTTTATGTGATGGCTAGTGTGATAATATCTGACTGCAGGAACCTCAGTAGACCGGACCGGTGTTTGAACCCGTCAACCACTGATTGGTAGTCGCTCACTTGTCCAATGAAAATGAGACAACAAATGCAGTTCTCCAACAGTGTAAATATTCAAGGTTCTAAGCTAATTGCTATCTGAATCAATTTGAGATGGACTGCTGTGAGTGGAAGAGAGTACCTGAACAACTGAACCTACACACAACTGTGTTTCTTCTCATTATTCTAACCACCAAATTGAAGCTTGACTGACATGACCAGATTATCTGAATGTCTCTTTTCAGTCATATTCTAGTGAATTTTCCCCATATATTTATTGACTCGTGTATAGCCTACATTTCTTTTCTTATTAGCGCCGTTGTTGTTAATGAATAACACAATTACCAGTAGGCTTTGATTCATCTTGTTTGTTTAACGCTACCTTAAAGTAATATGTAATCATAGCAACACTGATTTAAGTAGTATAGTATTAGAAATAGTAGTAGTAGTAGTTGTGGTGGTGGTGGCGGCGGCGGTAGTGGTGCTGGTGATAGGTAATGCACTAATGTCCAGTAATTAGATCATCGAACTAAGAAGAACAAAAGTGTAGGCCTCAAAATATGCATAAATAAATAAACAAATAAACTTAATTTACCAATTATGTTTATATATGCATAACTTAGGTAATTTCTTATGGAAAAAAAAGAAAAGAGAGAGAGAAAAACTATTAAAAGTGTATCAGTTTTGCATAATAAACTGTAAAAGCGATCATGCTTACACACACAGACTATACTGCATAGATGCATATATAGAATTTTAAAAATGCTTAAATGTTGGTCACGTTCTGTTTGTTCGCTCTCTCTCTCTCTCTCCTTCACACACACACACACACACTCCTAGCGAATCCTTTATGTAGAGGTAACATTCATCACAGATTAACATCAGTTAGGAAACCATTGAAAACCTGGGGGCACTGGACAGGTGTTTCGTCCTAGTATGGGACTCCTCAGCAGTATGCACCCACGATCCGGCTGGGGGTCGGACTCAAGACTTTCAGGTTTCACGGCGAACGCAATATAGCGCAACTATCGATCCCTAGCCGGGTCGTGGGTGCCTACTACTGAAGAGTCCCATACTAGGATGAAACAGCTGTCCACTGTTTTATGATTTTCAACGGTTTCCCAACTGATATCAGTTCATGATGAATACCATCTGTAAATTAAAATCCCCACTCAACTCAAGTAT
Source organism: Heterobilharzia americana (assembly GCA_944470555.2). Lineage (NCBI taxonomy): Eukaryota > Metazoa > Platyhelminthes > Trematoda > Strigeidida > Schistosomatidae > Heterobilharzia > Heterobilharzia americana. The sequence continues at coordinate 13,227,681 of OX104132.1, read as the reverse complement.
CGTTTATATATTTTTGCTCATTAAAAATAATAAACACAGTTTATGAGAGTGGTTATTCAGAATGAGTTGGTTTTTGGAGCCCAATAGTGGTGATGGTGGACACTGACTGACTAGCAGTGAAATGCGGAGCATATGCTTTTGGAAATATGTTAGTAAAGCAGAAAAGTGGGACTTCAGAAAGAATGCTAAGTCTGTCATGTAAGATTTTGTCTCCTTCTTGAGAAAAGTCCTCATTGTTGCATTTTATTTCATTATCAATTTCTTTCTTGACAATTTTTCAACGTTAATCGCATTTTATTGTCGTCGACCAGCAATGTCACAGAGTATGTGCTTCCATCGTATTTTTAAAAACTATCTCATCAAGCAGAGATATTTTGCATCAGAGTAACTGTTAGCATTCCCATTGCGACTTGTGGAGCTGTGACTTATTAGTCTAAGCATTGAACTTTCAATCGATGGGTCACGGGTTCGAACCTAGCTCCGACTACTGAGGTTTGGGCCATCAAGTAGTATCACTAGTTTTGATACAACAAATGTGGCTCATTACCTATTGCACGAGTGTGCACAAGTTTAATAAGTGGATTTCGAAACGATGACTAAAACTGTGAATTTATTATTTTAGACATTCAAGTGTTAATCACATGGTAATCGGATGAAACCCATGGTGATTGGAGTGAAATAAAAATCTGGTTAGCAGTCGGACCTCGCAACTCAGTTGGTAGAGCATTGGACTGGAAACCCGATGGTTTCTGATTCGAGTCCGGCTGCGGTCCGAATTTTCATTTCACCTCGATCATCACCCAGTAGAAATTCAAGTGTTATGTCCGTAAGTATGATATGTACTTTTCACCATTACAGTGCAAAGTACTTTTGTGCTCACCCTTGTTGGTGAGTACTTGGAAGTAGTTGAAAAGTTCGTGTATCTGGGTAGTTATGTGAGTACAGGTGGAAGTGTGAGCGGTGAAATTTCCAACCGCATTTTGAAATCTAGAGTGGCATACATCAATCTGGATCACCTTGTCGCCGTCTCAACGTTAGTCTGACCGCAAAAGGTCGGATACACAACGCTTGGGTGTGAGCAGTTCTTCTCTACGCCTGTGAAACCTGGTCTCTCCGAGCTGAGGATATGCGACCACTCTGTGTGTTTGGTTATTGTTGTCTCCGTAGGATTACTCGTATCCGGTGGGAACACTATGTAAGTAATTGTGAGGTAAGACATCGTGTGTATTGGGCATAATGAAGATCGTGATTCAATAAGCGAAGCCATTTGGAAACATCAACTTCGGTGACTTGGACGTATGTTACGCATGTCGCCCCAATGACTTCCACACCATTCATTGTTTGCTAACGCTGGGATTGGATAGAAGAAGTGGATGTGTGGTCATTGTTTGACGTGGCGCCGTGGGATGAAGGATAGTTGTACCGGGTTAGCATGTGTGGGGGTAGGGTCGGCGAGATCACGCAACTCAGTGGCTTAAGACGTTATCAGATATGGCTTAGAATCGAAACCAGTGGTGGTCATGCTGTAGCTTCCTTCTATCTTCCGTTACTGTAAAGTAATGAATTTTTTGTTTTACATGTATCTTACTGGACTGCCTTTCTAGTCATTCTATTGCTGTTTTTCTTTCTTACTTATCCACTTCCCTTGGCTTTATATATCCATAATGTTGTTATATTATTTCGTTGTGGTGCATTTCTTGGTACCTTTGCTGTACCATGTTTGTGTCCTATTGATAGTAATGTGCACTAACCTATTTAATTATGTCAGTCACCTTTTTCTCAATGGGTTCTATTTGTTAGTAGAGCTTCTGAATTCTCCTGTTGTTTCTTTGACTACATAATTGAATTGAATAACACGTCCGTTAATCAAACATCGTATTGATGATTCTGCCTTGTTATTCGTGTATAAAATTTAATGTTGAATTGAGTTGTTTTTTGTGAATAGCATTGGGTTTTTCTATGAATGTAAGGATCTTTATCCTCTTACTTTTACCAATGAACCACTTCATGAAATATTTCTCTCTCTAAAGTGGTAAAAAAAAACTCTCTGATAGTTTAGCTTTTTCCAGGTCATTTTGGCAAATTCATCTTATTCACCTCAGATGCGTTTTTAGAAGAAATAATCAGTTCCAAAATATCTTGATAACTATTGGGTCTTAAAATTTATTTGTTTGTGTGTGTATTGTTTGTCGTATAACTCAGACGCATGCCTACTAGGCAGTATTAGTCTTCAAAATCTTTTTATTTAACGTATCATCAAACTGGTTGTTGATAACTCCTTCGTTAATATTATTTAAGGTTTACCAAGAGGACAGCACTGTAGTAGTTCAAGAGAAATTATTCCTGAATTTTCTGAACTAAAGGTATTTAAAGATACCTTTTTCATTGGTCAGATAACTCACAAGTTCTTGGAGCGAACATAGTAACATCATCAAAATGTTTCTCTTACCCAAGTGATAAATGCTCAAGTACATGTTAAGTATCGATTTTACTTCTCAGCAATCTGTTACGGCTTATTCTACGATTTTAAGACAGCTGTTAAGTAACTTAAGAAGGTTTCAGATATTAGTTCATCTGTCTTTCTAGATTCTCATCCACGTGCAATGAAACCACCAGAATATCGATACTGAGGTTTCACATAGAGTTCTACGAAAACGGTGTTAGTCATTCAATGGGTTTACGAATATGCATCTACTAAAGCAGCTAGGTCATGTGACACACTCGAATAACCGCTTACTTGTTCTGTTTTTATTAGAAAAAGCAACGTTATGCAAACTGATAAATAATGTCAGGTTGGTATTCATCATCTACTGACATCAGTTAGAGGAACATTGGAAATCTGGGAGCACTGGACAGCTGTTTCGTCCTAGTATGTGACTCATCAGTAATATGCACCCATAACCCCGACAGGGATGGAACCCAGGGCTTTCAGATTCCCTGGCCAGTACGTTACCATTGAGCCACTGTGTCGGAATTTTATAGTTTAAATTCCCTAATTTTGTCAATTCATGATATAGCACGACCATCACCCAATGTCATCGTTGAATATTTGTCCTCACATCCACTTGGTTTGCCCCAGCGATCATGACTTCTCATTGGAACTTTGGGAATCGCCTCTCGAAGCCAGTCACCAATGAGCACTAGATTAAATCTGGGGGTTTTTTGTGAGGATTTATCGATTTCCATGATGAATACCAGCTTGGAATCAATAACTCCCTACAATTAAGAGTTTATTTATAAAGGGTTGGTATTTATTTATTTCTTGATTAGGTTAAATCGTGCCTTTTTAAATGGTATGAATTTTCTGTTGAATATTAGTCAGACAGTATCAGCATGGAGCCTGGTATTACTGCTTAGTGGTCCAAGTTGCCATACTGTGAAGAAAAACTTACGGGAATAACGAGGGAATCTACCTTACCGTACATTACACAGGTCAGCAATGAGACTAGTACCATGAACTAGTATCACGTTTTCCTTTGGCCATCTTTAAAATATTCGTAGACTAATCCTACCGTGGATAGCATCACGCGCCTATGTAGGTGACTAAGCATGCGTAACACATGTCACTGTTACCTGAAACGACTAAGGTTCACAACTTCATCAACTGACTTGCCTCCTTTATCTGGAACTTTGTGCCCGATTCCTAAACTATTGACATACTGATTCCATGACATGGTCTGTGATACGAAGATAATGTTGGTCAGATGCCTGAAGCCTTTTTTCCTCCCCCCCCTTCGAGAAACACTTTTCGTTATCATAGAGTAATTCATGGCGAAATACTGCGCAGTGTGCTCAACTTTCAGTAGGTAATCGTATGTATGGTTTGCACCATATATAGTATAAATTCGCAGCAGCTAATCAAACCTCTGGTATCCGTATCGAGATTTCTTCGGCCACCAAAGAACCAGGGCTATTCTGACTTCCTGAGGAAGTAAGGTGATCAGGACGCTCAAATACTTTATTCTATATTGTCAGTCAAGATTTAAACTCAGACTAGTCCTGGAGCAACAGCTTACATCAGGTCGGTGACAAACATATACCAAACATTCCGAAATTGTTACTTAAAGTCTTCAGAAGACTATGCATCTTTTCAGAGTCTTCGCATAACGAGACGGTGTCGACTGCGTACTTTACGCTTGCTAAGAACTCTCCTGCAAACAGGACCACTAACTATAAAGTCAGATGAGTACAGGGTGACCTCCTGAAGCATTTCCATAACAAATTTGAAAACGGTAGGGTAGACATCGTTGACGAACATCATTTAGAGTAGACAAACCACGTGATAACTCACCTTAGGCTTTAACACGAGTATGTGTATTTGAACATAAAACATTCGATATAGTGATTTACTTATTCCGTACACGTCTCATCGATAGACGTCGTCATAAGACCTCTCTATGGATGGAGTCGAACTTCACTTTCAGGTCAAGAAGTATGTCTGTGTTTCTAGACCTGGTGAAGAGTGAAGAATTGGTCGTTTCATTCACATCTAGGTCGTAAATCTGCTTGGTTTTCTGGTGTTTGCTATTTGCGAGCCCCAGTTAAGGGCCTAGTTATTATAGAACCTGGCATCCTAGATAGTAAATTCATTAAGCTGATTTCTGTGTGGTTATAACAAAAGTTTCCCTCCTTTCTTCGATACTAGAACGATCAGGGTTGAGGGCGGTCAAATGGAATCATATGTTATTCTCGTACCCCAGCCACTATATAATCTAGTCTAACCAATAACCTTGAATTAGCGTCATTAAACGCTCTTCGTACAGACCAGTCAGCTACCGCTTCCTTCTTGTTTCAGATTGTTGAGACCCTTATCGGCTTTATCAGTAGTTGAAGGGTGTATGTCAATGTTCGATTTAGGCTGTGACTGGATAACAGTCAACCAAAGAGTGACAGAAGATCATTTGAACTGTTTTTCAAAGTATTCAACCCATTGGTTGACTTATTTCCTCTATGTCATACCACCCCAAGTCTAAATAGCCTACGACTGTAGTGCTTGAAACCCTCAGGACTGCGTCATGTGCAGGGGTTAATTAGGAGGAAACCATTAAAACTTACTGACTGCTTCTAACCTTTTATTTGCAGCTAGTTACAGTTACAATGTTTTTTTTTATAACACTGTTGCATCTGAAAAGCTGTTCAGCTACTTCTTTGAAAGCAGCTGTAGTAACCTCATCTTCAAACTGAATTCGTATCTGTCTTCCAGCTACATATTTCCTACTTCTACATATGTGCAAGCATATGCATACTCGAATCGATAGCGATGTGATCTGTCTGTATCTACCACTGAGTTGAGTTCAGTGACTAGTAGGTTAAATAATTTTTAGAATCTGTACTGGCTGAAAGTGGTTTGTTGTCTGAGCATAGTTTTATCAGTTCACTTGATTAGGATTCCGTAAGTATCACCTAAGTGCCTTACTCCCTAGTTGAGTGTCTGAACATTTAGTTTTCAGTAGGAGGCTGAACGGTTTCTGTAAGACTCATCTTTCATTTCATCCGAACTGCAGTTAGTAGATGCGTAGGCAGAAATTAGAAAGAGGCAACGACTAGCTTCAGTTATCCTCTTTAGTCGTTACCGTACCATTCAGAGGCAGAAGGTACAGTCGGCTGTCAAATGAGATACAGTTCAGTAGTGTGCTTTGTCCCTTCGAAATCAATCCTGTTCATACATATACAGAACGATGAGAACTAGTTGAGGACTTTTTAGTTTCTGAAACGGCGGTCCTCGTGAATTTACCACATCGGGTTCTTGTATGAATGTCTCAGAAACACAATATATACACATGTCCATGGCCTGAGTTTTGGCGTGGCTATTTTTGTTATCCGATTTGATGAACAATGTGGATATTGAAGACATCGTCATGCAGTTCTTGCTTCAGGAGACCAGAGATGCTGTTCTACTAACTTAAATCGTTATCACCTACGGTAGAGAGTATAGTTATTCGAATAGAAATATGAGGGAAGAATTATATAACAATGAGGTTTAACGTTGGTGGTCGTGATGGTTAGAAAGGAGTTGAGTGCTAACAAGATTAGATTGTACTTGAATATATGGTGAACTCTGGATCACAGACTATCTAAATCTTATCTCTCTGATGGGTGATGGATGGCATATAAAGTATCGTATTGATAACATCGCCGCTAACCAATACATTCCCCATAATGCATTCAGTAATCATTGGGTAATTCTATCGAAAAGAATATTAGATATATAACAATATGTTATTTGTTTTATGGAATGGTGGTGACTATCACACTGTTTTGCTTTCTACTGTTTGACATTCCCGTACTTATATATATATATATATATATATATATATATATATATATATATATATATATGTTATATATATATATATATATATATATATATATATATATATATATATAAAGAAACTTCAAAGCACAAACAAATATAAAAAATGAAAACAAACTTATTCCCCGCTGGAATCGGAGAGGCGAAATGACGCCAGTTGGTGAAAGCCTTCGGGAAGCCAATTGGCCGATGTGTCTTCTCTCGATGAAAGCGAAAGTAAACGTGGGGACATGGAATGTCCGCACGATGTTTGAACCCAGTAAGGCAGCCCAGATTGCAAAGGAGATGAGAAGGTATAACATCGAAGTGCTTGGGATTTGCGAAAGCAGATGGAATGGGAGTGGACTCTCCAAACTGTCAACTGGAGAATCAATAATCTACTCCGGTCACCCAGACGCCAACCACGAGCACACTGAGGGAGTGGCTATCATGATGTCCTCAAGAGCATCGAAGGCTCTCATGCAGTGGGAACCAATCTCCTCCAGGATCATGACAGCAAGATTCAACTCAAAAGGAAGAAAGGTCACAATCATACAATGTTATGCACCTACAAATAATGCAGAGCAAGAGAAAAAGGAGGAATTCTACAGACAACTTCAATCAACACTGGACAAGACGTCAGTTGGCGATATCAAAATTCTAATGGGCGACATGAATGCCAAACTGGGAGGGGACAACACGGGAAGAGAACTAACCATGGGTCGAGAGGCGCTAGGTGAAATGAATGAGAATGGAGAATTGTTTGCAGAATTCTGTGCATTCAACGATTTGGTGATTGGAGGCAGTGTGTTCAGGCACAAGGATATCCACAAAGCGACATGGACTTCACCAGATGGACACACTAAAAACCAAATCGACTTTATCTCAATCTCAAGAAAATGGAGACGCAGTCTACTTAACACAAGGTCAAGAAGAGGAGCAGATGTAGGTTCAGACCACTATCTAGTGCAAGGAACCTTCCAAATCAAGTTAAAAGCCTTCAAGGAAGCTGGTGATAGACCTCAATTCAAGTACAACACTCGGAAACTGAAGGATGAAACTACAAAGGAGATCTTCAAAGCAGCCATCAAGACAAAATGGGAGACGTCGAGGGACATCCCTGAAGAAACCTGTGTGGAAGAACACTGGAAGTCTTTGAAAGCTATGTGGAAAGAAACCTGCACAACAGTATTAGGAAGGAAGAAGAAAGAAGACAAGGAATGGATCTCGACGGATACCTGGAAGCTGATAGAGGAGAGGAGGATGGTGAAGCAGAAGATAAACCAGTGCAAGGATGCTCAACGACAAGAGGAACTGAGCACAATGTATAAAACACTGGATAAAGAAGTGAAGAAGAGTGCACGCAAAGACAAAAGACACTTCTACGACACACTGGCAAGTGAAGCAGAACAGGCTGCAGGTAAGAGAGACCTGACGACATTGTATCAAATAACCAGGTTGCTATCAGGGAAGAGACCAACACAGATGAAACCAATAAAAGATGAAGAAGGAAATTTAATTACAAAAGAAGAGAAACAGAGGAAACGATGGGCCGACCACTTCAAGAAGCTCTTGAATCGACCACCACCTGCACTTCGTCCAGAAATACCACCTGCAGCCGCTGAATTACAAGTGAACATAAATCCCCCAACGAAAATGGAAGTCCTGAACGCCATAAAGCTACTGAAATGCGGGAAAGCAGCAGGACCAGATGGAATACCGCCAGAAGCACTGAGAACAGATGCAGAGACAACAGCGGACATGCTCACACCACTATTGCAGAAGGTGTGGAGGGAAGAGAAGGTACCTGACAATTGATTGGAAGAAGGGTTACCTTGTCAAACTGCCGAAGAAGGGAGACCTCAGTGCTTGCAAGAACTGGCGCGGAATCACTCTCCTATCCACCCCAAGTAAAATATTAAGCCGCATCATCCTGGAGAGGCTTAAAGACGCACTGGATTCAAAACTGCGACCGGAACAGGCAGGCTTCAGGAAGTACAAATCATGTGCTGACCAAATTGCAACGCTTCGTATCATCATAGAACAGAGCGTAGAATGGCAATCAGCTCTATACCTCAACTTCATCGACTTTGAGAAGGCCTTTGACAGCGTCGACCGAGAAGTAATTTGGAAACTGCTTCAATACTACGGAGTACCGCAAACCTTTATCCGCCTCATTCAACAACTATATGAAGATGCCACATGCCAAGTAATCCACAATGGGAAGCTCAGTGATGCCTTTGAAGTGAAGACAGGAGTGAAACAAGGTTGCCTACTATCCCCCATGATATTCCTTATTGTGGTGGACTGGATCATGCAGCAAACAGTAGGCAGCGAGAAGAGGGGGATACACTGGACGACGGAAAAGAACCTAGAAGACTTGGATTTCGCCGATGACTTATGCCTAATGTCACATAAACTTGAAGATCTGCAGGCAAAAACTAACAAGTTGACAGAAGAGGCAGCTAAGACGGGACTTCAGGTGAATATAGAGAAGACAGAAGTGATGAAGATACCGCACCACCACCATCAACAACAACAACAAACTCCAATCACCGTCAACGGTAGAAACTTGAAGGAAGTAACCTCCTTCACTTATCTAGGAAGCACTGTTTCAACTACAGGCGGGACGGACGAGGACGTCAAAGTCAGAATCGGAAAAGCAAGACAGGCGTTCATTAGCCTGAAACCAGTGTGGAGATCTTCTGCACTCAGCATGTGGAACAAGATACGGATTTTCAACACCAACGTCAAGTCAGTGCTCTTGTATGGCTCAGAGACTTGGCGCGTCACGAAAGGCATTTCCAATAAACTACAGACATTCATCAACAACTGCTTACGCTCGCTGCTGAAGATCAGATGGCCAGAAAAAATAAGCAACAAGGAACTCTGGGAACGAACCAACCAAGAACCTATCACGCAACAAATATGCAGGAAGAAGTGGAGATGGATTGGGCATGCACTGAGAAGGCCGACTGAGGACATCACGCGTCAGGCCCTCGAGTGGAATCCCCATGGGAAGCGACGAGTTGGACGTCCGAGGGTGACATGGAGGAGGTCATGCGAGGAGGAAATGAGAGCTTCTGGGCTGTCGTGGAACCAGGTTCAAAAGATCTCAGAGAACAGAGGTCACTGGAGGCGTGCTACTGAAGCCCTATGTTCCACTAGGAACCCAAGGGACTAATATAATAATATATATATATATATATATATATATATATATATATATAAATCCCCGTCATCCTAAAGCTGCCTACAAATACTCATGTGTATATTTTTCTAAATATTTGTGTAAATGTTAGAAAACAGGGTCAATGTTTTATAAATTGAATGACTAGTATTTTTTTTATTATTATTATAAGTACGATTATTATTATTATTACTATTATTATTGTTATCACTAGTAGTGGTGGTGTTGTATAGTGTTATTGTTGTAATGATTGTCCTCAGCTGACCTTCTTACATTTCATAATATGCTTATATAAACTGGTTTCTGTTTACACATCTCTCTTCCCCCCCCTTTCCCTTTCTAATTTGTGTGTATACAAATGGTTAACATTTTTATAAGTGTAGATTTAATTGTACAATATTTTGTTCATTGTATATTTTACTGTACAGGAATACGATCCGTTCTTTTTGGTTGTTGTTGTTGTTGTTTGATAATAGTTGTTTTTTTAAAATGAATATGCATGTAGGTGTGCTGTGTGTGTGTGTGTATGTGTACATCCTTGTTTACGTATTTACTTATTACTTTCATTTGTTTATCCTCTAACTTATTCATTTATTTAGTTGTTTCATTTTAATGTTTGCACTTTTGTCAAAATAACTAATACCATTGGCAATTGTACTACTAGTAAAGATGATGATGGTAATAATAGCGATGATAGTAATGGTAAACTAGTAAATAAATAAATAAAACATTATATAATCACTCTCATATTCTCTGGTGTAAGGTGTACATATGAAGGTATTCTGACCAACAATGGACTAGATGGTAAGGTGTACATACTTTAAGCTCTTATGTATTCAGTATTAGTATTCAATAGTTGTAAGAGGAGGAGACCTGGATGAAGTGTAAGGAAAATATCTATTTATTTTTTTTCCCCGTGATAAATGCGTGACTGAATTTTATCCCTATCTTCGGTTTCTTAATACAGTTTTCTTTCTACTGTTATTTTTCTTATTGTTATTCACTTTCCCACTACTTATTATTGTTCTACTCTATGTTGTTATTGATATGGTTTTTATGTGGTTCAGTTTGCCTATTACTCAAGATCAGCTGATTAGTGTTTATATAATGTTACTAACATGTGACTATCATCTATCAATTGAAGTCGTTAGTTCATTAGTTTGTTTGTTGTTATAGTATGTTTAGTTTTGTTATATTATGTAATGAGTGAAATGCGTACACATTCACTTGTTCTGATGGTGATTGAGTTAGTTGTATAGTGCACACATGGATTATTCATGGTTTTGTTGGAGTGTGCGTTTGTGTATAGGCACAAGGTTCTTAGATTATTTATATTTATTTATTTACATTAAATTGAATTGCTTATGATTATGCGCCGGTATGTTGTGCTTATTTGTGTGTGTGTGTGTGTGTATGTGCGTTTGTCCTTGTTCTGGAGCAAGCTTATGCGTTCATATTTGTGCTCGTGGATTGTATTGGTTGTGTACATGTTTACTCCATAGTGTATGACATAACACAAATAGTATTGGTTTGACTATAGGCAATCTTATTGAGTGTTTATGATTTATTCTATTTAGTTATTGTTATTACTTTCACTTGTATACGCACTGATTGATCTCATTAGAGACATTTTCCAGTTCTTTCACTTGTGTTGTTTCGTTCCAACTTCGGACATATATGTGTATTTATGTGTGTCAACACTTTTGGACATGATTCTTTTTTTTTCTTAGTGTTTTGGTGTACAATTTTATTCCATTTTCATATTTTTATGAAAAAATGTTTCAACACTTGAGTGTTTTCAAGAACTAAACCACGTGAACTGAGATTAAACTATGCAGAGTTCATCAATATACCTTATATTATCCCGTTGTTGATTGAACCGGATCGATCAGTGTCTATTGGCATATGGGCTCCTATGCGGATGCCTCGGTGTTATCTATCGTCTCAATCTTATAGTAATGACAAATAGTGGCTAGCAGTGGAATCTAGTTTGGCGTGCGTTCCGTCCTACTCGTGACTCGTCAGCTAGTTGTACCTGCCTCCCAGTGAACGATATTGCTCCTACTAGGACTCGACCCCTGGACTGATCACTTCAAACGCCAAAGCGTTATCCACTAGGTCATTCAATCATAACGGCCACTTCTTGTGCGGTGGATATAGTTTCTATGTTATTGCTAGTGGGGGAATAACATCGCGTACTAGGAGGGAGGTACACTCAGCTGACGAGTCTCAAATGGGATAGAACATGCGTTCTGGATTCCATTGCTACCTACCGCCCATCATTACTTTAAGAGTTTATCAATTTTCATGTGGACAGGAACTACAAGTTGTAACTGACCACCGTGATCCAGTGTTCAATATTTGTAATGTATTAGAATGGGATTAACTCCGCCTAACGATGTTTTCTTACCTCATTTTTTTAATAATCATACTTTTGCCAATAAACAATACTATTTTCAATCAGATTTGACTATGGCAGTGATTACGTCGTTTTTTGTCTTCAAATTATTATCATTATTATCTGCTTCGTTAGAAAATACTCCCAATTGAATGGAGTTGTTTTTTTATCGATTGTTTTGTTTTAAAACATATTTTTGTGGTAATCAGTGGTGAAGTCATTTTTCTGCACCAGTTTTGAACAGAACAACTGAATTGCAACCTTCCATCGCTTAAGTTATCCTGCTCCCTAATATTTTTGTTTTTTTGTTGTAAAGCTTACTTTTCACGCAAAACACTCATTTTTCTTCGAGATATGGAGGGAAAATTATCTCCTTTGATGGTGGTGTGATCTAGACAACATCATCAGTAAGAAAGAAGTGAGCGATAAGGTTTCCTCCACAATTTATTTAGTAGTTTATCTTGATGACTTTGTTTCTGCCAGTCTTGTCACTGTCTCCATGCTTATTTTGATTGGTTGTTCTGATGACCTGAAATTTGACCTTGTTGTTTCTTATTGGTCAACAGATTGACTCAATGTCAATATGTCCGCTGATCACTGACTGAACTGATTACCAGGTTTCTAAAAATTCTCTTGGCATTCTTTGTATTTTCACAATTAAATTCATGTCCACAATTTTCTCTACGTATTGATATGAGCGAAGATATTTCATGATACTTCACGGTTAGTTAGTTGATGTTCATGTAGACGGATACGAAGAGGGCTACCACACTATCCGATGTAGTGTTTTTCGCGGTTTCTGCAGTTTATTTTGTGGTAATTGTTTGGTTTATTTTCATTTCCTATTCTATCTTTTGGCTTGCATAACAGAGATTGAAGAGATTTTGTAGGCTTGTGGGATACAGCGATTCCTTGAGTATTCTGCTAAATATGTTTTATTCCTTTTTATTTACACTGTTCAATCTGTGCTAATCACTTTCTTAGACTTGTATTGAATCATTTAATATATATACCGAATATGGTCTCGTCAAGCTATTCTTCTCGATGATTCAGCTTATCAACAGAATATGATCGATAGAACTTTATGAATATAACTTAAAGTCTTTACCGTATCTTTAACACCTTTTATGAAAGTTATTTTGTCTTGTCAAGTTCTACCATAGCTCACTGAGTGTTTTCGTTTAGCAAAGGACTTTAAACATGCCTCAGCCATCAAATAACTATTAGTACCTCGTAATTATACTCTGATATATTATCGTCTCAAAACGAATGGTTAAATTCCCTTGTGGAATACGCTAGTCAGGTAACGAGAAACAGCCTAAATCTATCGTATTTTACTTCGCTAAATCAAAGTAAAACTGAACTAGATGTTACACTTCTGTTCCCTTTCATTTTTTAGGAAAGATATGAATTTAGGAGTAGTATTCACCATGGACTGACATCAGTTGGGGAACCACTGGAAATCTGGGAGCACCGGACAGCTGTTTCGTCCTAGTATGGGACTCCTCAGTAGTACGTCCCCACGACCCGGCTAGGAATCGAACTCAGGACCTTCAGGTTTCACAGCGAACGCGTTAACCACGCAGCCACTCCGTCGGTTTCCAGTGGTTCACAATTTCCAACTTCTGTCAATTCACGACATAGCGCGACTGTCAGCCAAGGTCTTCAGCTAGCTACCACTTCACTCCCGACTGGTTGACCCTACAGGTCACGGCTTCTCACAAGAGCTTCCTGATATCCATCTGGAAGCAAGTCATGTCATGGGTGCGTACTGCTGAGGAGTCCCATACTAGGACGAAACAGCGGTCCAGTGCTCCCAGATTTTCAACTGATGTCAGTCCATGATGAATACTACTTCTAAATCAAAAATCCCTATTCATCTCAAAAAAGATATTAATGTTTGAAAAATAATTTTAAAAATTGCCTATTTTTTGCCTATGAAGATGTGTTCTTTTGTATTTTACTTAAAACATAAACTTGATACAGTATCGATACCAAGTAGTACTTTGTAAAAAATAGTATGCCGCAATTCTGATAATATAAAAGAACCATAAAAGGAAAAATGAAGCAGTAATCATAGAAGCAGTCTCATTAAACATATCTCATATAGTTTTCGTTACTTTCACCTCTTCGAGAACACGAGCTTCAAGAAGAAACCCCTATCATGACCACCACTAGTTTTAATTCTGAGCTATATCTGATAACGCATAGAGTCACGAAGTTTTGGTTCCCGTATTCCAAACCATAATGCGACCACACATGCTATCATATATCCTGTGGGCCTTTTCATAGATTACCTGTTTCTTAGTTTCTTTCAACCGTTAAAGATGTGTTTTGGACCGATATGGGTAACTATTCACTGTCTATCTTTTTGCAGTGGGAATCTGTCAGTGCACACTATTAATTTCGTTTTTACTAATAACATCTTTGAATCGTAGGTACGATAAGGAACTCAATTTACGGGGATTTATTAATTTCAAGTTGGTGGACGTGATGACAAATTCTCAATGATAACGTTGGTTGAAATATGGACCATTGGATTCCGACCCAGTGGCTCAATGGTAACGTAGTGATCACGGAATCTGAAGGTCTTGAGTTAGATCCCTGGCAGGGTGGGGTCATGAGTGCACACTGCTAAGGAGTCCCATACTTGTGGGGCTGTTCAGTGCTCCCAGGTTTCCAATATTACTCCAACTGATACCAGCCCATGACGAATTCCAACATCTGACTTTACTGTCCCAGTCTATTTGGACCTGTATTTCTGAATTGTATTTGTTAGTTGTAGTGTTTCGTAGGGTGTATTCTTAGTCTGTTATATTATTCTATACACATATATATTCATTTCTGTCTGCTAAATATATTGCTTAAATTAACTGTAAAGCTACACGTTTATCTAATCACCGCGTGTGTCAACTATCTATTTAGTGATAATTAAACTTTTAGTAGGAGTCTGATGGATAGACGACAAAAATCATTAGGGCGACAATCTGTGCAGCATGACTGGAAATTGATGTTGGTTAGATAGATGCATTTACTCTACCATCAACTTCCTCGGTTTGTTACCTCCTGGTATTCCATACCTATTTATTTTTCATGTTTTTTTCCTCTGTATCATGGCCATCTTAGAATAATATACGTTATTTTCATGATATTCTAGTCTTGTAGACTATACTTAGCAAGTGGAATAGAGTGATTTCATAAACGATAATTTTATAGACGGGTATTCCGGCTATAGTAATGATGGATAACGCTCTGGCGTTTGAAGCGATCGCTCCCGAGTCTGAATCCCAGTGGGAACAACACCACTCACTTGGAGGCAGGTACATCCAGCTGATGAGTCCCAAATAGGACGAGATGCCCATCCTGGATTCCGCTGCTAGCCACTACCCATCATTGCTATCATTAAAACACAGGTAATATCGAGGCATCAGAATAGGAACGCATATGCTAATAGAGACCTATCAATTCGGTCCAGTCAACGACGGTATAATACGGGTATTTTGGTTGTCAGAAAGTTTTGTGACCATTTCTCTAACATTAGTAGTTTACTTTCACGAAGTGATATTTAACGAGGTGTGATTTCATAGTCTTTGTTATCATAGCTTATGCATCTCCGTTGTTGAATTGGATCGAGTTGGTCGACCATTATTGGCATATGAGCTCGTGCGCAGATGCCTTGATATTGCTGGAATCCAAGACGCGCGTTTCGTCCTATTTTGGGACTCGTTTGAAGCGAACGGTCTTGAGTTCGTGTCTTAATCGAAACATTATCACCCATTAGAAGATGGGTACGTCCAGCTGATGAATCCCAAATACCTTGAAATGCGTATCCTAGATACCACTGCCAGCCCACTATCCACCATTAGTATTAATATCAGAAATGAAATTTCACCTTTAAAAATCCTGTCTATCCAAAAGTTGAACATCTACTTGTTCCTATTTCTCTTCAATATAAATTCTTGAGATGGAGATAAACAGTCTCAAAGAAGATGTCGTCAAAATAGAACTCTTACAATGCCTGTAAAGCTGCTTAACCTTGATTAGATGATTTTTTGGAAACCTGTTGAATACGTTTTTTCCTTCTTAGTATCCTCCTTAATAGCCCATTTGAAAAAAAAAGAAATACTTTTTTGATGAATTGTTTCTCATTTGTCGTTTAGATAAATCTATAGACTGGACAAGTGTATTGATATATGTAAACAGATGGATGTGTTATCGAAGCTTTGTCTACTACCCTGAAGTTTTGTACTACCTATCTTTCATCTTTTGGTCCATTGTTGCTTTTATTATTTTAAGAGGTATTTTGTATTTCTGTGTGTTTGTTTGTTTGTTCTTTTAGGATAACTAGTACATCATAAGTGTACTTCAAGGTAAATGAGTTGATCTGTGTATTCATCAGTCGCTTGTGTATATGTTTGTAAACAAAGCAAAACTTGATGATAGGTAAACAAGCCTTGTAAAAAGAAAAGCAAACAAAAACAAAAGCAATTATATTTTGTTTGTTTATTTTCTTATCCAAAGGTTAACACATAACTTATACATCAAATTTTATTCTAAGCCTAACAATAGTGTTGATGATAATGATGACCTTGTCCTTAATATGTTCTTCAACTGCACTTATCGTTGTATTTATTTCTCCTGTTTTCTTCACTTACTTGTTTATATGCATCATGATCTTGTATGTTCTGATCTCGCCATATATATATATATATATATATATATATATATATATATATATATATATATATATAAAATGTCAGTTTCATATATTGTTTTTGTTACGTTGATGATTTTCTTAACTGATTTCATTCGCTTTACCTTTTCGTTTGTATATTTTATTGTTTGTTTATTTATGGATTGGAGTGGTTTTCCTCAAAGTACATTTTTTTATTTTGTTGAAAAAAAAGATGTTTAACTGTTGTGACAGGAAAAACAACCTAGAAAAATGTTTTGTTGGTTAACGGGAACTAAATACTGTTTAATGTACACGTGTGTATAACGTTTTATCATTATGACTACCTGAGATAGTCACAATTTACCAGACTACTATTCATACTGGGTGATGGATGACTGAAGGTGAAATGAAAATTTAGACTAGAACCGAATTCGAACCAGCAACCACCGGGTTCCCAACTCGATGCTCAACCAACTGACCTTCAAGGTCCGACTGCTGACCAGATTTTTATTTCAATTCAATCACAAGCAGGGTTTTGCCCGACTACCATGTGAATTCATGACGCGTTATTACTACTCAATCGTATTCACACTGGCTGCCTAGTCAGGACTTCTCATCGCAATCGAAATGTAACTGAATTAGAATGAGAGCATCATATTGATTATCATTTGGACTATCTGAGTGAGATAACTGTGGTTTGGCAGACTGGTGTTGGTGCTGGATGATGAAGGCGAAATAAAGATCTACCAGGCAGCCGGACCTCGTAAGTCAGTTGGTAGATTATCGGAACGGAAACCCGGTGGTCACTAGTTTGAGTCCAGTCGGGGTTCAGATTTCCATTCCACCCTCAATCATCACCCAGTATAACGTTTTGAAAAATATCTTAAATTCCTTCCTTTACACCCCTGATACCTTGTTGATTCTTGATCTTGGATGACTTGTAAACAAACTGAAGGTGGTTGAAAGGACCTTACTCTCTTTCTCTACGCCATTATAATACTCATAGTCATCTGCATAGTATTTATCGCTGTGTGTGAAATTAATCGTGGAGAAGTCTTACATGACCTCATGGTTTCATACTTGCCAACATTCAACAGTAAAATGTGAATATTACCTGGAGCAAACTCATTTTCTTCTTCAGCCCAGACAGACAGACAGAATCAACGTAGAATGCGGCACCCAAGTGCATCGGTTCAAGTTGTCACACTTCACAGTAGCACAGAGAGAACAGATGAAAAGAAGAAGAGTGATACTAAAGCAGACAAAGGCGTATGGGAGAAGAGAGAATTTACAAACGAGAGTTAGTGTAAATATTGAAGCTTCAGAAGGACCCGTCACCACGACCGATTTCCAACCATGTCACCAAGAATCCTCAGTTATTGATTCCTGCTGTCTCAGCGACCCCATCCAGATAGTCCACACCCCCTTACACGGCTCAGACTAACAGTGAGGGACTTTGTGCACTGATGCTGCATATTAGTCGGATCACTGTGAGCCTTTTTTCGATCTAGTCCAACTTCTGCTAGCACTGCGCTTCCAGGTTGGGCAACGGGTCAGTATGCTCCATACATATTTAAACCACCACAATCGCTGAAGGCTTACAATCTCAACGACAGACTTCCCTTCCCTGCTTAGTACCGGCATGAATCTGTATCGAAGTTAAAAACGTCACCGTTAAGCTATTTTAATTATGATCCCTGTGGTTCATTTACGCTTGCTTAAGAAATACGCCTATTTTATAATGATTTGTCTGTGTGGTCTAAGAGAGTGCATGAACGATGAGAGAGATTCTCTCTATAATATTGAGGATTTTTCCAACTGATATTAATTTCAGTGTAGTATTTGTTATCAAACAATATTTTATTCTCACCTCCAACGATGAATAACTTTGAAAGAATATCGGTCTCTTTTCAAGTGCTTAATACGTAATATTAAATCACTGTGGAAGTTTGAATTCAATCAGCTCCCAAGTTCTCTGAAAGTCAACTTCATTTAGAGTGTTGACGTTGACACCGAGAGGAATGAGGAACAAATAACACTAAATAATGTATATATTCTTAACAGTTTTCAAATCTATTTCTCAGGAGTTACTTGAGAACTCCATCACTTAGTCAGGTTTGCAGATAAATATATGAATGTCTTGGTAAAATTGCTTCATACATTAGACTCATTCGTGATCATTACGTATAATAAACAATAACGATAACGCACTCAGTAACCTTGTGCACATTCGTGCAGTAGGTAATGAGCCACACTTATTGTGTGGCTACCTGGCTGCATAAACTTTCGGTAGGTGGGGTGGCGTTCGAACCCATGATTCATTGGTTGAAAGTTATTTCCCTAAACCAATGAGCCACACTTCCACCACTACGTATAAATTGTATAAACAACTAAGAATAGTGATATTTGCTAAAAAGGAAGTTGACAGTTAGAGCATTGTTGAAACAGCCACTAATAAGAAATTATGCTTCAATTTATATTTGAAACTTTTATCTGTCAAGTTTGTGTGTACATGTTAAGGCCATGATAGTATAAACCTTGATATTATCGTTATTTTGATTAATATTTATTTATATAAACTCATATAATGCGTTCATTTCGGACTTTGTAGTCTGTTTATTGATGTAATTGCAGTAAATTTCACTATAATTGTGTAATTTTTAATGATAATAATAAAATATTGATGACCGAGTAATTTAACTGTTAGCTTTCACTTTCTAATGAGAACATGTCCTGCACATACCGAACCACCGCCTATCTCGATGTGCCATGTTAGGAGAAGTTGGATTCGATCGAAAGAGGGTTCAGAGTTGCCAGAACAAGTCATGGCACCAGTCAATGAAGTCCCTGATTATTGGTGTAGGGAGATGTTGACTACCTGGTTGAGAACTCAGGACTGTTGGTGACATGACTGAAAATCACCAGTTACAACAGTGCAGATATATTCACTTATTGACATTTAAAGGTTGAATGTTTACACTAACCGTTATCTTCAAATAGTTTGTTCTGTCACACAACTTTTTTTAACTTTGATATCACTCTTCTGTCCACTTGTTCCTTGTATATTTCTGTGAATTTTGGCAACTTGAACCAATAGACTTGTGTACAAGGTTTAACGTTGATTTGATCTGTCTTTCTGACTCACCAATGATTATATATTACCTGAGTGATGGCAGTGTTAATAATGATCTGAGTGAAATGCTCTATTATATGGTTTTGGGAAATCCTAAGTAAATGTAGTCGACCTGAAACCAATAAATGAATCCACACAAACCTCAAAATTGACTTACTGACTTGTTTGTTTATTTAAATACAGACTACTGATCATTAACTTTCAATGTAGAATGTTTCTGATTCATTCATGCCTTGATTCTGTACTGACTTAAGCGGTAAAGAAGACTTCAATCACAACAGGCTTCAAAACAAACAGCTATGCTGATCAGCTCTCAATTTCAGTTCAATCACCTGTTTTTGTTTTGAAATTAAAACCTCGACGACTGAAGAATGAATGTTTGCAACTCAACAACTATGTGAAGGTTCTTGCAGTAGGTACATGTCTTGTGCAAAGGTTGAGTGCTTAAGCCTCATTGGGTTGAACGGAGTTCTACCGCATCATCCAGTATTAGATGGAAGTCAACTGCTTAGAATAATGAATGGGTCACAGTTCTACTGTCGTCTTTATTGTTGTATATAAGATATGATTTTCACCTATTGAAGAATAGGATCTGAATTGTTTTGTGATTGATTTTGGGGCACAAAACATATCCTGCTCGTTTTCAAAGAATACTGTATAAAACGATGTTTAGAAAAACTTTTATATGTTCAGTTCTGATGTTATGCAAATAAAGTAGCTCAGCTGTCTTCTAAACTTTAAGTGATTTCTCAAAGCAGTTTTCATCAAAAACCAACATTAGCTAGGGAAGCAATTGACCATCTTGTAGATATTTGTGCAGTAGGTAATGAGTCACGCTTAATCTTACTGAGGTTCAGGTATGCATATAGATGGGATTCAAAAAATGGTAGTATTTTGTGTTTCAGATTTACAAGATTATAAAAATTTGGGATGACATTGATTTCAGGGGAGAAAATGGTTCAGAACGTGTTTATGTAACTCATTATTTCAAGTTACATTCTTCTTTCTTGGAGAAAAAGTGAAGGAGTAGGCAGGAGTAATGCAGACAGGAATTTTAGCCTTTGAAATGAAATCGAACATAGATATGACTAACTTACCAACGTGAATTTCTATCAGCATCAGTTGATCCTTTTTTAACTAGAAATTTCTCAACAAGTCAGCGCAGTCTTCATTTAAACCAGTCTAGCGATTTCCATAGCTCTACCTGACACATCACTCGATACAAACGGGTATTGTAAATGTTTACTACCTAATCTAAACTTATTTCATTAGTCAGGATTTATTAGTTTATTGTAAGATTCCTATTCTTCTACAGCGAATATTTTAAAACTGCTAGTGATATACTATAAAATGAGTACGAAACGAAGAAAATGCACTCAGTCACCTTGTGTCCATTAGTGCAGAAGCGATGAGCGACACTTATTTTGTGAGGGTCAGTGATACTACCTGGCTGCTTAGACCTCAGTAGGTGGGGTTCGAACCCGTGACCCACTGGTTGAAAGTTATCTCCCTGAACCAATGAACTACGGTCCACTCTACGAAATGAGTATTACTGTTCAATCAATACTGCACTCACTTCTCAAAATATTATGAAGTCAATTACACTAAATGTGATTCCGGCGGATGATCGTTTTGATTGATAGATTGACTATTGTGCATAAAAATGTGATAATCTAACGAAAGCTGAATTCAGGATCGGTAGCCCAGTCGCTGACTATTTCGAATCTTATTCTGACTCAGTTTTCCTTTCAAATAACTGATGTTATGCTAATGTTGCGGATGAATCGAAAGTGATAAGTTGTTAATCCGTCCACCTTATGCATTTTAACCATCTGAAAAAGATATTGCTGAATATTTCCTTTTTTCTAATGTTAAAACTGACTAGATTATCTGTGTAAATTATCTTATTCAATATGCGTTTTTTGTGAGTCAACTACGTTTCAACTTTATTTCAATAAGATTTTTCATGATTTATTATTTCGATGTTGTTACTTGTATTAGAAACTGACCAATTCGGTCCAATCAACGACGTGATAATACAGGAAACAACATAAAAAGTATACCTGTTCCACAAGAAGTGTCCTAATGAATAATGCTCTGAAGTTTGAAGTGATCGGGTCTTAGTGGGAACGAAATGACTCACTAGGAGGCAGGTATATCCAGTTGACGAGTCTTAAATAGAACGAAACCCACGTGAAATGAGTTCACTGTCTCAATTGTACTTTCTGAATATACTTGTAAAACCAATGATTTGTCCTGTAGAGAAGTAGCATAGTTGAAGATGGCTACATTATTATTTACCTGAAATCTGTATTGATTTAAAATGTTACTTCAGAAGTAACTTTAATAATTGTATGTCAGACTTTTAAGCTTTATGCTTACATTATTTCATCTGGGTCTTGATATCTTGGCCTGTAAGATTCAAAAGACATCTACACTATTGTATACAAAATAGTTGAAATTGGAATACAAGTCGGGAAATAAATTTATTTATCAATCTACGGATTTTTATGCATCATTTCTTTAAATACAACCAAACTTAACTGTCATTACTGTGATAAACAGTTTGACAATTCATATAGATACCTTTGTGTATACATGAATAATGAACAAGTGGTATTTCATAAAATATAACAAGTAAGAAAAGAACCTAATTTCTGAGTTGTATTTTGTGATGTAGGTTACTTATACTAGATGATAATTGAAGATGGAATGAAAATTCGGGCTGCCACCGGATTCGAACCAGTGACTGAGTTGGTAGAACATCAGGTCGGAAACCGAATGGTTTGAATTCTCATTTCACTTTCGATTGTCACCCAGTCTGCCAAACCACGGTTATCTCATTCAGATAGTCCAAATGATAATCAATATGATGCTCTCCCTCTCATTCTAATTCAGTTACATTTCGATTGCGATGAGAAGTCCTGACTAGGCAGCCAGTGTGAATACGATTGAGCAGTAATAACGCGTCATGAATTCACATGGTAGTCGGGCAAAACCCTGCTTGTGATTGAATTGAAATAAAAATCTGGTCAGCAGTCGGACCTTGAAGGTCAGTTGGTTGAGCATCGAGTTGGGAACCCGGTGGTTGCTGGTTCGAATTCGGTTCTAGTCTAAATTTTCATTTCACCTTCAGTCATCCATCACCCAGTATGAATAGTAGTCTGGTAAATTGTGACTATCGTAGGTTGTCAAAATGATATAGGTTATTCTCTGATAGGTGAGTACAATCATGAAGTCTATCAGCTGGATGAACGCAATCGGCAGGAAGTCCTGGACTTAGGGTTTCGTGCTTTTTGGCACTTGTCAGGAAGGCATATTTCCAACCTCTAAGGAACTGATATCCCTCCGGAGATTTAAACCTGCGTTATGAATTCTCATAGATTATCTAACTGGGATTGTCAAGATGTTTAGAATCAGTGGCCGAAATAACTTGGTGATATGACTTTAAACTAGTCAGTGGTATAGATTTACCTACCCGTCATCCTGTTAGCCGGTCAACATGCGTTATTAGTGTGTGACAGTCCAAGTTGCTATAACTAACACCAGCAGATTAAGTCAGAGGACATCAAGTCTCCAACCACTGATTTCGGTTGGCACACGAACGTGAAAGTCTACGTTCCCCTAGGAGCTGTGACTCAGTGGTTTAAAGAGTTAACTTTCAACCAGTGGGTCATGGGTTCGAACCCCACCTCATCTACCGAGGTTTGGGCAGCCAGAGAGTATCACTTGCCTTCACACAATAGATATGGCTCGTCGCCTACTGCACGGCTGTGCAGCACAAAGTGACTGTGTTGTAACATTTGTCTATACGACTTAGCCCAATAATCAGGGACTTCACAAACTGATGCTGGCCGTTTTTTCTTTATCATATATACAATAATCCCTCTGATCTAGTATCCGTTTTCTTTACTTCAGCAGTATTCAGTTTTTCTACACTTATTCGAATTTACATCTGAGACATATTTATCACTTATCGATTCAGCCTATCGAAACTGATTATCTGATCTGTTAAGAATAATAAGATAATTATGTTTATGATAAGTATACAATTTATAAAGCTCAATTCAGCAAACTGAAAGATTTTAGGATTAACTAGATTGTATGAGGAAATGGTTTCCCAACAAACTACTCTCAATACTGAAGATCAGATGGCCAGAAAGAATAAGCAACAAGGAACTCATTCTGGCCAAGTAATGAACCAACCAAGAACCTATCACCCAACAAATATGCAGAAAGAAGTGGAGATGGATTGGGCATACACTCAGAAGGCCGATTGGGGACATCACACGCTAGGCCAGATGCTTGAGTGGAACCGAGATAGGAAACGGCGAGTTGGGTGTCGGAGGTGAAGGTGACATGGAGATCATGTGAGGAAGAAATGAAAGCTTGTGGGCAGTTGTGGCGACAGGTTGAAAAGACTGGAGAGAACAGAGTGCAATGAAGCCCTATGTTCGACTAGGAAAAAAATAATGATGAAATGGTTCCGTAGTATTTAAGAATCAATTTCTTATATACACTAGAAACTGGTAACAATTCATTTATTTGGATTGTCCATTTTGAGTAGGAAACAGTACTGCATTTATGAAGATTACGTACCATATTTTTGTAGATTCCTTTAGGAGTAATGTGTGATATTGTCGTGTACCACTTGTGTTTATATATGAAGATAACTTATTATATGAGCAAACTGTATGGTATTTTGTTCCATGATTTCTCGAATGCTGTGCATTTATAGCAACATATCTTACACTGTCTATGACACTATAATATATAATAGAAATCCAAACTAAATCCAGGTCCATGAACGCTTATATGGCCTATGATATTACTTAACTGGTCAAAAATGGGACTGTAATCTATGACCGACTTTTTGAAATCTGAGTTTTTAAACTGATGAAATTGCATTTGTTCCGTTTGAATTGTTAACATAAAATATTCGCTTTTTTATTACATGATTGGATAAGAAAACAGTATAATTCTTTTAAACTAAACGGTTGGCGTTAGACACAGGAGTGCAGTTACAAGATATTCATAGTTTTATATTACAAGTTATCCTTACATTTTTTTTGTTGTTGTAAATTACAGGAAATCAAAACAACTATCCCGTTCAGTGATATTATCACGTGATCGAGATACAGCTGCTTTACTCACTAATAACTCTGGTGTGAATTTCCGTTTTAAACAAATTTTGAATAGTGAAGAAAGTGTAGATTCTTCGCATAAAATCTATCGAAGTATAACTAGAGTATCAGAAATTTCTTCAGATACTAATAATTCATCTAATATAGTGTTTACATCTCATTTAAATAACGATCTTAATAGTTCAGAATGGATGAAATTGTCTAGTCTTGGCAGTAATAATTCATTATTATCACCAGCATCATCATCAAAACTTCAAGGATTATGGCAATTATCAGATGTAGAATTTCAAAAGAATAGTTTATCTTATCCAGCTCAAATGATCAAAGCCAATCAAAATTTAAATAATCTTACAATATCTATGAATAGAAATTTACCTAATCCAGAGGTAAGTTAATTTTGGCAAATTATATTGCTTTGTTATTGCTAGGTATTATCATTAAAGTAGTTGTATAATATGCAGAAATTAGGTTTGAACACCTCCAATTAACGTTATACATACATACATACATCATGATTACAGCTAAATAAATTGTTAGTTTATGCACAATTTATTGGCAAAGTTTCTGATCTAACGTAAACTAAATTGTCAAGTTGCAAATTTACTAGTTACTTAAAGTATTAACAGAGTTTTGAAGAAGCTTATGGAAAATGGATTTAAGTTAACTGTATTGCTTATATTTTTGAGGCTGTCATGAAGTTTTAACTCTTCCTACTCATCCTGAAACCTTACAGACTGGTTTTTGTATCTGAAGATAATCTGAGTGTATAAACTGTAGTTTTGTAGAGCGCAATGAATAAACGGGAATGTAAGATAGTAAAATATACACTGAGTCTTATTAAAAGAATAATGTTGACTACCACTCTACGCCCATTTCAGCTGCCAATGAACCAGTGCTATCTATTCGAGATTAATATGTCGAAATCGTCCTAGAAAAAATAGCCAGTCTACATAAAATATGGTTTATCAGTGGCGCATATTTCCAGCTTCTGTCAGTTCACGACATAGCGCGACCAGCACCCAATGTCACTGTTGAGTATTTTCCCAACATCCTCCAGTTTTGCCCCACCGATCACGACTTCTCGTTAGAACTTCAGGAATCACATTTCAAAGCTAGTCTCCAATGAGCCCTAGATCAACTCAATTTCGGGGTTTGGGGAGATTTAGTGATTTATCAAGTTGGTATTCATCATGAACTGACATCAGTTGGAGGAATATTAGAAACCTGGAAGAACTAGGCGGCTGTTTCGTTCTAGTATAGGACTCCTCAGCAATGCGCACTCACGACCCTACCGGAGACTGGCAAAAGTTGGAAACATGGACCATTGGATTCCGACCTAATGGTGACGTGCTAGTCACGGAACCTGAAGGTCCTGGGTTTCATCCCTGGTGTGGTGGGGGTCATGCTGAGGAGTCCCATACTAGGACGAGATAGCTGTCCAGTGCTCCCAGGTTTTCAATGTCCATCCAGTTGATATCAGTCCATGATGAATACCAACTCGCAAAAATCACTAAATCCCCACAAGCCCCTAAATTAGATTTGCTTGAAGTGCATCCGATACTGCAGGTAGTAGAAGTTATTTGATTTACACTGTAACCTGGTGAGAAAATGAAGATAGGAACTTGAAAAACTAGTTTTCTCATCAAATTGTCTTTCATAGTCACTAATTAGTAAATTCATGTATTTAACGTGTTCTAGAAAGTCTCTGTATTATTTTTTTATTATCTACCTTCACCCTGATCCATCTTCTTGAAATCTATTTTCAGCATGTAAGTGACGGGGACTCTACGGTGGTCAGCGATCCCCTACTTGTATCTGATACTCATCCAACTGATCTAAGCGCCACTACAAGCACTGTTGATTCGACACAGAACCGAAAACATCGACATTCTGACCAGCCATTAACATCATCTACATCAATGTTAAGCACATCATCACCACCGTTTTGGGCATCTAAATGTTCTCGATCGTTAAACGATAAACACGAAGAAAAAATTCAGAGTTCATTTTTTACAAATCCTGCCTTTTATGCAATGCAATCCTAGAGTTTATTATCATTATTATTATTCCTACGACTACTACCAATATTGTTCTTTCCCCCTTTCTATTCCAATGAATAAGTGTATTTTAAAATGAAGATAACAAAAAGCAAACCCTAGATCTGATGATAGTAATAAAAAATACAAAGAAATATCTTTGTTTTTAAGAAAGCTTAGATAGACGCCTTCGCCCTCCCGTGAAGGAAAAGCATTACTACACTACTAGAGCTGCATATCTTACTTCTACAATGTATGAGTGCTGTAGCACTATCTCATAATTAGGATGGAACTGCTGCATAGAAAAAGTCTTTTTGGTGAATAATATAATTATTGACAGGGAATACAAAGGTAAGAAAAAAAAATCATCGGTGAGTTATTGTTTCAAAAATGCATATAGATAAAGAACAGTTAGGTTGTCGTTCCCAATGAATGCCCACACATCAAAGTTTATTCGTTTCGTAGAGCGAATCCACTTGGTCCAACCAGTGTTACTGTACGTGTTGAACTTGTACCACTAGCCACTGTAAATGCAGATGAGTTGGTGACAAATGTAGTAGTTGTACTGCCTAGTGGACGTTTGAGACCCATTGTCATATTAGCCATCGACGCACGACGCTCAGCAGAGCTTATCATCAGATTCACATCTTGTAAATCTTTACCAGTACTTCGACCCACTGTGAAAATAACTTTTTTCGGCGACAGACTAACTTGTTGTTTCACTGGACTGATAAATATGTTGCGATTGCTAGCCAAACGTCTAAAATTAAGCAATAAGTTTGCAGATTAATTGACGTCCATTTTTCTCAAAGTACAGATAAATAAACAAATATTTTAAGAGCAGCATGATGGAAAGTTGTATTTAATCCACTTATAACTGTATGTTATATAATAAACACTCATTTGTGAGATAAAACGCACAAAATGAGTGACTAGGAATTAGGTACATGTTAACTTTTACGATCCATACGATTACGTCTAAGACACAAAAGGAAGTAGATTTCATAGAGGTACTAATAGAAGGCTGAAATCTACTAGCGATGAAGACATTATTAAAAACCGATTAAATTGTTGTGTCAGGAAATATTGAAACAGTTCCATCTTTAACAGTAAATAGACTGACGGTGAGTATATTTGCGCAGATGATAATTTCACTGAACTATCCACATGTGACGACCTTTCTTTATTACTGGTTGTGGAATTTTTTCCTGACTTCTACAGGATTTTATATCAGAAACTGCACATGTCGCGAGCAACACAAAGAAATTTGAGTAGTGTAATTTAGGAATGAAAAAACTAACCGCCTAAACACCAACGATATGCGATGATCAAATAAAATTAACTATGTATATAAGAATATAAGCTAAGAACATAAGAAAAGTTGTTTTGCTGTCGTAAACAATATGTGGTAATTTAAAGGAAGCAGGGCTTGTGGAGGTGTATTTCGTCAAAATGGACCAGTTTTCCCTATAGTTTTGTCGGAATGGAACCTCAGCTATTGGTTGAAATCTACTGACTATGTGAAGATTTCCGGAAAAATACTATGACAATAGCGTTGGATAGATTAAAGAAAAACCTAGGATTAGTTGTTCAGAGTTTTGGAATATCTGCGCTTGACTATAAACTGAGCGATATGCGACCGACGAATACAGATGTTACCATCTCTTCGTTTACGTCAAAAAAAACTGACAAACTTTTACATTCAAACAAATAGGATCGTACTATACAATCTTGAGTACACCACAGAGATGGTCTCCGCAAGTCATTGTATTTGCTGGCAATCAAGTGCTCGATTGAATTAAACTGTTTGTAGTCTACCAAAGCCGTAAATTTATTGTCAGTCGAAAACTGCGGACATCAGCAGCAAGTACATTATCCTTTTGAAGTCCAACATGAATTTGAGATCCGTAAAGAAGCCTAATATTTCTCAATAAATGTCTACATTCAGTGGAATCGGCAACTAAGATGACTTTAAATTGCATAGCGACATGCTTTATGGCTAACCACGGGAGCCCGATGAAAGTGCATATATATAAGGAGATAAGCCTGTAATTTGGCAAGAACAGCAAATCCATGTAACTGAAAACAATCAACCACATATAAAAATCATAACTACGTTTGCAGTCGTAGAAGTACTTCACTGTGATTTAATGTACCTTATTGACAAGATTTAACCGTGTTCTAAGGTTCGTATAAACAAGGTTTAATAATCTTTTACTGATTCCAACTAATTGTTTCGTGAAAATTGGTTCTGAACAATATTATTCATTACGCCACGAAGAAAATGTCAGCGTCTGTTTGCGTAAATGATGAGTACGATCCAAAATACACTACATACTCACCTAGCCTGCATCGCATCTCCCGAAGCAGCTGTTGCATCAAGTCCTAGATTGACTACTGCAGCAGAATCCGTTGATATCAAAGTGTTCAACTGCATAGGCATCGGTGATAAAGATGGATGAAGTGTCCACTGACTCAGTACAGAATTCCCACTGGATGCGAATGACTCGGCACTAGACGTGTGTTCTGTATGAACGTTAGGATCCGTTTCGTTATAGGTGGAACGTACAGCTGCCGCCTTCTTAATAAAGTCTTTCATTTGTTGTAGGAAAATAAGGTTGTAGAATCGAGATAGATCTCCACGTTCTTCAGTATTACCACGACCGTAGGACACTCGATTTATAAGTACCCGACGATAGACATCTCGGTTAGATTGAGGCTGCAATCTATACATCTGCAAGGTGAGCATTGAAAAAGTCACAATTATTTTTTCCGACCAAATTGACATTTAGCCGCAATTTGAATGAAACAGCCACACATAATGATGTAAACCAAGACTTCATATTTTAAAAGGAACCAAATTTACCGACGGACGAAATATAAGCTGGCATAACTGTGTATCAGTTCAAAACTAATGACGGAGAATGGCTATCAGTGAAATTCAGGATGCGCGTTTCGTTCTTTTGGGGAATCGTTAACCGGATGTGTCTGTCTCCTGGTGAGTGATGTTTCCATTCCGACTAACACTTATAGATAAGTTCAGTACAATCTACGACGGGAAACTCTAAGATATAACACTAAACCATTCCCTTCACACAAAAAGTGGCTGTCATGTCACAGTAATCTAATGGGTAGAGCTTTAGTGTTTGAAGAGATGGGTGCTAGATTCCAGTCTCAGGGGGAAAATCACCCTCTGGAATGTAGGTACATTTGGATGGAGAGTCCGAAATAGGATGGAACGCGTTCCCTAGATTTCGCTGCTAGCCATAATCATTAGTATCAAAATGAAACTGTTGGCAATATTGAAGCTTCAGCATAGAAGCCTATATGTCAATGGTGGCCGATGGAAATGTATCACTTCAGTATGTACGCCCCATCGACACTGGATGTTGAAGAACTTCTGTTTCCATAACCGGAAGCAACTCTTATACTGTCTTCTATGGATTAGCTCCCAACAATGAATGAGTCATGACATGCTACTGAGATAGCGATTGTGTGGCATAATCAATCTACTTCACATACGTTTTATTTCAAAATATTATTTTACAGACGCATAGCCAAAATCAACACAGAACCTCGCACACAAGTGCATCGGTTTAAATTGCCACACTTCACAGCAGTATAAGAGGAACAAGCGAACAGACAAAAAGTAGTATCAAAGTAGGCAAACTTACATGACAGAATAAGCGAATTAAAGATAAAGGTCACTGCAAACATCCAAGCTTTAGAAGAGGTAAAAGAGAATATATCTGCATCATTGCCATCGATTTTCAGCCATATCATCAAGAGTCTTCAACCACTGATTTCTATTATCTTGAGAACCCGAGTTAGGTAGTCGACATCTCCCGACACGGCTCACACTAATAATCTAGAACTTCGTCGACTGATGCCACATCTTGATCTGGTCACGCTGAACCGTCTTCCAACCGAATTCGACTTCTCTTAACATGGCTCATCGAGGTGGGGGGTCGATGAAGGTTTACAACCTCATCAATCGACATACCTTATACTTTTTGCCTAACATCTACATTGCTGACAGGGTGATTCCACCAATGGTCAGAATTCTGCAACCGCTTCACGTCTGCTTTCAACAGCCACGTCTCACAGACGTATAACAGGAAAGGACGAACTGTAGGACAGTGTACTTACCCCTTAATAGGTAGTCCGATATCTCACCAGTTAGCGCACGGATGACCTAAGTTGGTAAATTTCAAACGAGCCTTCTGTATCCGAGCTGAGATTTTGTCAGCAACCAGCCCGTTCAAGCTGTTGCAACTCCCAAATGAAGTGGTCGACAAATTTTATCGCTTCACTTCCTATCATTAAACTCGGAGTGGTCGTAGACCAGTCCTCAGACACAACCTTACACTTTACAGGCGCGAGATGCATGCCAAAATACTCAAATTTTCAGTCAATGTGTTCACGAGACCATGCATTTCGTCAGCGTCTTCAATTATTAAGACAATATATTCTGCGTACTCCAGTTCAAGCAGATGACTTCCAAGGAATAGATCAATCCCTATGAAGCTTAAGGTTATGTCCATTAGCACATATATGGCGAAACTAAACAGGATCGGTGGTAAGGACAACACTTCATGGACGACAGAGTCGACTGCCACCTTCTGATCAAGAAATACGGAAAGTGTAGTCACTGGTAAGTATGCCTGCGTTCCGGAACCTGTCGAAGAGTAAAAATTATTTCGATACACCCTCGCCTAGGTCTGAAACCTACCTGATTTTCTCGAGTCCGCTGTTCATGAGTTCTAGTAAGACCTCGGACAACCATGGATCCTAGGATCTTGGACACAATATTAGTCAAACTGCTTTCCCTAGGGTTGTCACAAGAAGACGTTTGCTAACTTTTGAATCTCGGTTATCAAATACGTTTACCGCTATTTCTACAGCAGACTGAATACCATGCCATGTTTTCTCGGGATGAGCATTGCTGTCACATTTAGATAAATGCTTAGCTAACTTCTCTCTAAATATATACTTGACGATCTCACCTTCTAATCGAGCACGCACAGGTTTGACTGCCGTCTCTTTTCTGCGACCAGTAAGATGCAGACATACACGTGCCCGTACCAACGCGCGACCTGAGTCCAAACAGGTACTCTAGGAAGAGGGGCAATCTTCTAACAACGGCGTACCGTATAATATGACCTATTTGTGTCCCAATCGTTGGTTTGATTTTGGAGGACACCATGTGAGAAGGTCTTTCCGTATGTTTGAACTTATTGCTGGCCAAAAAGTCGGAACAAAATTGTAACAGACAATCACCGTTATCAGTTCGTTGGGATGATATTCCGCAAATACCACCCAGACGCCTTACCGACTGGCTCAGGTTCCTTATTTGAGTCTCAAAATGACCAGTTGTTATGACCATATCTGAACGTTTAGCCGTATCCAGAGGAACTGACAGTTTTTGAGAGTTCCTCCTTTGCATCATCCAAACTACAGTCAGTGAATATGTAGGCAGAGATTAGGAATAGATATCGGGTGATCGCACGATCCTTCTTAGATGGTACATATCTACTCAGTTGACCAGCATATAGACGAGTGTTGACCGGTGTCTAGTGAAGTGCGCTTTCTGCTCTGCAGCTCAATGCTATGCCTACACCAGCGAGTACACGATAGCTATTCATCGGGTATCCGCACATTCATAAGGTGAATTTTGAAGATTCACCACGCCGGCCAGACGTGGTCAAGTGAATAACCACACAAGGTTGTGCATACGTGTCTCAGAGACCCAGGGTACATCCATGGCTCGAGGTTCTAGAATTCTGGAGACTGATGCCTGCTGTCCGATGTGGCATACGGTTCAGACGCTGTAAGCTCCAATATGAAATCGATGATGGTGTCTCAGAAAAGTATGAACGATATTTTAATGTATCTTTGGCAATGGATGCTGAATATGGGTTTGAGGAAGTTGTAGGAGGCCTAATATTGGTGAAGGCAAAGAAAGAGACTAAGTTGAGGAGGATAAGTTATGTTTGATTGGGTCTTGTGCACTATTGGAAGTGAGTGAGCGGTTGCTACTTCCCGGTCGCCCACACCATGGAGGATTATTTCTTCTTAGGATGGCTGAAAGAGAAAAGAATTTGTGTGAACGCGGAGTCCTTGGTTATCCAAGAGAAACACCTTACTGCTATCACATCTCAGAGACATAGCAGTATAACATTGTCCTCGGACTACGATATACTGTAGCAATTTACACCACAATGTTAATCGCTTTTTGTCTTATCACTATCCAACAGACTTTCCGGGCATGGTAGGACCTCGAGGGAACAAGCGTTCCAGCCAAAGTAGCTCATCGGGATCATTGTGATATGCAACCCCAACTATCACATCAAGGTAGTAGCCATTGGCTGGGATATTATTTTACGGACAGTTGAACGGTATGAAGCTTTTTACTCAAAACAGATGGAATCCGCGTAGCCAAGACAGACAAATCAGAACAGAACCGCACACAAAAAGTGTCAGTTTAGGTTGCCACTCATCATAGTAACATACAAAGTGAATCGTAAAAAAGCATGTTATGGCAGACAAAAGTGCATGAGATAGTGTAGATGAAGATCAGTCGAAATATTTGACAATTAGATGACAAAGGGTGCATACACCCACGTCATTGTG
The DNA here is from genome assembly GCA_944470555.2 of Heterobilharzia americana. Lineage (NCBI taxonomy): Eukaryota > Metazoa > Platyhelminthes > Trematoda > Strigeidida > Schistosomatidae > Heterobilharzia > Heterobilharzia americana. The sequence goes on along the minus strand of OX104132.1, from coordinate 13,194,180 downwards.
ACCGACTTTGAACCATATCCGCTTACACCGCTCATTACCGACATTAAGAAACTTCATAAGTCGGTGCCACATCTTGGCCTGACTACTCATAACTTTCATCCAACCTAATCCTACTTAGGCTAACAACGCTTGTCAAAGTAGGCGGTGACCCCATATAGACAGAAAGAGATTCCACTGATCAGTGTTCTTTGTAATCAGCGATGTTTAGATATGTTCATTACTGACAAAATGTGAGATATCATTTATGTGTACCGTATTTGGTTGCTGGTAGTCATTTAAAACTACACTGATAAATAGACCTATTGTAAATCTTAACCTCTTCAGAAATAAACCTTGCATTATTAATTTTATCTTAGCGAATGCATTATTAAACAAATCATGCATTCGTTGTTGTAATATGAAGTATTCCAAGTTGAACAATGGCAGTTTTTTTCATTCACGAACCCACCAGTTTCAGAAAACCTAGAATGACGAACCTTTCGATTAGATCAGTAATGTAAGGACACTAAAAAGGCTAGAATTTTGAGCCTAATCCTTGATATGAATTGACGAAGAATAGTAGAATAAGATGAACAAGCAGTATTTAAATTGTACTGATGCTCTGTTTGGGAGCATTATTAATTTAGTTACACTTTACTCTCTCTAACTCAAGTATGCATCAATTATGTTATTGTACACAAGTAACAGATTATTTCATTTTCTTCACCGATTACTACATAGTGAACGCTACGATAGTTGTTCATCGAATGAGGTGGCTTGGACATGTACTGTGCATGCCGAGTCACCACCCACCTCAATGTGCCATGCAAGGGTAAGTTGGATAAGGTTGGGAGAAGGTTCAGGGTCGCCAGACCAAGACATCCAGCAGTCAATGAAGTCCCTAACTGTTGGTCTCAGAAGTGTGGGGAGGATGTCGACTACTTAGCTGTCTTAGAGACGATAGGAATCAATGGTTGAGGACTCTTTGTTACATAGGTGGAAATCGGTTGTAGTGGCCCAGATGCATTCACTTCTTCACGTCTTCGAAAGCTTGAATTTTCGCACTAAACGTTACCTTCAATTTGCTTATTCTCTCACACAACTTTGTCTACCCATCTCTTCTTTTGTATACTACTGTTAAGTGTGGGGACTTGAACTGATGCATTTGTGTGAGAGATTCTACGTTGATTTTGTCTGTCTGTTCCATTTCTTCCCTAAAATAGTCATTAAACAAACTATGCACATATAATTTTATTTTCCATCCATCTCAGAATTTCCCCTTGACACTTATGCTTTTTCCTAATCTTTAAAAAACAGTAAAATCGATAGTTATCAACAGATAACAACAGAAAGTTATGACTTAGTAGATAATGTAAGAAATTTAATCACTTACCTGAACTATATCAACGAATGTTAACGGTCGATAGAGAACAATCTTGCATATACCATATATACAGCATATTACAATTTGATCTAAACATCGATCTCTAAGTAGTTCAGTTTCATGAACAATCACCTGTTCTATACACGTCCAAATTTTAGCCATTAGTTCACGAGTAAGATTTAAGCGTTCACATAAATCTCTTAAACGTAGACTAGTTATCTGATATACTTGTCGAAAGAATATGGCGATTGAATCATGCCGAGTATGAAAGTAGCCAGACATATTAGTGGAACAGGTCGATGACCATGGAACAGATGCAGTACTGCTGATTGTATCTGTTGTTGTTGTAGTACTCGTAGCGTTAACAATGTAATCTTCTACCAGTTGTTCTGGTGTTGGTTTTATATCCATGCTTGAACTATCATGATTGATACCAACATCATCAGTAGATGCTCCAAGCAGGCCTGAGTCTATATTTCCTGAATCACTATCAGTAGCTCCACTTGCTAATAACTGAGCAGCTGCTTGAGCAGATTCATCTTCAACGCCAGATGAAAGTAGTCGGCGGATAGTTTGACCTGATGAAAATTCAATATTTTGTTGGCAACTGACTGGTATTGTAGAAGTAACATTTCCTGCGAGACGAGGTTGTTTATTATAAGAATTTGGTGATTTTTTTATATCTTTGGTAGAAATTGCGTTAGAACCTAACACTTTTCGATTGGTAGATTGAACAGTGTTTCGTGTGTAACAATTGGTAGAACCCTATCATATAGGAAAGACAAACAGACAAGGTTAACTAACTGAAGTTGAGAAATAACTTCGCATTAATTATACAAAATAATCATTGTGGAGGTGGAAAACTCTGGTGAAATCAGTTGGAAAGATGTTCTGTTCCATAGACTCATAATAAATCTCGGCCTAAACCTCCGCATATGGCACAGATCAATCTTCAAAGAATTCATGGACTGATACCGTGTATTATTTTGACCAGCCTGAACCTTACATCGACTAACACTGAGTATTCGAATAGCCAATAACTAGACATGCGTAACATATCCTAGCGATATTAGTCGATAAAAGTTTAAGACGTAACCACCTAACTTATCACTTTGCCAGAAACTGTACGTCTGACCAATGGAATACAAACGTATTAGTTTTACGATATGCAGCTGATTTTGTGAGGTCAACAGTGGTTGAGTCGTCTTTCGTTAATGCGGTAAACTAGAGATTATTGGGGGTGGACTTGAAAGTCTCAAAGTTGAAGTAAATGTCACTAAGACTTTTTAGATATTTTGGGATAAATAAAGGTAAGCTTACAAAAATGATTAACAGTTTACTTGCAAGAAGGTGATAATGATTATAAGTAATCAGTAATATATGTGACTATTGCTTAAATAAGTTTGGAGGAGATGGATAGTAGTCAGAAGAAACTTGAGTGCTGACAGAGTTGTGAGGGTGGTTGACACTTCCCCGGCTGCCCGCACCGTGGAAGGTTATTTCTTCTTAAGGTACCTGAAAGAGATTTGTGTGACCGCAGAGCCCATCGGACATCTGCTTGAGGCCTGTCACAAGAAGCCTTTTGAGTATGATTATTTTGAAATTTTGTATTTTTGGGGCCGGATGGTCAAAAAGAAACGACAAATGAACCAACACCGCCGGCCCGGCAGACCGTGGGGCATGATGAAGTGTGTTATTTTTGGGGCCAACCTTTTCTAACCCCCCCCCTTCCACTGAGAAGGCAATATCAGCATGGCACTGCTGGTCATCTAAGAAAAACACCTTACTGCTGTCACACCCCATCCAGCCAGCAGCAGTACCACCTCGCCCTCAGACCCCTATCACAGTGTAGCAATTTACACTATAACGGTAACTGCTTTTCATCTAACCACTATCCAACAGACCTTTCTGGTATGGTAGGACCTTGAGGGAACAAGCGTTTCACCAGCATAGCTCGTTGGGTCATTGTGATATGCAAGCCCGACCACCACGTCAAGGTAGCAGCTATCGGTCGGGTAAATACGTTTGGAGGACTCAACGTTTCACTATAGATTTGAGGGTTTGAACCCAAACCCTATTTAACGAGTTTTACAAAGCCATACAAAATCATAAGTCCTCACAAACTGGATATGACTCATTGCTCAATAGAAAAGTCCACAAGCAGTTTGTGAGCTACACACGTCTAAAAGAAATACACAAAACTGACAGTTGTTAAATGCAATAGTATGATAATTATCTACGATACAGTTAAAACTACTTCCTTTTCACCACAATGTTGAATACCATAGATAGTGTCAAGTTTAAACACTTATTTGTTACTCACACAATATGCAATAAAACTTTCTTACTTGATCAAGTTTCTCCGGTGGTATAACTTCTTCAATAGACGGAGCGCGTCCTGTTGCCTTAAGTACAGACCATAATGGAGAACTTGAACGCCATGCGTAGGAATCTAGAATGTTTTCAACAACCTGGTTCATATATTTTACAATATCTCGTGGGAAGTCCAAATTACGAATCAAAACTTCAACTATCTGTGGGATTGGAGAACAAAAAATTCCACTTTTAGACTAGTCCTTTTACACAAGAATAAAACAAATAAAAATCTAATCAAATGGTGGGAATTAGTTAAACAAATATTTACACAATACCAGATTCAGTATATGGGAAAAGCAACGTTTATAAGTAACTCTAGGATAAAAAGAAAGCTGATACTCACTTTGAAGAAATGCAATGAATCTAGATTCATCGCCTCCAAAATCCATGGAAAGTGATGATTTGGAGGATCACAGCTTAATAGAACTATCTCCATACAACATGTGAACAAAGCTCGATGAAAAGCATCTTGTGATAACAATGTCCCAAGATCTGGACGTACACATGTTTGCTTTGAATTCCCAGTATTGTCAGAAGAACTAGATAATAAAGTGACACTAGCTAATCTTTTGTCGATTCTGCGAATTTCATCCACCAGAATATTTTCCAAAGCCATATAATAAAATGGGTAACATAGTTCTAGACGTTGTTGAGCGGCTGAAATTGCTAAACTACTTGCTGTATTCCCCGGTGTCACACCATTACCAGGAGATTTTAACCCAGCATACACCCGCTGAAACTGTGCACCAAAATCCTCCAATCTTTCACGAATTGTTGAAAGAGGCGACACGAAACAGTGTGCTTCAATTAGATCAACTAATGCATCACTTGGCTCTTTGTTTCGACCATTTAACAAAATCTACAAACAAACGCGTAGAAAGAAATTGAATAAAACGAAGTTTATGTCAAGAACATAGTAAAAAACAGACTATTATTTTATTTTAAAGGCACCATATTGAAACTAAGGTAGGAGTTAAACAACTTCAATCCAAGACAATGTTATTGTCATGAAGAAAACTAGATTTCTGCTCAATGTAATGACATTGGAGTAAAGCGATCCTTATCAATTTTTCATAGAGGACAGAAGAGTGATTTTACATTTATCACGCTCTTGATTTCAAATAGTATCACGGTTATTTCCATCTGAACTAGACTATTACAACAGCACAATGAACACCAACTTGGTGTCTTATCCAGTTACAACTAGGATCACGATAAAAAGACAGGATAGTGAATGAATTTATCACCTCCCCAAGTTAGATCAGTAATTGCAGATAAAAATAAATTTGAAAAATCAAATGCACTCAGCAACCTTGTGCACATTCGCACACTAGGCAATGGACCACACTTATTGTATATAAGGGCTAATGATGTTTACTACCTGCCTGCCAAAATCTCGGTAGGTGGAGCGGGATTCGGGCCAGTGACTCATTAGTTGAAAGTCAACTCCCGAAACTAATGAGATACAGCTACAAACGATAAACTAGTACTTATAACATTTGTAGCAGTGCTCCTCTGAGTAAACTAGATTATTGGTAAATTGATTTCGTTGAAAATAATCATACTGCTGGAGATAAATTACGCGAATTTTAATTGGGGTTTTTAGATTAACTCTTGTCTTTGAAAAAGCCAACTGGAATTAACATCCAAGACCATTGAGCAGACCCGTTCGAAAGTGCTTGGAATTTAATGCCTAACAATTAAACTAACCTGTAACTGGTTAAGATTTTGACTTCGAGCTTCGGGACTGCTGAAATTAACACCTCCATTAAGACGACTGATAGCACCAGCATTTGCATTTCCACGTCGTGTAGTTTCAGTGAAGCCACCAAAACCAGAATTACTAACTTCCTAAAGAATAAACAAAAGAACAAGAGGGAAGTAAGAATGAGTTAAAAATTACCTATTTATGGTTAGAAGTCATGCCCAGTGTCAGTCAGTTATGAATAATGTTTTGAAAACCAACCATGAATTCAAATAGTAGCTTAGAGTTACGTTGAATTGAGATTTTCATAAAAAGACGGATTGTATTCAATAAATGGAGAAAGACAACAATTGATCAAGAAATAATTTAACAAGAAGCTCACATTCTTAACAAATATGATTTCAATGACTGGACATCCATTGGAATTTTAAAAAAAACATTCTTTAATCATTGCTGTCTACATTTTACTCCTCAAATATAGACGGAATATGATCCTGTCGACCGTTTCCTTTCCTCTTTTTTCCGCTTACCTTTATGAACTGGTGAGAACAGTCAAGTAATGTGGATTTAAAATGTCCAATATGTTCTAAACATGGAGGAGTAAGTTTGTCCATCTGGTAGATAAGATTCTCAAGATAGACCCGAGTATAAAGTTTATTTGGTTTCGACTTACAGGGATATTTAGACCCAAGCGATAAATTTGAAGTTGAATCGGTGAGAAGGTTTACCGAAGAGTAATTGAAGATGCATTTCTCTGATGATGTCGGTAAAATATCTGCAATATCATTTGAATTGAGACTTTTCGTAAGCATGCTGTCAGCATTTCTCTTTACTACGTCGAACTAACCCTTATTGTTGTATCTACGATTTATATGTGAGCGAAAATAATAACCGAATGATGTTTAGTTAACTACACAGTACACTGAGTGGTCGAACTCGATACCTTTCCAGGGAACTGATACTATAAACTCAATATGATCGAACAGTAAGTACCATCAAAGCCCAACTGAGTGGATACCAAAAGACGGAATGGTTGACCGATTCAACTACAAGTGTACATTCTATAATAACACAACTAATGATAAGCAGTCACATATATCGGATAGGAAATTGTCAGCTAAGGATAATCAATGGGAATAAGACCGCTATTTTACCGACTGCAACATATATTACATTTAACCAATCTCTTAATGATAAAGGGATTCACAAAACAAAACTTTGACCATAATTGTACGATATTCTACAGTCAAACAAGTCCCACTTTGCATTGATTGGTCACGAGAGAGTAACTAATTTCATATTGTCTAGTTATGAGTGAGAACCGAATCCTATCGATCATATTTGCAATGTAGCTCAGTCCTACAGGAGGTCAATCACGGGCCGAATAGCTCAGTGGTAAAGTCACTGACTACGATACTGGGGGACATCAGTTCTGCCAAGGTTGCAGATACACCTGGCTGACAAGTGCTAACAAGCACGAAACCTAGGTCCAGGGCTTCCAGTCAATTGCCTCCAACCAACTGAAGTCACGCTTTGTTACAGCACAATGAGAGAATCGATCAAAAGTAGAAGGATATCAAATTACACGAAGAGACGGAGAGAAAACATACATGTGAAGGCAAATAAAATGCCTAGAACCCTTAACAGAATTGCAGAGTGAGTATATCTGTCACTTCTAAGTTATGCTACCAAAAGAGAGCATCCAATAACTTATGCTAAAAGCACTAAGCTTTACCAATAATCGTCAACTTTTATCGATTATTAAGGCGTTTTATTTTCTTAAAGATAATACAGATTATGAAGCTGTAAGAATTTAGACTGACCAGATGAGAATAGTGAAATTTCCTAAAATTAAAGATTATCTAACTTTACTCATAAGTGAAAGTACCAACCGTTAAACTAAAAATCCGGTTAGTGATATTGTATCTAATCATTTCGCCTTTTTAAAATCATTGATGGATTCCAATTCAAATCTTAATAATATGAAGCATGTTGCCATCAGAGTAACCACCGGTAACACAGATTTTTCTCAATATCACAATCAGACCAACCAGTTTTAGTGTTTCTGGAAGGAATGTATGATCGTCTTTCTGTTTGCTTTCGAAAAAATGAGGCATCCTAGCTGAAATGATGTATGTATCCAATGTAAAGTGTCAGATGAATTTAGCCCTTATCAGATTGCTTATTTGATATAGATCACAATGATACAATATTATTTACTCGATGACCTTTTAAGCAGAATTCGTTGCTCATATTCATACGACTTTCAAACTTCTTTTATATCATCCAACAGTGTTGGGATTTTAGGGAGAGATTGAAGACAGAGTATTTGTTCATGGACTCAACACTTAATAAATGCAACAGAAATGATTCATCACACATTGCAGGTATCTGTAAAATCTTACTAACATTAAAATAAAAGAACAAACAGCTGTTGGACTATATAAGCGAAGTTTGAAAGTTGTATAACTACTTTGATATGAATACGAGCAATAAATTCTGTTCGAAACCTCATGAAGTAAATAATATTGTATCACTGTGTACTATACCAAATAAACAATCTAATATGGAATTGTACTCCACCACACTGCCTAGGTTTTACTCTTACATTAATGAGTTTAGCCCCTTGGTAATCTGATATAACTCAACCTCGGTACATATTTCTGTATTAGGTTATGATTTACACTAACAAGGTTGTTTAAGTCTAATTAGTTGAGGCAGGTTTGAACTCAGGAACCACTGTATGGAAGTCGTGCTCAAGTTAATGAGTCTTATCTCACTTTTGCGTCACTACCTTTTCGTAAGAAGTGTTTGATTATATGCACTGATTGTATTTCCTGATGAAGCAGCTACATCTGCTATCCTATATATGCATCGTGCTGCTACAATGACCGATGGATATCAAAGGTAGATTAGTTGCCTAATAAAAAACCAGTAGTATGAAACTAAAAATATTACTGTAAATATGTATATTTAATGAAATAAAAAGTGACGACTCGGGATGTAGTGTGCATTACAAGTAGGGGCCAGAAGTTTAAACGCTAGTTACATTACCAGTTATTAAAAAGACATTAAACTATAAAAGGAGACAATCAAACACAAATTGAATAGACAGAACTTACAATCATATATCGACGTGCAGATGGTGTCAACCCTATAGGCAAATGAAAATCAGATTGTACATTGCTTTCTCCAATGGATCCGATCTCTTCCGATGCATTTGGACTAAGATAAATACGTTCATCAAAGTCTCCAGTTCCAATGATGTATTCCTCATAGTTATTGTTTAGATTCTGTACTGTCACTTCAAAATTTTCGGATTCTAGTAGACTACCAAGAACGGAAGGATGAAGCTTGATTAAATCCTTCAAACAAAAATACGGTAGATTTCTTTACATAAGAGCATATATATAATCACTTTTTACATTCGCCTGAATCGTAATATTCTTTATCGCCATCCCCTTCATTTTATTTCCTTCTACTTTTTTTAACATTCTACAACTAGGAATAATATTTTCAATCTCAATCAGTAGGACAGTTACGCAGTAATGCCAAGTCCTATAGTGTTTCCGCCTGTCTTTGACAGAAGACACTTGCACAATATGCTTTTAGAATAGGTTGAGAGGCTCACGTATTTATCATTTTTAACAGTGGATATATCGTAATTCCATATTAGGTTTGTTTATTTCATATAGCGTACAGAGATACACTATTATTTACTTGATAAAAGCGCATCACCGTGTGCTATAATAAATAAACAAATCTAATATGGAATTACGTCCTGCTATAATGCCCGAGTTTTACACATATATTAGTGGATATATTGAATAATACACCTGCAATTACAATGTGGCTAGAAATGTAGGTGATACGCCTATCTCTTAGTTAAAACACCAAAAAGCACAATCCGTTAAAAAGTTTAGCTCTAGAATGTTGACAGACAGAAAATCAACGTAGAATCTTGCACACAAGTGCATCGTTCAAGTTGCCACAGTTCAAAGTAGGATCGCAGTAGACCACAGATTGCAAGTTGCTTAATTAAAAAAAAAACAGTTAAATACAATGACTTGAATACAAGAAATAGTACAGATTAAAATCCACCTAGGATTCGAAAATAAACAATGAGCATTAAGGAAATACCTTGAATGTGAACACGTAAGTCGAAGTTCGCTAAAACGGCAATACACCCGTCCTTTAGTCATCAATACTGCAAACTGAATTACCAGAGAATATGTAGTAGTAACAATTTACACACAGTCCGACCAAAAGCTGCTAACTTGATGTGGTGGTCGGGTTTGTGAATCACAGTGACACAACGAGCTGTGCTGGTGGAACGCTTGCTCCCTCGAGGTCCTACCATACCAGAAAGGTCTGTTGGATAGTCTTTGGACAAAAAGCAGTTACCACCATAGTGTAAATCCCTGCGCTATGATAGGGGTCTGAGGGCGAGGTGGTACTGCTGATGGCTGGATGGGGTGTGACAGCAGTAAGGTGTTTTTCTTAGATGACCAGCAGTGCAACGCTGATGCTGCCTTCTCAACGAAAGAGGCAATTAGAAAATATTGGTCCCAAAAATAACCCACTTAGGCATCATCCACGGTCTTCCGGTGCTGGTGGTGTGGGTTCTTTTGTCTATCCAGTGTTCGAATGACCAAACCTCGAAGTAACAACCCGCAAAAGACTGTGTGACATGCCTTAAACAAATCTTCTCTTTCAGATACCTTAAGATGAAACAGCCTTTCATGGTATGAGCAGACGGGAAGTGTTAACCGTCCGCACACTTTCAGTAGTGCACAAGACCCAAACAAAGATAACATCCTCCTTAACTTTGTCTCCTCCTTGGCTTTACACAACCTCTCACTCTGCAACCACTGTCAACCATCAAAGCCATCAAGACTTTATTCCTAGTCACTTAAGATCCCATTATCAATTTTATGTAGGAGCTCCCAACGTCCGAACTCTATGCCAAACCGGACAGCAAGCACTGCTCGTCAGAACTCCGGAATCTCTAGCCATGGATGCATTATATATATATATATATATATATATATATATATATATATATATATATATAATAGTTGTTCCTCGAGTTCCTACCATGCCACAAATTCTGTTGGATAGTGGTGAGAAAAGAAGCAGTTATCATCATAACGTAGATAGCTTACGCTATGTGTGGGGTCCGAGAGCAAAGTAGTACTGCTGGCTGGGCTGCGGCAGCGATAAAGTGTTTCTCGCGGATGATCAGCAGTCCATGCTGACGCTAACTTCCCTATGGCAAGAGTTTAGAAAAAGCCGGCCTTAAAAATAACACATTCATCTCTGCTTTGATTTTTTTCGGTGCAGATGTGAGTGTTTCTTCTCTGGCAGTAGCACAATCAAATCCCAATTCAAACTCTTTAAAAGTCATGGCTCCAAGTAGTTGGCCTTTTTGGTTGCATACTACTGTTGGTAATCTGTTTTCTTCTTCAGGCACCTTTTAGAAACAACTTTCATGTTATGTGCAACTGAGAAGTAGCAACCACTTAAACCCCTATAGTAGTTTCCTCCCAATTAGCCCACTAACACCATTTGAAAGACATTTTGACACATTGTGCACCTCTAACACTAAATAAAAGGACAATATCTGCAGATAATCCAATATTTAATGGATGTTTTTGGTATTAAATACTATACTCCATCGACTTTTTCTAAGGATACTTAAGCTTAGTAATAAACCCGGTACAGGTTCATGCACTGGGTTAGGAACTACAGTCATGAAGTAATTACAAACTGATCAGATGGGGGTTGTGACGAAATGTTCATCAAATGGTTTGTCGACCAAACGATTAGCACTCAGAAGAACGAAATTATAGACTCATTGATTGCACTTTATCTGTGATCATCTGTAAAGTCCAAACTGATGGATGATGAAGGTTGAGGAGTTTATTGTATCTTATATCGTGCTGTCTAGTTGGGTCAAACTGCTTCGCACATAAAATAAATGAGGTCGGAAACAATACGAACAGAAATCCTACAAATAATTACAAATAATCATCAATAAGAGCGACGGCTACACGGCAACCAATGACCTTTTATTAATGTAAGACTGTCCTACTATCTACATCACTTATTGTGTGGGAGCTAACGATACTACCAGCTATTCTAGGTAGAAGCATGCAGAATTTATTATGTATAATGAAAAAAATACGGTATTAGATACACACAACCACTTCAAAACATGTTGACATTATAATCAAAACTGTTGAAGCATTTGTAAACAAGTTCCAACGAAAATGTTGGAACAAAATGTCACTAACCTTCTCGATCAGCCTCAACATAAACGGTCGAAAAAAGTGTTCCTTTACAGTTTTACACTCAACATAATTAACATCATTATCCTCACATATTGGACGCAACATACAGTTCGGTTCATCATGAGGTGGGCACCAAGTTTTGTTTTGAGCGAGTGAATTTAAAAAATCTCGAGGCAGGCCGTTTTGCTCCATGTTGATCAAATCACGTCTTCTAGAAACCATAACTGCTCCCAGAACCCAGTCTAAACAGCAGGTTAGTAAGTGATAGGAATTGACTAGATCATCAGTGACTGCAGGAAAACTTGCTCGAGACTTGATGAATAGCAGCCATGTAAATCGGAATAAGTCGGAACCAGTTGGACGCACTACAATCGCAATAATTAACAGTTAACTGATATGCAATTTATTGAACTAAACAAAAATCGTAAAAACCTCAGTGATACTATGCATTTAAGTAAATTTTCATGCGCACGGATTTTATACTTTGCTAAGGCGAAACAAAGTAAACATCGAAAGAAATCCTAATGCACTCCCCAACCACGTGCATGTCTGTGCAGTAGGTAGTGAGGAACACCTATTGTGGTGGTCAACATTACTTAGCTTTCCAGACGTCGCTGGAAGGAGCCGGGTTCGAACCGGCAAACTACTGGTCGAAAACCTGACGCCCAGAGGAATGAGCTACTACCCCCCAGTACAATAGAATTGACCCAAATTGTCACGCCCCATGAACATTTACGTGAAGGGAAATCAACAAGAATTGAACGAAACATTGGTAGTAACCGATAAACATAAAAAGAATGAGTCGACTGTCAGTGAAGGAAAGATATACAGCACATTCACATGCTTAAGTCCCCAAACTCACAGATGAAAACCTGCTTAATCAACTCAATAATGCAAGGTATATATGCAGCATACTTAGTATCAAATTAAAGACTAGTTAGCGAAAATGAAGTTTTCTTGGTACATCTAGAATATCAAAGAAAACAGTTTGCAATATATCGAATCAACAGTCACAAAGATAGTCAGTGAATGCACTATATGCTCTCTGGTCTATTTCGTGCAACAATTTGCTGGTTGGATAAAGTATTAAGTATTAAGTGTACCTTTGTAATCACGCAAATATGTATAAGAAGAGGTGAGCAATATTTGTAACGTTAAAAATAATGATACCATCTAGCTGCCTAAAACTCGATATTTGGACTTCGAACTTCTGGACCACTAGCTGGAAACTGACTATATGGGTCAATGTGATACCCGCAACAAACGTTCGCACATTTAAAAGCAAAACGAAAACGGTTCATTCATTACTTGAGTGAAAAGTTGCAGTTTCACAAACAAAAGGTGGATAACTATTGACTAAAAAAATGTGAAGATTACGTCTCTCCCACCTAAAGATTTTCTCCCTTACGGTAGATACTTGATAAATAAGGTCTAAGTTTTTACCTGGGTGAGTATATGGATACGAATATGCATTCCGCCGTTACTGGTTAAAACTCTTAGAACGACGGAGTAATCTGAACGCTTAGTATCTTGCAGGAACTCGAGCGAATATCAACAACTATATCTATTGGCAGGGTTATGAGACCTTTACTAACTCTGCTGAAACCCATTAGAATACAAAGTTTTACAAATCTAGGAATAAGGACGACAAAAGCATAAATACTTATCTTTTAACGCAGCTTCCCTAAAACCAAAAGGTTCAACAAAAACATGAGGAACTATCGAGAATGTTCTGTCAGTAGGATTGTGCAGGCATTTTATCAAAGCCGTCTATATTAGGATACTGAGACCACTGGTTTTCACAAATTACTACATATGAGATTAGGCAAGACAGCAACATCTGAGGGAAGCACACCCATTTTACACAAACACCATTATAAATTCACCGGGAAGTCGTTCATTCCAACATAATATGAAAGGACAACAGTCTTTACGTGAACAGTAGAGCCATCGCTACATATATAAGTTTCCGGGTCGAGTGAAGAATGTTAAGCAAGCAGAATGGAGTTAGTATATCAAAAGCCGTATTGGAAAACCACCGACAAAAAAGCCAGGACGCCTGCTCAAAAGCAATTTCGTCTTCACTTTGAGTCATTTAAATATCAGGTATACCGTTGTCTTAGGAGGCTACGTATTCACAAATTGAAAACTTCAGCAAAAAGCTTCAGCTAGGTAACAAACTCATGACACTGGATGAAATCGAGACCTATGGTACTCTGAAAGGTCTTTTATTGGCTAAAAGCTCATCTTTGGACTCCATAATATCAACCGACATGAAAACCACAAGTGAAGTTTCTTACTTTGACTGGTTTCATAGTCCACGTCTGAGAACAATACGCCAAAAGAACGACCGAAGTTACGGAAAATCACCGACGAAACAGAAAACTGGCGCTCCAGTAGCTCAGTGCGATCCCTCATCTCATCCAACATGTCAGTCATATCAGCCCATTTTCTAATACGATGGAAAAACTACAAATTGCCAACGCAGTGCAACATACCTGAACCACACTCATTTTAGCTGTGGACAGCAACCGTGACAGAGATACATATGCATTGTCTACATGCCCTGACATGCCATCTGATAAGGAACGGCGACAACACTCATAAAGTGAACAGACAAGCCACTGAATTTGATCGCCGTCGATAGAATAATTAGCCCATACATCTAGTACTTTGCAAGCAAATAAACTAGAGAATACCTTTGTACTTTTCCCAAGCTTCTTCTCGGACGCTTCCATCTATACACAGATCTTGACAAAGGTCTTCAAAACGCTTCTCCACTGGTTCCTCATAATCACAATCTAAACTGTGCATTACAACCATCGAATAAAAAGCCTCCTTTTCTGAAGGTTATCTAAGAACAATATCCAATGTCCAATACCTTTCACAAGCTTGCTTCGAGATCCAATATCCAATATTGATAGTGCGAGCGTAGAAAACTGGTAGTTTTTGATCTCTCGCGTCTAGTTCTTAGAGCTTGGTTCCAGTTGTGCCGTTCACTCCTGCACTCGACGAGGAAATCCCCTCTGCTTTCTTGCTTTAAGCTTCGGTGGGGTGGATGTTTTGTGGGTTAGTAAGTTGTAATTTGTAGAGTGATTAGGGAGCTACGGGTTGCTGGGACGTTTAGGGAACTCCCGTGACTCCTGTCTGTGTAGGTACCTGAAAGAGAATAGTAAGGTAGTGGTGAAAGAATGAAGAGAGAAGAAAGAAAAAGAGAAGAAAGACGAAAAAATAACAATAAGGGAAGAGAAAGGGGAAGGAGAGGAAAAGGAGGGGTGAAGAAGAGAAATGAGAACGAAAGAAAAGTATTTGGGAATTGCGTGAATGGTCGCATGGGTTTGGTTCCTACAGAAGAATTAGCAGGTAATGTGGGTGTACTAAGGAGGGAGATGGTGAGTGGTACTTAGGAGGGAGTTGGGGGTCAGTGAGGTTGGTGACTACCTGAGTACGTCCGTGGTAGTCCATGCGAGGTGACATAACTGTCTAATCGTCTCTTGAATGAGTCGACTGAGGGAGCCATAACGATGTGTCGCGGTAAGGCATTCCATAAAGCACATACTCTTAGGGAGAAAAATTTTGACCTGAGTATGGTGTTGGCTCTCGGGTGTGCCATCTTAATGGGGTTTCCTCGTGAAGATTGTTGATCTGCAGGCAAAATTGATTTGTTTGCATGGTCTGCCTGATGGGCGACCTTGTATGCCATAATGAGGTCACCCCTTTTCCTGCGATAACCCAAAGTAAATAGATCGCGAAGAATGGTTCCAGGTCATCGTAGCGTTCTGCTCCGAACTTCAAATTCCATACTCTGAAAGTATCTAAGTAAGTTTCCTTTGATTCTATGCCTGTGCTAATGTAAAACTTTCTTCGTTTACGTTCGTAGCGTCATATACTTCCCCAAAGTCAATAGCCTAGGGTTCGACGACATTCAACACTGATGCTGACCTTGATGGTTCAACTGGACTCTCTAAGCTGAAGGTACCTGGCAAAGCATCCTCGCCATTTGGCACGCTGTCGCGTCGCGTTTTACTGCTCGTATTCGACTCTCTAGCCAGTTGGTTGGAACGCATCGGTATCTTGGCACAACCATCCACACATACTATTCCATCCGACTACGCTATCGTGTTATTCCGTGGTCTCATATTCGTGGTTACATAACAAGTCCGAATGATAAGAGATTAGCCTTTGCATCTGCCAAATTCGCACCAGGATATATATTAAAATTCAACTTGAATACTGACGTGTTTTACCTCATCTCTTTTCTTCTCAGAAATAACCACATATATGCCTATTCAGTGGCATCCTTCATTTTTTTAATTAACGGTTTTGAAAAAGAAATTGTCTGTGGAATGCACAATCCTCATTTAGGTTCAGACTACTATCTAGTGCAAGAAACTGTTCAAATCAAGTTGAAAGCCTTCAAGGAAGTTGGTGATAGGCCACAATTCAAGTTCAACACCCCGAACAGAAACTAAACTGAGGGACGAAACTACGAAGGACATCTTCACGCGGTCAGTCATCATGGCAAAATGGGAGACATTGAGCAACATTCCAGAAGAAACATGCTTGGAAGAACACTGGAACTCTTCAAAAGCTATGTAGAAAGAAACCTGCATAACCGCATTAGGAAGGAAGAAAAAAAAGACAAAGAACAGATCTCGACGAACACATGGAAGCTGATAGAGCAGGGAGAGGAGGATGGTGAAGCAGAAAAGAAAACAGTGCAAGGATGAACAGCGAAGAGACGAACTGAGTACAACGTGCAAAGAACTGGACAAAGAAGTGGAGAGGAGTGCACGCAAAGACAAAAAACACTTCCACGACACATCGGCAAGTGAAGCAGAACAGGCTGATGGTAGGAGAGACCTGAAAACATTGTATCAAATAACCAGGTTACTATCTGGGAAGAGATCAACACAGATGAAGCCAATGAAAGATGATGAAGGAAACGATGGGCTGATTACTTCAAAAAGCTCTTAAATCGACCACCACCTGCACTTCGTCCAGAAATACCATCAGCAACCAGCCACAGAAATACGAGCGAACATAAGTCCCCCGACGAAAGTCGAAGTCCTGAACGCCGTAAGGCTACTGAAATGTGGGAAAGCAGCGGGACGAGGTAGAATCCAGCCGGGAGCACTGAAAACAGACGCCGAGGCATCAGCAGCGGACATGCCCACACAGCTACTGCAGAAAGTTTGGGAGGAAGGAAAGGTACCTGCAGATTGTAAGAAGGGCTAACTCGTTAAACTCCTAAAGAAGGGAGACCTAAGCCTCCTCAAGCACTGGCGCGGAATCATCCTCAATCCCTGACCGCCTCTAGCAAAATATTAAGCCACATCATCCTGGAGGGACTAAAGGATGCACCAGATTCAAATTTGCAACCAGAACAGGCTGTGTGGATTCAGGAAAAACAAATCATATGCAGATTAAATTGCAAAGCTACGCTACGCACCATCATAGAATAGAGTGTAGAATAGCAGTCAACCTTCTACCCCAACTTCATCGACTTTATAAAGGACTTCGACAGGGTCGACCGAGAAGTAATTTGGCAGTTACTTCTACTCTAAGGACTGCCACAATGTTTATCAACCCCATTCAACAACTATATGAAGACGCCACATGCCAAGTAATTCACAAAGGGAAGCTAAGTGATGCCTCTGAAGTGAGGGCAGGAAGGAGTAAGACAAAGCCGACACCTACTATCACCCATGATATTTCTGACTGTGGAGCGAGAAGAGGTGGACACGCCAGACTGATGAAAAGAGTCTAGAAGATTTGGATTTCGCCGATGATGATCTGCATTTAATGTTACATAAACTTGAAGATCTACAGACAAAACCGACAAATTGACAGAAGAGGCAGGGCAGCGTAGACAGGACTCCAAGTAAACGTAGAGAAGACGGAGGCGACGAAGATACACAACCAGTAATAACAAGCTCCAATCACCATCAACGAGAGAAAATTAAAGGAAGTAGCATCTTTTACCTACCTACCTACCCACGCAGCATCGTTTCAACTACAGGTGGCACAGACGAGGATGTCAAGACCAGGATCGAAAAGACAGTAAGACAGGCCTTCATTAACCTGAAACCAGTGTGGCGATCTTCGACACTCAGCACAAAGCATAAACAGCATCCGGATTCTCAACACCGACGTCAAGCCAGTGCTTCCATGTCATGGTTCAAGGGCTTGGCGAGTCACGAGAAGCATTTCCAACAAACTGCAGATGTTCATCAACAACTGCCACCTACGCTCAGTCGTTACTGAAGCTCAGATGGCCGAAAAGAATAAGCAACAAGGAACTCATTCTGGCCAAGTAACGAACCAACCGAGAACTTATCGCTCAACAAGTATGTAGGAGGAAGTGGAGGTGGATTGGGTATACACTAAGAAGACCGAGTGGGACATCACGCGATAGGCCAGATGCTCGAGTGGAACCCGGACAGGAAACGGCGACTTGGTCGTCCGAGGCGAGGCTTACATGGAGGAGATGGTGTGGGAAGAAATGAAAGCTTCTGGGCGGTGGTGGAGCGAGGTTCAAAAGATGACAGAGAAGAGGGTGGAATGGAGACATGCTACTGAAGAAGCATGTCCTGGTGAGAACCCGAGGGATAAATAATGATCGTAACAATAATAATAATAGTAATGACAAAAATAATAAACTGCTGTCAGAAAAGACAACTGTATAATAAGTCTAGTTGTATGGATTAACTACTGTAGCTGGGGTCAGTGTATCTGTAGCGCTGCTGATCTAGCCTTGCTATACACTTTTTACTTGTGGGAAACTTCTGGCATTCTTATCTGTCTTACAACTAGACAGTCAGAGGTAAGGTTGATAACTTACTTTGGGTTGCTTAAACCAACGTAGTTTCTTTACTTCTTACCTGGCTTAAGTATTTTTATTACAGTTTCTCTTCTGTCTGCTTATCGGCATGCGTGTTTTAGCTAAAGTGAGTCCTAAAAACACCTCCAATGAAGCCTCACCCCATTTAATAACCATCCCTATCTCATTGGTAACTAGGGCGAGGTGAGGGGTGTAAAACCGCCTCAAAGAGTCAAGGGTCAACCTGAGGAGAACATTTAGGAATACTAACTCCCTGAAGAAGTGGAACCTTTGTCCCGCGCAACTCTCAAAACATGTCTACTGTCGTTCAGCAAAGAGCATGTCTTAGTGGCACACCTAACCCAAACCATGACCTGATCTTAGAAGCTGCTAAATGGAGACAGTGGGGAACGAGAAGAAAGCGAAGGTGACGTGTGTCAATCATCTCGTTCCACTGTAGCTAAAGTAGACGCAACTTTTCAGTACAACACTTGTAACAGGCGAGTGCACTGTCTAGGTGATTAGGACGCACTATGCCAATATTATCCCTTCATAGCGCGTCACCTATATACATGCTTCTGGTAAACCTGCTCAAAGCACAGCATGAAGTCACTCCTATCTTCATGCCTGCTTAAGGTGGATGTAAGAGACAGCCCTAGTGGCTACTTAAAAACCGGCGCCCGCACAAACCATTACCGGGACTGAGAGTCTAAAAGCCAGGTATGTACGTGAATTTTCACGGGCGGTCAAGAATGGGTAAACGACGACATCGGCTTAAAGCCTTCGAGTTACCATAACGGCCACCCCTGCTGCACAACGCGAAAAATGAGTTCCAGTGGGAAGGAAGGCGCATCTTTTCCCATAAAAATTCACCCACAGTACACGATTGAAGGGATATCGATTATGGGTCGAAATGAATCATCCTATTTGATGTTCCTGCATGTCACGACAGTTTCCTTGAGAAAACGGACTTCTTCGACAAGCAGAAATGGGAGACCATATGCTCAACCATGTCGGGTCTACATGGACAACCATTCACTTCCAGGAAAGCCTTTGAGGACAAGGGTGACCCTGAGCCCGGCTACGAGGGCTGAACGATTCCTGTTGCTTCCAAACACACTTGTCATCGATCGGCCATCCGGCATCATGGTTAGGCCAGATACACCGTTGTCAGCAAAAGAAACATCTCAAGGTGCACCCCACACTCTGAAACCAAAAGATGTGATTATCCGCAGAATACCGATGCTGACAGACGGCACATTAATAGAGAAGTATGCTAATGCTATTCAACAATAGCAGTGGTTGTCAGTAACGATAGGACTAAATTATATAGTGGCGGCAGTGGTCAGCACGCTCCCACGGCCCCCTCATCTGACATTGACGGCATCTTCCGGGTTGATGGCTATTAACCTCGGACGCAAAAAGCTCCTAGCCAAGATACTGGAAACTTGGTACACACGTAAAGACAATATCGGAGGGGGCGATTGCCGTTGCGAAAACAGGCCCAGAACACTGTGATAACAGTAAACGGTAGCCACTCTTCATGCTGAGATCACAATTATCGTTTAATTGGCACGATGTTCAAACTGACCCTGACTGGGCATCTCCAGAAACCACTGTAGGAATACGCCTGGGTGAACGTGTCCTGTTGAAACTGGCCGGGCAGTAACAGCTTTCATCATTGTGAACGACTCTGTACAGTCCACCCCCACTAAGACATCCCATGTTGGCAGAGGCACCTCCAAGTGCCGTTACAGCAATTTGACGCGAATTGGGGGGGGGGGCGGTACTATGATCCCTCTGTTCCTACCTTGCTACGGAGATTATAATCCTGATAGAAACTCAGTTATCACAGAGTATTAGTGACAATGAACCTAGTATAGACGGTGTGCATCTATCCAGGAGAGACAGGAAGCACAAGGAACAAGATGGATCAGTGAGTTAAGCCACTGGAACCGCACTGTCAGGGCGCCCAGAATGTGTCTAGATCCTCTTTACTATTTGACACAGACCCAGAATCAACACAAGTCTGCCAGATTATGGCTATCTCAGTCGAAATTACATACAATATGTAGTCGCGCTTTAATGAACGCGAATATGCATATCTTTTTGATAATACATTGAGTCTGCGGCGGTACTTCCCTCTATATTCATGATCTTTCTGATGAAAACACTCGAATCATTAAGCCAGAAGTGCCTCTTCAGGAAGGAACTGGCTAAATTGTTATTCTTCCTTCTCTGAGCGACGCTTTTACAAATTCATTAAAATGGTTGCCATTTAGATTTCTACCAGAACCGTTTTTACCTATGGATGAACACGGAAACTAAAGCATTCAGTGTGAGTTATTTATATTTGAAGTGAAATCTTTCTTTCAGCCTAGGGACTGCTAGGATATTAGATGAACAACAAAATCAGTAAAGATTTTCTCTACTGAATGTAATAACCATATCTGTGAAATTGATATTCCGCTGTAAACTGAAGAATAAACACCATTGTTATTATTACCTTCTTCCTACAATCAACCTGAACTACTGTCTGGTGGCACGAAATAAACAGAAGATATCAACTGCTGTCACGCCACCCCATCTATGTTACCTCTACACCAGTTTTCTTTCTACTCTAATCATTTAAGCCTTTTTCATCCCTTTCACTTGCCATGAACTAACTTCACCTACACGAGTTCTTCGTATCTTTGCGCCCCTCCTCGCCTTACCTGGTTGTAAGAAGATTACTCCATTAGTTCGCTTTTATCTGTCTTTTACTCACATAAATTTTTCTTTCTAGGTTTTCTCCTCTCTATCCCTCTCTCTCTCTAAAGACCTGTCCAAACACCTGTCTGGCAACTGGACATCTCAAGAGCCCAACCTCACCATAGTCCAAGGAAAACTAACCAACACTTCAAATGGTTCAAACGGTTGGTGACGGAATAGAAGGGGCTTTCGCCTAACTGGCTTCCGCGTCTACAATCCGTGGATCACTACTCATTGTGGTTGTTAACCTGTTGTACATGAAAGGTGAAAAAGTGGCGATTAAAACGTGAAAATTCACTTGGTTCTGGGCAGATCCCAGACACACAGCAGGTGGGTATCCAGCCGGCGTTTAGAAGATTTAGACGAATTTCCCTGGATCACATCTTCAGGAAGAGCGTTCCAGGGTTTAATAGCTCTTAGGGAATGGAAGTTGTGCCTGGCATCCAGCCTTCTATGTTCCAGGCTTAGTTTCCGTGCATATCCTCTAAGATTGGCGTTTCAGCTAAGATTTATTAAGTGACGGAGTGGGTGGCCAGGCATGCTCAGAATGCTGCAAGTCATTATCAAGTCCCCTCTTAGCCCTCTGTATTCCGGAGGATACAGATCCAGAGCAATCAACCGTTCATCGTATGTTTTGGACCTAAGTCCTTTAACAGATTTTGTCAAACTCCTCTGGGTGCGTTCTAAGCCTAGTTTGTCCCTCTGGAGATAAGCGGGAAGACGATGGTTCCGAACTTCGGGTGAGGCCATATGAAGCCGTTGAAAATTTGGTGGAAGCATCTGCGATCGAATTGTCCGAAAATTCGTCTAAGAGCTACTAATGCCAAGTTCCCACGAGGTGCGTTTCTGTCACAGTTGGCATGGGATTTTAAGCCTTGGGGGACCAACACGCCCAAATCCTTCGCCATCAGGGACCTTCTCTTCTGTATATTAGAGCCATAGCAGATGAGTGGCTGAATCTATTGTACCGGAACCCGCCAAAGACCTAGGACCGTTCCACAAGACAGAGAAGCGATCAAGACGAAATCAACTGGTTTGCACAAGCTCCTTAAACAGATACTAGATATTGGACACTTGAGAAACGTATCTGTACTAAAGTCCTTTAAAATATCATACAACCCCTACAACCATAATAACAATGATAATAATAATAATCGGTTTATTCCAAACAATATGTATGACAGCATGGAATTCTCAGCATGTAATTTTTCAACAAACTCATTCTCAGAACCAATACTTCCAGACGAAAAGGTTACTGAATCTGAAGGATGTTAACACTAACAGTATTCAAGGCAATAATGTGAAATGGCAGCTGGCTCTGGACGGGAGTCCAGTTCATGATGAAGAATCAACAGAAATCCAAGTGTAATTTTGGCAATGGCGGTTCATTCAGATGGTACGGATATCCGCAACTCAAGCTAAGCATCTGACGGATAGAAATATTATGTGTGTTATTGCTCCAAAAGTCCATTTCCATATAACGTGACATATTTTCTCTGCCTCGCTAATGAATCGAGAAAGAGAGAGTTGAAAACAGTTTACAAATATCTAAGAGTACATGCTACATTTGAAGGATGTATTTGAATGATTAAAACAAATTGGAAAGGAAGAATACGATGAAAAACGTTCGACGGATAAACTTGGTAGCCCAAGGTTCAAGCAAGCCACCATGATATCCGCCGACCGGGCTAACCAGAACTACGGTAGACAAGTGGGTAGGCTTATTGGACTGTAATATACCGTAGACCTGTATTCAGATTTTGTGTTCACGTTAAACGATCCAAATTTCTGCGTGCATTGTGTTGAATGTATTAAAAATTTCACCATTCTGGATTAGTCATTCTCTTAAAGTGGTTTCTGTATGGGGTTGGATTGCAGTGTGGGTGAGGCATTGTACAGTTGTGATTCTGAGGCTTTCATTTCTTCCTCGCACGATCTCCTCCATGTCACCCTCACCTCCGACACCCAACTCGCCGTTTCCTATCCGGGTTCCACTCAAGCATCTGGCCTATCGCGTGATGTCCCCAATCGGCCTTCTGACTGTGTGCCCAATCTATCTCCACTTCCTCCTACATACTTGTTGGGTGATGGGTTCTCGGTTGGTTCGTTACTTGGCCAGAATGAGTTCCTTGTTGCTTATTCTTTTCGGCCATCTGAGCTTCAGTAACGACTGAGCGTAGGTGGCAGTTGTTGATGAATATCTGCAGCTTGTTGGAAATGCTTCCTGATGCAGCTTAGCTGGCCAATAACATATACAAATGTCAAGGTTTACAACCAGTGGTCACGTGCCATCATGGCTGCAGGATTAATTGAAAGGCAAAGAATTCTGCAAAAACGTCAACGGGGTTTGTTTATGATGTTGTATGTGTGTTAATAGTCCGAAACGTTTGACCAGCGGTACTCAACTTGATATGCTCTGGTACCTGCTTAACCAGTGCCTTACCCAACGTAACTACTGATAACGAAACACAAATCAAAAGGACTGGTTCGGGAATATATTTGAAAAAGAAATATATTTAATTGGAGTAAATGTAATAGTAATGAATGGGGGAAAAGGTAGTTCAACTTATTTGGCTAGTATGGCAGAGCTAGGGACTCTGGGCACGTGCGTGCTAACTAGCACAAAGGAAGCGCGAAATGACGTCCAAGCCTCATCGGGTGCATGCTCGTAAAAACAAAACTTAAAAACCTCCTAAGCGTCCGAGGGCGAGCCAGAGGTTCATATAGTTAATTTACTTCAATCTATTTATTTCAGCCCTAGTTGTATTTTGGTGCCAGGAATGTGCACTACAGGTTATCCCCTCCTAGAAGGTTGTTGGGATACCGGCATCCTTCTATTCTAGGAGGCGACCGGGAGGCGGACATGCAGCGCTTTCCATATTGGTGATGGAATAGGTGAAATGTGGGTCTCCAAAGCTAGTACAACTATGCACACCTACGAGATAAGAGAACTTTGTGTCTAGACTCAACCCTTCTCGCAGTGGTGTAAAACGACCCAAAGACCCCATCCAGTTTTCCCTGTTGATTCCTAATCTCGCGGGGAGTGTATAAGAGGAAATCGGTACAAAGATGAACCGCAGAACGATCCAAGTAGCATCGTCAGCGGCCAATTGTATCCAATTTTCAATGCATTTTCTAGATTTCGCAAGAAGAGAAATAGAGAACATCAGTGTGCTGAGAAAAGAAAAAAGCAAACAGATGCCAATGGTAAGGCAAGTACAAAACAAAGTTGTGGCCAACCCAGAAGAAATCATCTTAGAACTTTTATTGTGTTTTTGGGTTTTTAAACTCATTATTGTTTTTTGGTCATGAACAAAAATCTCGAAAGCTTCACAAGTGCAAATGTAATGTTAGTGCATGCAAGGATTAAATGGGTCCACTCCCGAAGTTACCATATGAATTTGTGCTGCGGCTAAGTAACGGAATCGGCATATTGTTTGGGCCGTGCACACTCCTCCTAGTACGTGTAGAGGGTGCTGTCTCAATGTTATTAGAGGTGTCGTTTTTAGAAGATTCAAGATATTCACGGCTTGATGAGTCTTTTTAAGGGTCTGGCGGCAAGGCTTTTCCCAGTTGTGTCAGTGTAGAGGAAGGTGGGTTGATCTCTACATAAGCTACCTTCAAACGATCTACACTTATGGAATCCTGCCGTCCAGACCTGTCAATGACGAAAAACTTTCTTTTCTCGCTGAGTACCTTGAAAGGTCCGTCGTATGGTGGCTGTAAGGGTTTACGTACACCGTCACAGCGTACAAAGACGCGCCTGCAATCTTCCAGTTTTTACCCAACTGCACCCGTCTACACCGTATCCGTATGGATGTGGGTTGGGGGCGACGCATGCGAAGCTTAAGAGTTTGTGCATAGCCTTGAATATCGGTAGGAGTTGGGTCACTACGATCTGAAGCGACTATTCCACCCAGCAGACGTAAGTTACCGCCGTAAACTAATTCAGCAGGGGTACGCTGTGTATCCGTCTCAAGTGTAGAATGAATGCTGAGAAGAACCAACGGCAGAGGCTCGGTCCATTTCATGTTGTAGGCTGCCATTAGTGCGCTTTCAAGGTGTCGGCGAAATCGCCCCACCAAACCATTGGAGGCAGGGTGATATGCGGTAGTGCGGATGCGTTTGCATCCCAACAGATTCATCAGCTTCCAGAAAGTAACGGATTCGAACTGTTGGCCTCTGTCGGTTGTCACGGTGGAAGGGCATCCAAACTGTGAAACCCATCCTTCGACGAAGACTCGGCTTACTGTTTCAGCAGTAACGTTAGACAGTGGGATGGCTTCCAGCCAGCGAGTAAACCTGTCGGCAAATGTCAGTAGGTAACTATATCCATCGGAGGGTGGAAGTGGACCGACAATGTCTAAGTGGACATGAGCGAATCGTGAGTCCGGTTTGGCGAAAGTTCCAAGTGGTGGGATGTTGCGACGATTCACCTTGGAACGTTGGCACCGAATACATGACCGTGTCCAGTTTCGAACATCACGGTTAGTACCAGGCCATACAAACCTAGCAGATATCAGTTTGTCATTGGCATGGATACCAGGATGTGAAGGGCTGTGCAAAGCTTCAAAAGCATGCTTGCACGAGGGTAAAGGAACAACTGGTCTGGGTGTGCCTGTGGAGATGTAGCATAATATTGCCACGTTCAGGGGCGGCAAACGCAGTACCTTCAGAGAGGTTGTGCCGAAATTTTTCAGTCTCCTCGTCTGAATCCTGAAGTTCAGCAATCTTCCGTAAGTCAACCGCTTGGGGAAAGTAGTGGTGTAAGTGCGAGACAGTGCGTATGCGACAGGGTTATTCACACCAGAAATGTGACGGATGTCCTACGTGAATTGCGAAATACAGTCTAGATGACGTAGTTCACGCGGTGAATATCTGTCAGTGGTGGTGTGTAAGGCGTAAGTCAAAGTTTTGTGGTCGGTAAAGATAATGAAATCCTGTTTCAAGTGGTTGAAATGAGTGTCTCCGTCTGGACTAGCGATTAGTATGTCGTCTTAATAGGCACAGGCAAAGTCTAGTCCACGTAAACCATCGTGAATAAAACCTTAGAAAGTTTGTGCTGCGTTGCGAAGACTAAAGGGTATGCGAAGAAGCTTGGAAAGACCAAACAATGTAATGACGGTTGTCTTGGGAACATCATCAGGATGAACTGGGATCTGATGAAATGCACGCGTCAAGCCAAGTTTACTGAAGGTGAAGGAGCCTTTTAAAGATGCAGTCAAGTTGTGTATGTGAGAGGCTGGGTAACAATCTGGAATCGTCTTAACGTTGAGCCTTCGGTAGTCACCACAAGGCCTCCAGTCCATGCCATTGTTTTTCGGTACCACATGCAAGGGTGAAGACCATGGACTGTTGGGTGGTCTGATTATTCCCACTTCAAGCATGTGTTCAAACTAGGCCTTTACAACATGCAGTTTACCCGGGGATAATCCCCACGGCTTGGCAAACACCAGCTGGCCAGTCGTCGTTATGTGATGAGAAACTTTCGAAGCCACACAAGGGACACAACGACTTGGCTTAAAGACATCTGGAAAGGACTGAATAATGGACGCGTAGGGACTAGAAGCGTCCGCCGTAGAGTACACGGGACTGAGGGGCGGAGTCTTTGTGACTATACCGGAGACAGAGAGTGTTGTGGTAGAATCTATCAACTTATGCTTGCCAGCATCTACCAGCAGCTGATAGTGCTGCAAGAGATCCATACCAATAATTCCGGTGATCACATCCACCACCATGAAAACCCAACGGAAGGAACGACGCAATCCGAGGTTGAGGTCGAGGAATCTCCTACCATAGGTTGTGATGGGCGGACCGTTGGCGGCACGAAGTTGCAGAGACATTGGCCGCAGACGCTCTTCCTTCGTAGGTGGGATGACGCTAGCTTCTGCCCCAGTGTCAACTAGGAAGCGTATCCCAGAATGTCGATCAGTGACGAAGAAAAGGTGACATGGAAGTGGCTCGCCAGCGACGTTAGTCGCCGTCACGTGCTGGCTCACACGTTCCCTGCCTGGTTAGCCTCGAAGGTGCAAGGTCGAGTGCACCTTCTGGCATTGGCACCATAACGTTTATGGTGCCAGCACAACCTGGGTTGTGATTGTCGTGATTTGGAACGCCTGCTACCGGTACGGAAGGCAGACCTGTTGCGCGAGCGAGACGTGCGACCGCTGGAAGAACTACCAGGCAGCATTTCTTTCCTGATGCTGCACAACTCCTCATACAATTTCGAGACGTGAGCTATAACATCGAAACTTGTTGGCTCACCAGCCGAAGGAGGATGTGGGTTTTTGGACGAATCCGTGGCAGTAGACAGTGCAGCTGAGATACTAGTGCTGGGCTTCGTAGCGTCCACAGCTCTGTTCGGCCGCTTCCGCCATTTCTATTGAGGGACACTTATGAAAGGGAGCCAGGAATCCTTGCACCGTTTTTGGTAACCTCTGTAACCACAGTCGCCTGAAAAGTGTTTCATCACTATTAAAACCTGCAACCAGCTGCTTCATCTGACTGAGCAGTTGCGTCGGCTTACGATTACCAAGATACACATCCTTGAAAAGTTCTCGCACTTTCTGCTGGTCTGTAAGTGCAACGCGTTTGATGAGGGCGGTTTTGAGGCAATCGTACAGATTCGGTGCTCGGTCGTCCAGCACGTCTGAGACGTCTTCGACCACATTTTCAGGTAAGCTGATGATAACTAAGTTGGACTTAGTTTCTTGTGAGTGAATGTGTCCCAAGATAAATTGAGCTTCCACATAGGAGAACCATGCGGATGGTCTGCATACCCAGAAGGTGGGAAGCTGAAGGGCTATGGCCATCTGCGCGGTTGAGTCTTTGTCAGCAATTGATAAGGGAATTGACGAGGCAAGATGCTGATAGTAAAAAGTTACAATGTAAAAATAACCAACAGGGAATGCAATAAAAAAGCAAGACCGTGCCAAAAACTAAAATAGGCCAGATAAATCAACATAGGAAAAGTAAAAGAATTACTAGGCAAATTAAGAAGTGATACTCGGTCTCGCCAATTGTAAAGAGTGTGCTACTATTCCGTAACGTTTGACCAGCGGTACTCAACTTGATATGCTCTGGTACCTGCTTAACCAGTGCCTTACCCAACGTAACTACTGATAACGAAACACAAATCAAAAGGACTGGTTCGGGAATATATTTGAAAAAGAAATATATTTAATTGGAGTAAATGTAATAGTAATGAATGGGGGAAAAGGTAGTTCAACTTATTTGGCTAGTATGGCAGAGCTAGGGACTCTGGGCACGTGCGTGCTAACTAGCACAAAGGAAGCGCGAAATGACGTCCAAGCCTCATCGGGTGCATGCTCGTAAAAACAAAACTTAAAAACCTCCTAAGCGTCCGAGGGCGAGCCAGAGGTTCATATAGTTAATTTACTTCAATCTATTTATTTCAGCCCTAGATGCATTTTGGTGCCACAAGCCTCAATAAAATAGAATCGTGATATGTGACATGCATGAAGATGCGACATGTTTGTTGGAAAAACTTAAGGTCGTGCAAAACAACCTTTACCTAATGTATGAAGAAGAGAAAGAAGGCTGTCTGTCATTCTTGGATATACTCCTATGTCGTAGAAATGATGGTTCAATAAAACTGTCGATCTACGGGAAACCTACTTGGACAGGTCAGTATTTAAGTTTCCATAGCTTTTGTCCAACCCACTACAAGCGAGGTTTGGTAACTTTTCTATTTAAAAGGATCCAGTGTATAAGTACTGAAGACCCAATGGATGATGACATCAAAACACTAACGGGAACATTAGTGGAAAATGGATATCCATTGACGTTCATAAACCGCTGCAAAAATCAGCAAGAATTCAAACCTAATCTGTACTTTGTTTCGAAGAAATGAGTTCACATCGCGTTACCATACAGAGGAGAATCTAGCAGCATAATATTAAAACGAAGGTTAAGGTCTGCTGTTAGCAAAACGTACTATGCAGCTAAGCTCATCGTAGTTGAGAAGACCAAACACCTGCTGCAACCTAGACCTCAACGCTGTATAAACGATTGCATCACATCCCACTGCGTTTATAAATTTACGTGTGTGTGTGGACAAACACACATAGGGAGGACTAATCGTGATATCCACTGGAGGGTAGGGGAATATGTTCCAAAATGGCTATGAAAGCAGCTGGATTCACAAACATTGATAAGCGCAGATGACAGACCCAATCAGCCAAAAAAGGGGAAATAATGGGCAAAAGTAGACTTTGATGGGGAAGCTGTTTCTGAAAGGCGTAAAAAGCTCCTAAAAAGGGGAAAATGGGGAAACGCGGACAATTAGACGACATCAATGGGGAAACCGTAGCGCAGCCACCAAATACATGGATGGAAATGTTTAAGGGAATGTTGGTATAGACTACGGACCATTAGATATCCTTTTAATGTTTTGATTATGGATCCTTTAACGGATTCATTAATGAATGCTGATGAAGTTACCTTCTCTTTACCAAGTAAAAAGTAGAAGCGGTAAGACACATAGGATCTGTAACTAACCTTATTTAGTGTTACGACCCAAAAAATAGTGATTCCGTATATAATTCTCTGGACATAGAGGTCGCGGATGCCCAACGGGATCTTGCGGTCTCATCGTATCCCAACATCAACATGATGGAATCGCTTATATCGCCTGTTACTAGGTAGCTGAAATAAGTGTTAATTATTTGGGTTGCAGCACTTCAAGAAAACAGCAACCATTGCTATCATCATCACCGATATCTGCAGCATGCAACAGTGACGAGACAGCTGCATACCTGAAGACCATTATAAGTAACTGAAAATAACTAACGTTTATCAATTTTATGTTAAGGCATGTTGGAGGACAATACTAAGCACATTAAGCAGATGTACTCCTTGATTAAAGGGCTGGTCAAGGGGAAACCGGAGAGCAGTAGTATGCTGCATGCTGACGACCCTGTCAGATACCCTTTGGAAACCGAGGGTCAAATGGATTTCCTTGAGGTATCATTAAAAGACCTCGGTTTTCGAGATGCCTTTGTAAGGATCAGTACGCTTCATATATTTATTTTCAGTCTGCTAAAATGTCACGGAAGGTCACCTCGGATATAAAGGGGTCAGTCAAGCATATGCTAACTGGACTACTGTCGCCGGCATTAGCCAGTCGGTACACGCTAATAGGAACACCGAAGAAGCTAACATTGTGCAAATTCTTATTCTACAAGATTATAAGATGTAAGCACTTTTTTCAGTTGAAACTTACTGGTTTTTTTAGCCATAATTCTTGCTGATTTCAGTCGACCGGGAATAAGGGAATATGAAGTCATGAAGGAAACCGATCATGCTACTAAATCATCCTTTCATGACCTTCGAGATCGCGTTTCCAAGCTTGGGAGCTGGAATCAAACAAAAGTAAGCATTACCATACTTTGAACTGTATATACATTCAAATATCCATTGAAATATATATATATATATATATATATATATATATATATATATATATATATAAGCTTATTCCTTTTAATTACAGAAAAATAGCGGAATGCTGACAGAGACAGAAACGATAAACATCTTGAGCTTCCCCGAAATCCCAATTTATTTGCCATAACCTTCAATATAAATGTCGTTTATCATTATCCAATTCATTTACATTTCATTAATTACGTATTTATTTCACTTAAAGACCAATCGCGGGATGCCAAATGAGACGGAGGCCATTAACATAGTGAGTTATTCCCAATTAACCATTTTTAAAAGATAACCTTCAATATTAATGACGTTTATCAATCTTATTCTTTACCTTTTCAGGATGAATTAGTAATTCAAAAGAAGTAGAACCACCACAACAACCCGGATTACTTTCGTATAAGAAAATATCAATTGCAAGATTACGTTAAAATAAACAATTGTCCGTTGGAAATGTGGTTCAAATTACGTTAAATTTAATAAATTAAATAAAATTTTCCGATTTCATGTGTTGGTGCATTATAATTTGAAATGCAATTGGAAGTGATAGGGCTACTCTAAAAATTATGCTGATTTAAGGGGGAAAAGTCTACAATTAAGGGAGAATTATGCGGATTTAAGGAGGAAAAGACCGTGATAAAGGGGGAATTATGCGTATTTAAGGGGGAAAATTAGACAAGGTCTAAATCGGAAAGCGACTTTTAGTGGGGAAAAGTGAATAAAAAGGGGAAATCGGTTGCATTTCCCCACTAATGTCGCTTTATTTTAACATGGAGCTTCCCCCTTATTTCCCCAAAATTAGAATTATTTTCCCCTTTTTGGCTGATTGGGGACAATCATCCATTGCAAAACATATCATTAATAAGAGTCACAGGATTGATATTAAAACAGCCTTTACAATTTTGTATTGAAACTATCAGCGGCGTATACTTAAGTTTGTTGAGGCTCTAGCCATAAATAAATTTAAGCCCCCATTGTGTGTGCAAAAACAGTTTGTCCTTACGTTATCATATTACCAAGACTGTCTTCAAATCTTATCTGTTATTCCTCTCATTATCTTTCTTATTATTGAATTCCTTTATGTCATATTTGTCCTTCTCCCACTTCCAGTTTTCATATATAATGCCCCAACAAGTAAATGCGTGATCAGATTGTTCGAAATGTATAGCGCTGATACGTCACATTTTTCAGATAATCTACGTCTTCTAATTACATTATTCAGATGCAGGTCTGTTACAAATAGCGTATTTTTTTTGCACATTTGTTTGTTGAAATATATTTTTCAATGTTATATTATTGGCCTAATGCTTTTTTTTCCGCTGTGCTTTGTTCTTGTTTTGTTAGACTTTTTTAACAGTTTAAACCTTGATGCTGCCTGTGCTGACCCAGATCCCTTAATCACTTCAACGTTTACAGCTTTTATGTGATTGTTCAAGGAGGTGCAAATGTCAGCACCTTCCATCACTGTTTATTATCCTCCTGCTGAAATTCTTCTTAGAAGAATACTTTACCTATTCGTTTTCCTGGTCTCATAGAGTCGCAGCAAGCCTCTACTTGCAGTGCTAGCCTGGCTAGACCAACATGTGTGGACATTTCTACTGTGTTTGTGCAGGTTATACGACCCAAACATTTTACTGTCTAAAGTCAAGTCGAAGGTGTTATAAATACCTTTCAGCAAGTATGCTAAGATGTCACTTAACTCGATGTTTAGATGACGAATACGCATTACGTCGTCAAAGAATGCAGTCATTATAAGGGAGATGCTAATTTAAAGTATCACTATGTTGTATTTGCATGCGCTCTAGATAACAGGAAGAAGTCAGAAGGTACTAAACAGAGAATTAAGGGGTGACCTAAGAATTTGTTAAGAGTAGGGTTTTAGATCGAAATATATTGTTTACCAGTCTCGAATTCGGATACGTTTTGAATTGACTGGTTGTATGCTTTGACTCACTCTATAATACAAACAAGGGAAAGTAAGTCTATTGTTATAGCATTAACACGAAGCGTAGCCATAAATTGTTTCAGTTTGTTGTAACGGACAGTTTCGATAACAGTCGCCCAGTTATGTTTAGGTGGACTGGGCGAGAACAAAGGGCAGATGTAATATAGAAGTTAGACGCGCTTAAATGCATAGTGGGTGAAACGTCGTCCACACGAATGTTTGTCATTGACTGTGCAAGGACATTGAAGGCGGCTGTTGAGACTGTCTTCCAGAACACATATGTAGTCCTGTGTGCATTCCACGTGTGCAGAGCAATGTGCAAAAAGGTAAGCATTTCAAATAAGTGTTTGTATGCATTTAACCTGAAGACACGGAATCCGATACTCAGACAATATTTGTGCAGATTAGTTCGAGAAGAATCTACCAGCAGGTAAGACACTAACAGTATGCTGACGTCCAACACAGGTTTTATGCGGATAACCGCATCATCAACGCTATCAGTCAAGATATGGGGAGGTATTTAAGTCGCATGTGGATGAACTGTAAGCGAAAGGGAAAAGTTGGAAATGAATTTGCTGGGTGCTGGAAAACAAGGTTATGTTGGACCTAAAAGGCTTCAATCAGTCCTTGACAAACTGAGTCTTTACGCAGCGAGAAAGGTTGTAACGGACTTTAGACGGCCAGCAGCAGTATACATCGAAAACAAGTTATCCAATTGGGTTTTCTTTGTAGATAGTTACAGGAAACCGGAAGTTGATATACATCAGGAGATGTGTTCCCGTAAGGTTTACAAGACCTGTCTGCTCCCCTGTCAACACATGCTTATAGCTCACTTCCAAATCCGAGAATTTACTAGTAAGTTGACATATTATGGTTTACTAATTGTAGTCGCCCGCGTGTTGCAAAACTCTCAACGATTGATTCGCAGTGAGCCGCGCATTACCAACACCGAGTTGGGTGTTCGAGGATGACATGGAGGAGATCGTGTGAGGAATAAATCAAAGCTTCTGGGCCCTCATGGAGCTAGGTGCAAAAGACTGAAGAGAACAGAGTAAAATGGAGACGTGCTACTGAAGCTCTATGTTCCACTAGGAACCCAATGGACAAATAATAATAATTATATACTTCTCTTATTGCTCACCTCACTTATACCAAGGTATATCACATTTTATTGTTGCTCAATAGTCGTTCACGATATCTGTTTTAATTTTGTTTCCTCACTAATATAGCTCTCAATAACAACCCCGGGAATTTATCTCTTTTAACTGTACATATTTTTTGTCTGGGCTTGTATGTACATATTTTTTTCTCTCTCGCCGACAGCTCCGGATTTTCAAGATGTGGGGAGCCGTGTGGAGACTGCATGGGATTATGCATAAACCCCTCAAATAAAAAATCATGTTTCCTTACTATCATTTTTTACACATTTTGTACATTCTTCCCATCACTTGCAGAAACGTATGTTGTTTATCTGTACAACACAAAAGTCAGAATTTCGGTTGTGGTGGTATCACTTTGCTTCTGCTTTTAAATGTAGAAATATAGTGTGTTTCCACCCACTCTGATTTCTACCATCATTTACTACTGTCTAACATGAATACTAATTGATTGTTCTTGGACTTAACACGACCATTCATCTTACTTCCAAATATCACGACAATCAAGCTAAACATCATCGACTGTGATGTTGATGCTGACGATTATCGTCATCTGAACTGACATTGGAGTATACTAAATTGTGGTAGACAGTCCCGAGGAGATAATATTCAAGTAACCCATTATTATCCATTACACCGTTAATACTACAGTTTTGTATTATAACACGTAAATGTTCATATTTGTGTATCATTGAATCTATTTTTGTTAATCGTACGTAGCTTAACATTTTGTTTTACTTGACATTTCTCTAGGTTTACTACAAAAGGGACACCTGACCATATATCTGCACAATGTTTTCCTGTGGGAAAAAATCAGTGAATAAAATGTACACAACGCTTGGGTTTGATTGTCTGTCGACCACTGCATGTGCTGCACGAAAGAATGGGAGAAGTTTGCACTCTGGATGGGATTGGTAGTGGTCTGCTAGCAAATGAAGTTTTTTTCTGAAGTGACGGTTGATTCACTTTGACCTCATCAACTACAAAAGCTAGCTTGATTCGATCGAGTTCTACTTTCTTTTGCTTGCCGTGTTTATTTACTGTAAAGTATTTCTCCACTCGACTAATCACTGGAAAAGGTCCTTCATATAGAGGTTGCAAACCTTTTCTAATCCAGTCCACCCGGGCAAAAATAAACTTGCAGGACATCAGTTGTTTATCCAACTGTTCTCGACGGTTGCTAGTACAAGGTGGTGTAGGTTGTAAGAGCGATATGCCTTGAGCAAGCTGTTCAGCAAAAGTAGAACTATTAGTTTCAGATGCATTCTTTAGGTTTACCAACTGTCATGGCATGATCAAGTTCGTTCCATATATCAGCTGAGTTGGAGTACTTCCTAAGTCTTGTTTTATAGTAGATCGGATTCCAAGCAGGATGATTTGAAAAAGCTCACTCCATCTAGTATTGTCATTTATTGCCATCCGCGAGCTTTTTAGTTGTCGGTGAAATCTCTCCACCAGACCATTAGCTGCTAGATGTTATGCTGTAGCTTGTATATGATGCACTCCAAGGAGTTGAGTGAACTCTCGGAATAATATCGACTGGAATTGTCCGAAGTGAGTTTAGTAGGTATACCGAAGTTAGAAACCCAGCGATCAAGGAAAACGGAGGCAATAGTATCAGCTGAAATAGCACTTATAGGGCATGCGATAGTTCTTCTGGTGAAACTATCGTTTGCTGTTAGTATGTGGGTGAATTTTTTGGATGCGGAAGGGGTCCTGCAAGATCTGTGTGGACGTATTGGAAACATCTGTCGGATAGTTGGAGTTGATGAGGCGTGGTAATCGTATGTCGATGCACTTTTAAGCGTTGACAACGCAAACATTCGCATGCCCATCTTCTGATATCTGCGTTCATTTTAGGCCACACAAAACTTTGGCTAGTTAGTCTAACCGTGGCTTGCATACCTGGATGAGATAGAGGGTGTAAGTGTTGAAACACAGCTTTTCGGCAGGCTAATGGAACGAAAGGATAATGCACACTCGTAGACAAAATACACAATGGTGGCATCGGATAGGGGAATTGGGACGTTTTTGAGGATAAGAGTCGGGTTCATTTGGTTCTCCAGGAGATCAGGGTCGTTTCACTGAGATGTTGCCATATTTTCGAGCTCGATGTCTGGTTGTCGTGTCAGGAGATTCATATCGATTCAAGATAAGGAGTCGGCAACGACGTTAGCATTACCCTTGGTGAACTGGCTATCTGCAGAAAACTGTGAGATATAGTCCAGTTGTCTTGCTTCTCTTGGCGAATGTCTATCCAATGATGTGCGGAACGCATATTATAACGGTTTGTGGTCAGTGAAGACGGTAAAGTCACTACCTTTTAACAGATTATTAGAGTGTCTGACAGGGAGACAGACGGATAGAA
This sequence comes from Heterobilharzia americana, assembly GCA_944470555.2. Classification (NCBI taxonomy): domain Eukaryota; kingdom Metazoa; phylum Platyhelminthes; class Trematoda; order Strigeidida; family Schistosomatidae; genus Heterobilharzia; species Heterobilharzia americana. The sequence goes on along the minus strand of OX104132.1, from coordinate 13,157,949 downwards.
GTTCTTTCCCAAAGGTACTGTATCTTGTTTGGGATGGCTCTAGCTTCTTCGAAAAGAAAGCAAGTGAAAGTATCTTATCGTCAAGCTTTTGCCGTAGAACAGCTCCCACTGCGGATTGGAAAGCGTTTGTGCAGAGGATCAGGCGTGCTTCAGGGTTAGGATTCAAATATGACAGCATGGCTACCCGCGGTAATGCTTCTTTGGCGTTCTGGAAAGCTTGGCATGTGTCGTCATTGTAACAGAACTTCTTTTGGTTACCCCTAAGCAAATCCGTCTGAGGCTGTAGAACTGAGGCGCAATGTAGGATGAAACGTAGGTAGAAGTTCAACATACCAAGGAAACGTCGAACTTTTTGTTGAATCAAGTTCGTTGTATTGTAAAAGGCCATCATTTTTATTGTTAAGAGGTTATATACCTTAGGCATCTATGTAATATCCTCAAAACTCTGACGATGGTACTCCAAAGGTACACTTATTGAGATTAATGACTACCCCATATTGTTGAAAACGTTCGAACAGGATAGCAAGACGTCTGAATTGTTCTTCCTGCGAAGTACTTACTATCAGGACATCATGGATGTAGACAAAACAAAATCGAGACCTTGAGTAACCTGATCAACAAGTTGTTGGAACGTTTGTGCTGCGTTTTTAAGTCCGAATGGGATCCGGCGAGACTCGAACGGTCCGAAAGGAATTATGATTGCCGTTTATTTGATATTTCCCGGTGCAACAGGTATTTGATGGCATGGACGAACTAAGTCCATCTTTGAGAATATCTTTTTCCCATGCAAGGTGAGGGGAAAATCGTGTAGGTCTGGGATGGGGTAGCAACCAGGAACTGTTGCATTATTCAAAGCACGGTAGTCACCACATGGACGCCAATCGTGATCTTCCTTTGCCACCAAGTGCAGCGGTGAAGCGCAAGCGCTGTTAGATGGCGGTATTATGCCCAGCTGCATCATACGTCCAAATTCAGCCCTGGCGACTGTCAACTTATCGGGTGGTAGCGATCAGGGTCGTGCGCAGACAGGTTGATCTTTGGTGACGATTTTACGCACTGTTGTGTGGCGTACTTTCGAGGTATGATAGTCGGGTTTCACTATGTTCGGGAAGTTTTGGAGTAGGTGTACACATCTATCATCCTAAGGTTTCGCGGTGCAGACGCTGTGGATGGAATAATCTAATACACTGCCTTGTACATTCAGTTTTGTGCATGCATCAATCAGCTTTTTGTTAACATCAACCAGCAAAATTGAAAGCAGTTAGGAAATCGGCGGCTGGTATAGGATGGTGTATAGTGAAAACGATGAAATTCCAGGTAAATCGGCGTGATGCTTTAAGTGTGCATGAAAGACGACATTCAGTTGAGCGCTAACGCAATATATCCTCGGGCGTCGAACGTTTACATTCGACACCTTTGCTATCAACGCTTCAAATACGGAATTTAATGCCGTTAAATGTTACCCAACACTGGATGGGTACGTAGAGGTTGACGAACGTGAGACTACGAGAAATTCTCTGTATTAAATGATATAAGGACAACGTAGGGGTTTTCGGAGAGAATTTCAAGATTTCAACAGCAAAATAAGCTAAGGAACCTAGACTCACAGATGCTGACCGAGAACATCCGCGGTCTGCACCTTTAAAACGTCTGCCCAGGTGTGAGTGTGACAGTGAGTGACAGCCGGAAGTCCTCCTTCCTGAATGCATGTGATCGGGTGACAGTGAATTGAATTGTAGTGGAGTGATTTGATTTTGTTTGTTTAGAGTTAATTTGATGGTTATTTGTGCTGAGGAATGGACAGTGTGTGGTGATAGATGTTGAAATTGAGATTGTTAGTGTTAGTAGTCAACGTCCACGTCGGGGTGGCCGAGCGGTCTAAGGCGCCAGACTCAAGAGTGTTCCTTCTGGGTGTTCTGGTCCACGATGTGGGCGTGGGTTCGAATCCCACCTCCGACACTGACTTTTAACAAAACAACAACATACCTAGCAGCAACGTCAACCCACACGACAACAAACACCCCAGTCGGCATTGACTCGGCCACACTGATGACAATCGATCTCCACCCACCGACAGCTCAACAGACACCTCGGAACGCCTCCCAGACGAACAACATCAAACAAACACTATTCACCTCCACTGACAAACATGCACAATATCACATAGACTGAGTACCACGAAGCAGCTGGAGACCACATACGCCTGCATGCAAGTGCATACTGATCACATACACATTGCTTCACCACATCAAAAGGACGTGGGACAGGACGAAATGGAGGTAGTGGTGTATATCCGTGCGTTTCTCGTTCAGTATGCTTATGTTCGCGTGTCCGTTCCTCCGTCCATTCATCCATACATTCGTCCATCCACATGCCTGTCTGTCCGAACTGCTATGTTCCTGCGTGTCTGGATGTCTGGTCAGCGTGAAACGGTGTTTGTGCAAAGGTGAATCTCAGCTTCACTCACCTCTTTCACAAACCCACAATCTTCGATGCAACACAATCAATAGCAGACAGCTGAACAACAGGATGGGGAGTCACACGGTCGACTAGCAGCGCACCGGACTGCACAACACACGCACCCAGGTGATCAACATGAGAATCGGACACACGAGTGGACGCGAAGTATGTGTACACGGGAGTCGGTGAAGCCAACAACTCACTTGCCATCCTTGCGTCGGAATACACTGACCAACACACTGGACGAAACAAGGCGGATCTGAAGGCAGACTGTAGGTCACAACTCATATGTGACACAGCCCAGACGACAGTTATTATTATGCGGTATGAACGAAGAAGCTTGTGGTTGTTGACGTGGTGATATGTGGTCTTGGTCACCATGAGGTTGGACATTCTCATTGGCACATAACTGGGTTGTGCACTGACAGCTCGTGCCCGTCACACGTAGTCGGTGAGATGGTCGGAGTGGACGATTAGGTTGGAAGATCATCCAAGTTTGTTTGTCAATGTTATCTCTGTACGTGCGTGCGTGTATTTGCCAGTGAATGCAGGTGAGTGGGAGTGTGATTGATGCATGGAATGACTGGTTGCCTGACTGACTGACTATGTGTGCATGTGAGTGAGAATGTAAGTGTAAATGGGGGAAATGAGCTGACACACTGGCAATTGGTTGCATCCGATCGGTTGGAGTACAGACCGACATGCGACATATTCGAGGATATTCGAATGCACTTTGACTTACAGGATGCCTTTGACAGATGATAAGAGATCTGGTGTGGTCAGTCTGTGGAGTATTTGCATGCAATTGGGATGGTAGAGTACGGTAGGAGCAAGTCAATCGTCATTCACCATTCACCACGAACTGCTCACACAATCTGATTGGGAGAAGCAACAGGTGCAGCCAGACACTGCACCTGCATTACTTCGTTGGTTTATCAACTCGACTGCATGTTCACCTTCAACTTCGCCTTCACGTTCTCCTTTGCATTTACATTTACATTCGCGTTTGCATAGCTGCTTGTGTCCGACTGTGCAATCAAGCAGCGAGTGTTCTACCGATTCAGTGAGTGAAGCAATGTGTCATTTTGAATTGATTGATGGACAGATGGATGGTGGGATGTGTTGATTTGTGTACTTGTTTTTAGGCGCTTCCGTGACTGTTCTCCTCGTTCATTGATAACTTCGTCACCACAGAGTGTAGGGATTCGAACAGTCTCATCGTTTGTGGTTGGTGTCATTGTTGAACCAGTGTTCCACATCATCTTCCTGATGTACATAATGATCCACAGTGAGCGTGAACAATGTGATGGAGTCATTGTGGTCTATCCTTCTCAATACTCACGTTCGTTGTATTCGATGGGAGCCGCAGTGTGTAGAGGAGTGGTGAGAAGGTCAGTGATTGTTAATCTCGATATTCTGTGTCTGTGCCTGTTTCTATGGCTGCCATGTGTGTGTGTGTGTGTGTGTGTGTGTGTGATTGAGTGAGTGAGTGAGTGAATGATTGAATGTGCTTCTTCCTGAATGCGTGTGATCGGGTGACAGTGAATTGAATTGTAGTGGAGTGATTTGATTTTGTTTGTTTAGAGTTAATTTGATGGTTATTTGTGCTGAGGAATGGACAGTGTGTGGTGATAGATGTTGAAATTGAGATTGTTAGTGTTAGTAGTCAACGTCCACGTCGGGGTGGCCGAGCGGTCTAAGGCGCCAGACTCAAGAGTGTTCCTTCTGGGTGTTCTGGTCCACGATGTGGGCGTGGGTTCGAATCCCACCTCCGACACTGACTTTTAACAAAACAACAACATACCTAGCAGCAACGTCAACCCACACGACAACAAACACCCCAGTCGGCATTGACTCGGCCACACTGATGACAATCGATCTCCACCCACCGACAGCTCAACAGACACCTCGGAACGCCTCCCAGACGAACAACATCAAACAAACACTATTCACCTCCACTGACAAACATGCACAATATCACATAGACTGAGTACCACGAAGCAGCTGGAGACCACATACGCCTGCATGCAAGTGCATACTGATCACATACACATTGCTTCACCACATCAAAAGGACGTGGGACAGGACGAAATGGAGGTAGTGGTGTATATCCGTGCGTTTCTCGTTCAGTATGCTTATGTTCGCGTGTCCGTTCCTCCGTCCATTCATCCATACATTCGTCCATCCACATGCCTGTCTGTCCGAACTGCTATGTTCCTGCGTGTCTGGATGTCTGGTCAGCGTGAAACGGTGTTTGTGCAAAGGTGAATCTCAGCTTCACTCACCTCTTTCACAAACCCACAATCTTCGATGCAACACAATCAATAGCAGACAGCTGAACAACAGGATGGGGAGTCACACGGTCGACTAGCAGCGCACCGGACTGCACAACACACGCACCCAGGTGATCAACATGAGAATCGGACACACGAGTGGACGCGAAGTATGTGTACACGGGAGTCGGTGAAGCCAACAACTCACTTGCCATCCTTGCGTCGGAATACACTGACCAACACACTGGACGAAACAAGGCGGATCTGAAGGCAGACTGTAGGTCACAACTCATATGTGACACAGCCCAGACGACAGTTATTATTATGCGGTATGAACGAAGAAGCTTGTGGTTGTTGACGTGGTGATATGTGGTCTTGGTCACCATGAGGTTGGACATTCTCATTGGCACATAACTGGGTTGTGCACTGACAGCTCGTGCCCGTCACACGTAGTCGGTGAGATGGTCGGAGTGGACGATTAGGTTGGAAGATCATCCAAGTTTGTTTGTCAATGTTATCTCTGTACGTGCGTGCGTGTATTTGCCAGTGAATGCAGGTGAGTGGGAGTGTGATTGATGCATGGAATGACTGGTTGCCTGACTGACTGACTATGTGTGCATGTGAGTGAGAATGTAAGTGTAAATGGGGGGAAATGAGCTGACACACTGGCAATTGGTTGCATCCGATCGGTTGGAGTACAGACCGACATGCGACATATTCGAGGATATTCGAATGCACTTTGACTTACAGGATGCCTTTGACAGATGATAAGAGATCTGGTGTGGTCAGTCTGTGGAGTATTTGCATGCAATTGGGATGGTAGAGTACGGTAGGAGCAAGTCAATCGTCATTCACCATTCACCACGAACTGCTCACACAATCTGATTGGGAGAAGCAACAGGTGCAGCCAGACACTGCACCTGCATTACTTCGTTGGTTTATCAACTCGACTGCATGTTCACCTTCAACTTCGCCTTCACGTTCTCCTTTGCATTTACATTTACATTCGCGTTTGCGTAGCTGCTTGTGTCCGACTGTGCAATCAAGCAGCGAGTGTTCTACCGATTCAGTGAGTGAAGCAATGTGTCATTTTGAATTGATTGATGGACAGATGGATGGTGGGATGTGTTGATTTGTGTACTTGTTTTTAGGCGCTTCCGTGACTGTTCTCCTCGTTCATTGATAACTTCGTCACCACAGAGTGTAGGGATTCGAACAGTCTCATCGTTTGTGGTTGGTGTCATTGTTGAACCAGTGTTCCACATCATCTTCCTGATGTACATAATGATCCACAGTGAGCGTGAACAATGTGATGGAGTCATTGTGGTCTATCCTTCTCAATACTCACGTTCGTTGTATTCGATGGGAGCCGCAGTGTGTAGAGGAGTGGTGAGAAGGTCAGTGATTGTTAATCTCGATATTCTGTGTCTGTGCCTGTTTCTATGGCTGCCATGTGTGTGTGTGTGTGTGTGTGTGTGTGTGTGTGATTGAGTGAGTGAGTGAGTGAATGATTGAATGTGCTTCTTCCTGAATGCGTGTGATCGGGTGACAGTGAATTGAATTGTAGTGGAGTGATTTGATTTTGTTTGTTTAGAGTTAATTTGATGGTTATTTGTGCTGAGGAATGGACAGTGTGTGGTGATAGATGTTGAAATTGAGATTGTTAGTGTTAGTAGTCAACGTCCACGTCGGGGTGGCCGAGCGGTCTAAGGCGCCAGACTCAAGAGTGTTCCTTCTGGGTGTTCTGGTCCACGATGTGGGCGTGGGTTCGAATCCCACCTCCGACACTGACTTTTAACAAAACAACAACATACCTAGCAGCAACGTCAACCCACACGACAACAAACACCCCAGTCGGCATTGACTCGGCCACACTGATGACAATCGATCTCCACCCACCGACAGCTCAACAGACACCTCGGAACGCCTCCCAGACGAACAACATCAAACAAACACTATTCACCTCCACTGACAAACATGCACAATATCACATAGACTGAGTACCACGAAGCAGCTGGAGACCACATACGCCTGCATGCAAGTGCATACTGATCACATACACATTGCTTCACCACATCAAAAGGACGTGGGACAGGACGAAATGGAGGTAGTGGTGTATATCCGTGCGTTTCTCGTTCAGTATGCTTATGTTCGCGTGTCCGTTCCTCCGTCCATTCATCCATACATTCGTCCATCCACATGCCTGTCTGTCCGAACTGCTATGTTCCTGCGTGTCTGGATGTCTGGTCAGCGTGAAACGGTGTTTGTGCAAAGGTGAATCTCAGCTTCACTCACCTCTTTCACAAACCCACAATCTTCGATGCAACACAATCAATAGCAGACAGCTGAACAACAGGATGGGGAGTCACACGGTCGACTAGCAGCGCACCGGACTGCACAACACACGCACCCAGGTGATCAACATGAGAATCGGACACACGAGTGGACGCGAAGTATGTGTACACGGGAGTCGGTGAAGCCAACAACTCACTTGCCATCCTTGCGTCGGAATACACTGACCAACACACTGGACGAAACAAGGCGGATCTGAAGGCAGACTGTAGGTCACAACTCATATGTGACACAGCCCAGACGACAGTTATTATTATGCGGTATGAACGAAGAAGCTTGTGGTTGTTGACGTGGTGATATGTGGTCTTGGTCACCATGAGGTTGGACATTCTCATTGGCACATAACTGGGTTGTGCACTGACAGCTCGTGCCCGTCACACGTAGTCGGTGAGATGGTCGGAGTGGACGATTAGGTTGGAAGATCATCCAAGTTTGTTTGTCAATGTTATCTCTGTACGTGCGTGCGTGTATTTGCCAGTGAATGCAGGTGAGTGGGAGTGTGATTGATGCATGGAATGACTGGTTGCCTGACTGACTGACTATGTGTGCATGTGAGTGAGAATGTAAGTGTAAATGGGGGGAAATGAGCTGACACACTGGCAATTGGTTGCATCCGATCGGTTGGAGTACAGACCGACATGCGACATATTCGAGGATATTCGAATGCACTTTGACTTACAGGATGCCTTTGACAGATGATAAGAGATCTGGTGTGGTCAGTCTGTGGAGTATTTGCATGCAATTGGGATGGTAGAGTACGGTAGGAGCAAGTCAATCGTCATTCACCATTCACCACGAACTGCTCACACAATCTGATTGGGAGAAGCAACAGGTGCAGCCAGACACTGCACCTGCATTACTTCGTTGGTTTATCAACTCGACTGCATGTTCACCTTCAACTTCGCCTTCACGTTCTCCTTTGCATTTACATTTACATTCGCGTTTGCGTAGCTGCTTGTGTCCGACTGTGCAATCAAGCAGCGAGTGTTCTACCGATTCAGTGAGTGAAGCAATGTGTCATTTTGAATTGATTGATGGACAGATGGATGGTGGGATGTGTTGATTTGTGTACTTGTTTTTAGGCGCTTCCGTGACTGTTCTCCTCGTTCATTGATAACTTCGTCACCACAGAGTGTAGGGATTCGAACAGTCTCATCGTTTGTGGTTGGTGTCATTGTTGAACCAGTGTTCCACATCATCTTCCTGATGTACATAATGATCCACAGTGAGCGTGAACAATGTGATGGAGTCATTGTGGTCTATCCTTCTCAATACTCACGTTCGTTGTATTCGATGGGAGCCGCAGTGTGTAGAGGAGTGGTGAGAAGGTCAGTGATTGTTAATCTCGATATTCTGTGTCTGTGCCTGTTTCTATGGCTGCCATGTGTGTGTGTGTGTGTGTGTGTGTGTGTGTGATTGAGTGAGTGAGTGAGTGAATGATTGAATGTGCTTCTTCCTGAATGCGTGTGATCGGGTGACAGTGAATTGAATTGTAGTGGAGTGATTTGATTTTGTTTGTTTAGAGTTAATTTGATGGTTATTTGTGCTGAGGAATGGACAGTGTGTGGTGATAGATGTTGAAATTGAGATTGTTAGTGTTAGTAGTCAACGTCCACGTCGGGGTGGCCGAGCGGTCTAAGGCGCCAGACTCAAGAGTGTTCCTTCTGGGTGTTCTGGTCCACGATGTGGGCGTGGGTTCGAATCCCACCTCCGACACTGACTTTTAACAAAACAACAACATACCTAGCAGCAACGTCAACCCACACGACAACAAACACCCCAGTCGGCATTGACTCGGCCACACTGATGACAATCGATCTCCACCCACCGACAGCTCAACAGACACCTCGGAACGCCTCCCAGACGAACAACATCAAACAAACACTATTCACCTCCACTGACAAACATGCACAATATCACATAGACTGAGTACCACGAAGCAGCTGGAGACCACATACGCCTGCATGCAAGTGCATACTGATCACATACACATTGCTTCACCACATCAAAAGGACGTGGGACAGGACGAAATGGAGGTAGTGGTGTATATCCGTGCGTTTCTCGTTCAGTATGCTTATGTTCGCGTGTCCGTTCCTCCGTCCATTCATCCATACATTCGTCCATCCACATGCCTGTCTGTCCGAACTGCTATGTTCCTGCGTGTCTGGATGTCTGGTCAGCGTGAAACGGTGTTTGTGCAAAGGTGAATCTCAGCTTCACTCACCTCTTTCACAAACCCACAATCTTCGATGCAACACAATCAATAGCAGACAGCTGAACAACAGGATGGGGAGTCACACGGTCGACTAGCAGCGCACCGGACTGCACAACACACGCACCCAGGTGATCAACATGAGAATCGGACACACGAGTGGACGCGAAGTATGTGTACACGGGAGTCGGTGAAGCCAACAACTCACTTGCCATCCTTGCGTCGGAATACACTGACCAACACACTGGACGAAACAAGGCGGATCTGAAGGCAGACTGTAGGTCACAACTCATATGTGACACAGCCCAGACGACAGTTATTATTATGCGGTATGAACGAAGAAGCTTGTGGTTGTTGACGTGGTGATATGTGGTCTTGGTCACCATGAGGTTGGACATTCTCATTGGCACATAACTGGGTTGTGCACTGACAGCTCGTGCCCGTCACACGTAGTCGGTGAGATGGTCGGAGTGGACGATTAGGTTGGAAGATCATCCAAGTTTGTTTGTCAATGTTATCTCTGTACGTGCGTGCGTGTATTTGCCAGTGAATGCAGGTGAGTGGGAGTGTGATTGATGCATGGAATGACTGGTTGCCTGACTGACTGACTATGTGTGCATGTGAGTGAGAATGTAAGTGTAAATGGGGGGAAATGAGCTGACACACTGGCAATTGGTTGCATCCGATCGGTTGGAGTACAGACCGACATGCGACATATTCGAGGATATTCGAATGCACTTTGACTTACAGGATGCCTTTGACAGATGATAAGAGATCTGGTGTGGTCAGTCTGTGGAGTATTTGCATGCAATTGGGATGGTAGAGTACGGTAGGAGCAAGTCAATCGTCATTCACCATTCACCACGAACTGCTCACACAATCTGATTGGGAGAAGCAACAGGTGCAGCCAGACACTGCACCTGCATTACTTCGTTGGTTTATCAACTCGACTGCATGTTCACCTTCAACTTCGCCTTCACGTTCTCCTTTGCATTTACATTTACATTCGCGTTTGCGTAGCTGCTTGTGTCCGACTGTGCAATCAAGCAGCGAGTGTTCTACCGATTCAGTGAGTGAAGCAATGTGTCATTTTGAATTGATTGATGGACAGATGGATGGTGGGATGTGTTGATTTGTGTACTTGTTTTTAGGCGCTTCCGTGACTGTTCTCCTCGTTCATTGATAACTTCGTCACCACAGAGTGTAGGGATTCGAACAGTCTCATCGTTTGTGGTTGGTGTCATTGTTGAACCAGTGTTCCACATCATCTTCCTGATGTACATAATGATCCACAGTGAGCGTGAACAATGTGATGGAGTCATTGTGGTCTATCCTTCTCAATACTCACGTTCGTTGTATTCGATGGGAGCCGCAGTGTGTAGAGGAGTGGTGAGAAGGTCAGTGATTGTTAATCTCGATATTCTGTGTCTGTGCCTGTTTCTATGGCTGCCATGTGTGTGTGTGTGTGTGTGTGTGTGATTGAGTGAGTGAGTGAGTGAATGATTGAATGTGCTTCTTCCTGAATGCGTGTGATCGGGTGACAGTGAATTGAATTGTAGTGGAGTGATTTGATTTTGTTTGTTTAGAGTTAATTTGATGGTTATTTGTGCTGAGGAATGGACAGTGTGTGGTGATAGATGTTGAAATTGAGATTGTTAGTGTTAGTAGTCAACGTCCACGTCGGGGTGGCCGAGCGGTCTAAGGCGCCAGACTCAAGAGTGTTCCTTCTGGGTGTTCTGGTCCACGATGTGGGCGTGGGTTCGAATCCCACCTCCGACACTGACTTTTAACAAAACAACAACATACCTAGCAGCAACGTCAACCCACACGACAACAAACACCCCAGTCGGCATTGACTCGGCCACACTGATGACAATCGATCTCCACCCACCGACAGCTCAACAGACACCTCGGAACGCCTCCCAGACGAACAACATCAAACAAACACTATTCACCTCCACTGACAAACATGCACAATATCACATAGACTGAGTACCACGAAGCAGCTGGAGACCACATACGCCTGCATGCAAGTGCATACTGATCACATACACATTGCTTCACCACATCAAAAGGACGTGGGACAGGACGAAATGGAGGTAGTGGTGTATATCCGTGCGTTTCTCGTTCAGTATGCTTATGTTCGCGTGTCCGTTCCTCCGTCCATTCATCCATACATTCGTCCATCCACATGCCTGTCTGTCCGAACTGCTATGTTCCTGCGTGTCTGGATGTCTGGTCAGCGTGAAACGGTGTTTGTGCAAAGGTGAATCTCAGCTTCACTCACCTCTTTCACAAACCCACAATCTTCGATGCAACACAATCAATAGCAGACAGCTGAACAACAGGATGGGGAGTCACACGGTCGACTAGCAGCGCACCGGACTGCACAACACACGCACCCAGGTGATCAACATGAGAATCGGACACACGAGTGGACGCGAAGTATGTGTACACGGGAGTCGGTGAAGCCAACAACTCACTTGCCATCCTTGCGTCGGAATACACTGACCAACACACTGGACGAAACAAGGCGGATCTGAAGGCAGACTGTAGGTCACAACTCATATGTGACACAGCCCAGACGACAGTTATTATTATGCGGTATGAACGAAGAAGCTTGTGGTTGTTGACGTGGTGATATGTGGTCTTGGTCACCATGAGGTTGGACATTCTCATTGGCACATAACTGGGTTGTGCACTGACAGCTCGTGCCCGTCACACGTAGTCGGTGAGATGGTCGGAGTGGACGATTAGGTTGGAAGATCATCCAAGTTTGTTTGTCAATGTTATCTCTGTACGTGCGTGCGTGTATTTGCCAGTGAATGCAGGTGAGTGGGAGTGTGATTGATGCATGGAATGACTGGTTGCCTGACTGACTGACTATGTGTGCATGTGAGTGAGAATGTAAGTGTAAATGGGGGGAAATGAGCTGACACACTGGCAATTGGTTGCATCCGATCGGTTGGAGTACAGACCGACATGCGACATATTCGAGGATATTCGAATGCACTTTGACTTACAGGATGCCTTTGACAGATGATAAGAGATCTGGTGTGGTCAGTCTGTGGAGTATTTGCATGCAATTGGGATGGTAGAGTACGGTAGGAGCAAGTCAATCGTCATTCACCATTCACCACGAACTGCTCACACAATCTGATTGGGAGAAGCAACAGGTGCAGCCAGACACTGCACCTGCATTACTTCGTTGGTTTATCAACTCGACTGCATGTTCACCTTCAACTTCGCCTTCACGTTCTCCTTTGCATTTACATTTACATTCGCGTTTGCGTAGCTGCTTGTGTCCGACTGTGCAATCAAGCAGCGAGTGTTCTACCGATTCAGTGAGTGAAGCAATGTGTCATTTTGAATTGATTGATGGACAGATGGATGGTGGGATGTGTTGATTTGTGTACTTGTTTTTAGGCGCTTCCGTGACTGTTCTCCTCGTTCATTGATAACTTCGTCACCACAGAGTGTAGGGATTCGAACAGTCTCATCGTTTGTGGTTGGTGTCATTGTTGAACCAGTGTTCCACATCATCTTCCTGATGTACATAATGATCCACAGTGAGCGTGAACAATGTGATGGAGTCATTGTGGTCTATCCTTCTCAATACTCACGTTCGTTGTATTCGATGGGAGCCGCAGTGTGTAGAGGAGTGGTGAGAAGGTCAGTGATTGTTAATCTCGATATTCTGTGTCTGTGCCTGTTTCTATGGCTGCCATGTGTGTGTGTGTGTGTGTGTGTGTGTGTGTGATTGAGTGAGTGAGTGAGTGAATGATTGAATGTGCTTCTTCCTGAATGCGTGTGATCGGGTGACAGTGAATTGAATTGTAGTGGAGTGATTTGATTTTGTTTGTTTAGAGTTAATTTGATGGTTATTTGTGCTGAGGAATGGACAGTGTGTGGTGATAGATGTTGAAATTGAGATTGTTAGTGTTAGTAGTCAACGTCCACGTCGGGGTGGCCGAGCGGTCTAAGGCGCCAGACTCAAGAGTGTTCCTTCTGGGTGTTCTGGTCCACGATGTGGGCGTGGGTTCGAATCCCACCTCCGACACTGACTTTTAACAAAACAACAACATACCTAGCAGCAACGTCAACCCACACGACAACAAACACCCCAGTCGGCATTGACTCGGCCACACTGATGACAATCGATCTCCACCCACCGACAGCTCAACAGACACCTCGGAACGCCTCCCAGACGAACAACATCAAACAAACACTATTCACCTCCACTGACAAACATGCACAATATCACATAGACTGAGTACCACGAAGCAGCTGGAGACCACATACGCCTGCATGCAAGTGCATACTGATCACATACACATTGCTTCACCACATCAAAAGGACGTGGGACAGGACGAAATGGAGGTAGTGGTGTATATCCGTGCGTTTCTCGTTCAGTATGCTTATGTTCGCGTGTCCGTTCCTCCGTCCATTCATCCATACATTCGTCCATCCACATGCCTGTCTGTCCGAACTGCTATGTTCCTGCGTGTCTGGATGTCTGGTCAGCGTGAAACGGTGTTTGTGCAAAGGTGAATCTCAGCTTCACTCACCTCTTTCACAAACCCACAATCTTCGATGCAACACAATCAATAGCAGACAGCTGAACAACAGGATGGGGAGTCACACGGTCGACTAGCAGCGCACCGGACTGCACAACACACGCACCCAGGTGATCAACATGAGAATCGGACACACGAGTGGACGCGAAGTATATGTACACGGGAGTCGGTGAAGCCAACAACTCACTTGCCATCCTTGCGTCGGAATACACTGACCAACACACTGGACGAAACAAGGCGGATCTGAAGGCAGACTGTAGGTCACAACTCATATGTGACACAGCCCAGACGACAGTTATTATTATGCGGTATGAACGAAGAAGCTTGTGGTTGTTGACGTGGTGATATGTGGTCTTGGTCACCATGAGGTTGGACATTCTCATTGGCATAATACTTGTTTGTGCACTGGTGTTTCGTACACGCAATTTTTTTTCTTGTTTTAGGGGTTTTTCTTTCCGGTTCCGCTCTGATGCGGACATTCTGTTATGTGGTCTTGTGTGTCTTCTCATAGGGTTTGGAATTTGAATTTATTTTGTTACTTTTAATTGCTGGTATCTTATTTTTGCGGTCAGCGATATGGAACTTTTTTCAATCTGTATTTCAGTTTCAATTTTCATTTCGCTCTAACGGCTAGCAGCAAATTTTTGCAGATATGGATTCCTTGAACGTTTCCGGAGGTCAAGATATTTTGTTTTTACCGAACGGTTTTCCCATTAGTACATTGATAATTTAATGGATGAACTTTATGTGTTACCTCTAACTGTGTATATTCAGTTACATGTAGCTGCCGAGGCAGATACTTTGGTGGGACAGAAAGTAGGGCAATATAAATGCATTCCGAGGAGCCTACGACTAAGAGGAATTATCACTTCGGAGTTCTCAGTCGCACGATATCTGACACATTCTGGATATCCGACAGACCTCTTGACTTTCTTCAAGATAATGAACAAGCAAATAATCTCAATTCTAATGAAGTTAAAAGAGGTCATAGTGATCAAGTGTCTTAATCCGGGTTTGTGTGTTTGAAAGGAATTCCTTTCAAAATAACTAGGCTTAAGCTGCCTAACAGAAGCAGGTAAACTGGTATACACACAATGAGGTGGCCAAACACATCAGCTAGTCTTTCACACATCGACCAAGACTTTCCTTCCAGAGGAAAGTTATTCAAAGTTTGGCAGCAAAGTATGTTTTACCCAAGGATCTTGACAGTTGTTTTTCGGCTACAAAGCCATTAGTGTAGTGAGTACTACTGATAAGAACGGATATAAATAGTAAGTAGTACATGGTGAGAGGTGGAAATAAGTTATAGGTAATTAATAGCGATGCGTAAATATTTTGCACGAAGCGCAAGAGACAAAGTGGGTCTATTGAAAAGCAAAACGAGGTAGAAGAAGAGGAGTAGACGAAACATATTGTGCAAATGAATATTTCAATGGAAAGGTTACTATATTTCATCGATAATGTACAGTGTCATAATAAACATTCTTCTGCGCTTCGTACTTTGTCGTCTTCTTACAATTGGTGTTGCTGCCACTAGTACTAAATAGCGGAACGTCAGTTAAAACAACTATGTTTTGCTTTAGATTTATTGGGGGAACATAAATAAAGAAATAATGGATGAAGTCTATGTTTGTGTGCACATATAGTTGTCAGCCTGAGTACCTGGACTTCTCTTTCTGTCCACCTTTTGGACTGCCTAACCCTGAGTTCTTCTGATTTCCTGAATAAACGTATTTTTGAATTGACTGGTGGATATGTTGCTGATGGCATTGTTTTCATTTCTTTATTTGTTCCCGTCATTTTCAGCTGTCTGTGACACCACTACTGTTAATATTTCTACTTGCGTATCAAATTCAGTGGTTCGTTTTTATACTTTAATTGTGTTAGATTTAAGGATACCTTAGTAGATTTCATTTATTGTGTTCACGAATATTTCAGTTTATTTCAGGTATCTTTGGTGTTCGCCTTACTCTCATCTTTCTTTTACTGCCAAATAGTATACTAACAAATTAGTCTTTTCGAATGTTATGCTGTTATAATTACAGTCTTTGTCATGCTTACTGCATTTCAGAACTGCGGATCAGATATTATTATTATTATTAGATATTATTATAAAGAGAACTGAAGTATACCATCTAGGTTGAAGTAGATGGATTGGTGGATGAAGACCTGGCGTTTGTAGCAAAGGGTACTTAGTTCCAGGCTCAGTGGGGACAATATCACTCACTGGTATGCAGGCAAATCCAGCTGACGAGTCCCAAATAAGACGAAATGCGTTTCCTGGATTCCTCTGTTAGTCACAAAGATCAATTTTACTGAAAAGCTCGTGTATTGTGTGTTAATTTTATTTGTGTAGTTCCTTCAATCCTAACTCTTGTGGTGTCTAGAACAGTGACTGTTGTTTTAGTATTTTAATAAAACTTGTAAAGTTTTAATCTCCGAGTTAATAATAGATGTTCACTAATTACCATTATATAATTTTGTGATAAGTTATCCTACTTACAACCAATAAGTAGTACGGTTTAGATAAGTAAAACGCATCTATGAAAGCAATGTTCGTTGTCGAAAGAATAAATTTGTGACATAAATTTAAAAAATATGTTTACTTACAGTTTTCCGAGTTCGGTAATATTTCGTGCAAAATTATGAAAATGGGAGAACTGATCACTACGTACAAACATTCATTTCAAATTCATTTATTATAAAACAAAATCATTTTTGATGGCTAACGTTGTCTGAAATCGTGTTTGTTATATTCACCTAATGCTTCTCACAAAGAAGGGAGACATAAACCCTTCCAAGAACTGGCGTGGAGTCATACACCTGCCCTCACCAAACAAAATATTATGCCACATCATCCCAGAGGGACTAAAAAATCCTCTGGATTCTAAATTACGACTGGAACAGGCTGGCTGGAAGAACAAAACATGTGCGGATCAAAATGTAACGATACGCTACGCGTCATCACAGAACAGAGTATAGAATGGCAGTCAACTCTACACCTCAACCTCACCCAGTTTGAAAAGGCTTTCGATAGCGTCGACTGACAAGTAATTTGACAGTTGCTTCAACACTACGGTTTTAGTGCCTCAAACCTTCAACAGCTATGTGCTATATGATGCTACATGCCAAGTGATTCATAATGGAAAGCTCAGTGATGCTTTCGAAGTGAAGTGAAGACAGGAGTAAGACAAGGCTGCCGCCTACTATAATCGATGATCTTCCTGATTGTGGTCGACTGGACTGGACTGAATCATGCAAGAAACTGTGGGGAGCGAGAAAATGGGTATACGCTGTTTGACTGATGAAAATACCCTAGAAAATTTGGATTTCGCCAGTGATGATTATTTATGTCTAATGTAGCACAAACTCGAAGGTCTACAAGCAAAACCAACAAGTTGACATAAGAGGCATTGAAGACAGAGGTGATGAAGCTACCCAACCGAAAACACCAACAACAAGAAGCACCGTCAACAAGAGGAATCTAAAAGAAGTTGTCTCTTTCACCTACCTCAGCAGGCAGCATAGTTTCAACTATAGGAGGCACAGATAAGGGTGTCAAAGCCAAGATCGGAGAGACAGAAAGACAGGCCTCCATCAATCTGAAACCAGTGTGGAGATCTACTGCACTGCACTCAGCATAAAGCGTGAACAACATCCGGATTTTCAACACTAATGTCAGTCAAGTCAGTGCTTCTATGTGATGGGTTAAAGAGTTGGCGCATTACGAAAAGCATTTCCAAGTAACTACAGACATCTTACACGAACAGCTGTCGCCTACGCTCACCAATACTGAAGATCAGATCAGAAGGCCAGAAAGAATAAGCAACAAGAGACTCTGACTGGCTGTCAATGAGCCAACCAAGAACCCATCACCCAACAAATATGCAGAAAAAAGTGCAGATGGATTGGATTGGACATACACTGAGAAAGGCGATTGGGGTCATCACGCGCCAGG
Source organism: Heterobilharzia americana (assembly GCA_944470555.2). NCBI lineage: Eukaryota > Metazoa > Platyhelminthes > Trematoda > Strigeidida > Schistosomatidae > Heterobilharzia > Heterobilharzia americana. Next base: position 13,140,117 of record OX104132.1, on the reverse strand, counting down.
CCCTCGACTGGAATCCAAGGGGAAAATGACGAGTTGGGCGTCCGAGGCGAGGTTGACATGGAGGAGATCATGTGAGGAACAAATGACAGCTTCTGGACAGTCGTGGCGCCAGGTTAAAAAAACTGCAGAGAATGGAGTGAAATGGCAGTGTGCTACTGAAGCCTACTGTTGCACTAGGAACCAAAGGGGTAAGTAAGTAAATGAAAATAAATGTATGATCCAGTCCAGTCCAGTCGACCACAATCAGGAAGATCATCGATTATAGTAGGCGGCAGCCTTGTCTTACTCCTGTCTTCACTTCACTTCGAAAGCATCACTGAGCTTTCCATTATGAATCACTTGGCATGTAGCATCATATAGCACATAGCTGTTGAAGGTTTGAGGCACTAAAACCGTAGTGTTGAAGCAACTGTCAAATTACTTGTCAGTCGACGCTATCGAAAGCCTTTCAAACTGGGTGAGGTTGAGGTGTAGAGTTGACTGCCATTCTATACTCTGTTCTGTGATGACGCGTAGCGTATCGTTACATTTTGATCCGCACATGTTTTGTTCTTCCAGCCAGCCTGTTCCAGTCGTAATTTAGAATCCAGAGGATTTTTTAGTCCCTCTGGGATGATGTGGCATAATATTTTGTTTGGTGAGGGCAGGTGTATGACTCCACGCCAGTTCTTGGAAGGGTTTATGTCTCCCTTCTTTGTGAGTTTGACGAGGTAGCCCTTCTTCCGGTCGGCAGGTACCTTTCCTTCGTTCCTTCCAACGCTTCTGAAATAGTGGTGTGAGTCTATCCACTGATGTGTTTGTGTCTGATTTCAGTGCTTCTGGAGGAATTCCACCTCGTCCCGCCGTTTTCAGACTATCATTAACTTTATGACGTTCAGGACTTTTGCTATTGTAGGAGGGTTATTTTAAATTACTGTCGATATATATGCTTTGGGATTTGTCTGGTAGTAAACAATGTTTAAAAAATAGGCTCTCACTTTTTTAGATACCAGTAGTATTGCTTTCATAAACTATTAAATCAATGGCATTACAAGGGACTGTGGAAATTGGCTTCAGTTGGTAGTTTCATGCAACTACTGAACCCTTAACGCGCATTGGAAGTGGTGTGCGATCTATCCAAAAGATGATTTTCACTCCAAAGAATTTCAAACAACCAGGACGGCAAAAAGTCGTATAAAACATGTTTTTGAAGGGAGCATATTCATGGGGAAAATAACACCTTAGTGTCGCACCGAATAGCTTAGTGGCGACATTGCAAAATGTGATCAGTAGTTACTGGAAAGTGCTGAGCACCGGGAACTAGACAACCACATAGGTTACCCACTGTTGACCACTTCGTGGATAGAGTGAAGTTCTACAGGGAGCTACTTGTGACCTGAACAGCTGATGGGTAAAGTCTCGGGATTCAGCACTGTCTGACGTAGGTTCAAATAACCGAGGCAACATCAGTTTCCTCATGGTTGGAAATATTCCTGACTGATAAGTGCCAGCAAGCATAAAACTTAGGTCCAGGACTTTGTGCAAATTGACTTCTAACACTGGAAGGGAAATTTATCCTACCTTAGTCAAATGATGAATTTTCATGTGTAATTATACAATTTTCCAACTGTATTGAACTCATGCTATGCCTTACAAGGTACATTTCTAAAATCAGGTTGGTTCATCTGCAAACACAGGATGGATAATTGAAAGAAACCATGTTTCCATATTCTATCTTCAAAACAGTTTGCAGATTAGACCAAAACTGGTGCCTTTCATCTGCACTCCATGTGAAGAGGTTTTTTTCTGAATCTAGGTAAACCAGTCATAGGAGTGAAACAAGTAAATATATTTTAAAATATTCAATATCATGCTTGCGGAATGAAAGAAAATTCTTGAACATATACTGTCTGAAAGTTTCAGACTTTTGTTCATTTATTTGATTTTGATTCGACTGAATTTCTAACATTTGGGAGATCTTGGACTTTGGGAATCATATATATTATATTATACATTATCAATGAACAGAAGATGGGAGCAACGGGAACACACTAAGCAACATAGAGAGATTATATGTAGTTGAGTGGGAGATGGAGAAGAAGAGAGCGAGTTACATTCACATAACACTTTAGCCTAAGCCAGTTATACAGCATTTTGTGGTCTTGTTTGGATACAGTGTTCAGAAATCAACCATTAAAAATCATGAAGTAACAATCGTAAACCCTTTTTATATCAATGTGTTCGAAAGGGTCAGATATATCATAATGTTAGGACTTCGCGAAGAAAATAGTTTGTTTCCCAGTTGTAATGTTGCAGTTCGACCTAAATAAGGGCAGCTGTGGGTTTATTCTCGCCACTTCAATGAAGTAATACTAATTTAGACATTGATCAGGTTTGACGAAAGTAGTAGAGTTTCATGTGACGCATACATCAAATGCTGATATGATGCATTCACTATAACGTCAGCGAATCCAAGTTTAAAACAGTGATCTTCAGAATTCTTTGTTAATATTCTGAATGAAACAATAACACTATAGTTTTTGTGTTTGACCCTAGCATTAAGGAGGGATGTAACTGAGAAAACACTTACAGTGAAACAGACAAAACTGGTTGTACAAGCCATCTTTACTGCAATGGTATGTTTCACATTCACTTCCTGTGTGATGCCACTGCAATCGAAAGATAGGCTGCCGAGTCTGACCACATTTTGGGTGTATTTATCGATTTGTCTGCTTTAGCACTGAACAACAATGGTCTTCATCTCCAAGAGAGCGTCAGCTTTCTCATGGTGGTGCTTGTGTCTAGCTGGCTGGTGGAAACAAGCATGAAGCCTAGGTTCAGAGCTATTAGCTGATTAATTCCTAACATCCAGCACTCTTCATTTCACTTTGCAAAAGAGACTTATTTTCTAGTTCCAAAAAGTTTCTACAGGTGGAGAAGGAAGGAGACATAACAGATATATTAGAATTTGTAGTTGACACACTGTACAAAATAACAGTTATCAATTCAACAGCCTACTACTCTTAAGGGAAGTATTTCTCCACATGAAATGTATCAAACCATTTCAAGAGTTAGAAAAACTTAGAATGCTTTTCCAGAATGCAATTAAGGAATTCTGGTACATACTTTGAAGACACTAATGTCGCACTAAAAAACTTCTGACTGATTGGAAAAAAACGATTCAGTGTGACTAGCTGATAACTACTCAAGAGATAGAAAATATTGGTTGACTGTATTCGAATAATAATAGTATCCAAACCCTGAAATGAACGGATGACACTCTCAAAATGGAGACCTATTAAAAGTAACTTATTGTAACATTGTATGCTTCACAAAATAAGACTACTAATTGACTTCACACTGAAATTCATCGTGGACCAACATCAGATGGAGAGAAATTAGGAACCTGGGAGGACTGCACAGGTGTTTCGTCCTAGTATGGGACTCCTTAGCAGTGCGTACCTATGACACCGCAAGGGGTCGAACCCTTCACCTCCAGGTCCCGCTGCCAACACACTGCTATTGATCCACTGGATCAGAATGCAGTAGTCCATATTTCCTACTTGTGTCATTTCATGACACAGAGCAACCTTCACCCAATGTCATCGTTGAGTAACTGTCCTCATGTTCGACTTGATTCGATTCCTGGTGGGGTCATGGGTGCGCACTACTGACGAGTCCCATACTAGGGCGAAACAGCTTTCCAGTTCTTTCAGACTTCCAATATTCCTCCAAATGACGTCAGTCGATGACGAATTCCAACCTGAAATCAATTAATAAATCTCCACAAACCTCCAGATTGAAAACTAATTGTCTACATAAGATATCCAAATTTATTACAACTAGACGACATGTGTCCAGTGGTAATCTGTGAATCTTGGCAGAGAGTGAAGGTCATTAGACAACTAATCAACATTTACTACAAGTTTGTAGGCTGGTATTAAGAGGAGATACAAAGAAAACGATGAAAATATTTTTCTTAAATATTTCTTTTATGGTATTTGTAAGTGCTGAATTGCTTACACTGGAAGAACAGAAAGATATGCCGATCTCAAGTTTTCTGCACACATTACGAGAAGCTAACGACTGAAGATGAAGGGAGGGGTGGAAATACTTTCAATAGTGCAATCGTTCGTTGTCTGATCGATGCAGGACATTATGTAAAAGTGTTGAAAAGCTTTCAATATGATAAGAGGTTAAGCTGATCAGATCACATGAGGTTTTCTGAAACTCTGGTTACTAAGTGGTTGAGGTTTGATTTATATTTTCGCAAAGAAACTGTTATCAGTTTGTCTTTGCCTTGGTAACTTAATTACCTAACTTTTATCTTCATATGGTGTCATCATTTTCATTTTAAGTGGATATCTTAAGTTTTATCCTTAACTTGTTACATCATACTTTGCTAAACCTTGTGTGCTTCATGGTGATTGTCATTTAGCTCATTAAATTCCACATTTTCTTACCAGTTCATTAACTCATTTAAATAGCCTTAACTACTGACCGGACTTACTTCCGGTGAACCAAGGTATGTTTAAATTCCCATTATAATTTTTATGAAGTGATATTCTAGGCTATAAGCAGCTGAAGAGAAACTAAAAACATAGAATGATACCATATTATTCTGCTTAAATTGTTGTCCTTCCCCTATTCACGTTCACAAGTGAGAAATATGTATGTATGATGAAGTTCAGAACGGATGGTTCAGTGATGGGCACAGAGATGATTTACTTATTTATATGATTTGGTTGTCTAATGGTAACTAGCATTGTATCAGATCTCGAATACTAGTTGAAATCTATCTATCTGGCATGTGATTTGGCTAGTAAGTCAAGCAACACGTTACTGTACTGCCAGTCCTACCTCCCGACCGATAGCTACTACCTTGACATAGTGGTCAGGCTTGGACGTCTCAATGAGCTACGCTAACCAGAACGCTTGTTCCTTAAGGTCGTGTTAGAAAGGCCTGTTGGGTAGTGGCAAGACAAAAAACAGTTATAATTATAGTGTAAACTGCTACGCTATGATGGAGATGCGAGATTGAGTTCATACTGCTGGTTATCTGGAGTATGACGGCAGTAAGATGTTTCCCATGGATGACCAGAAGTTTATGATGATGTTACCTTTCCTATGGAAAGGGGAAAAACATTGGTCCATAAAATGGCATACTCCTCCCATCCATCTCAGTTCGGATGATGCAAAGGATGAATTTGGTGAAAAGCTGTCAATCTTGCCACATAAAACAGAACTTTCAGATGTGGTTAAACTAGCAGGTGACTTCAACACTCATGCAAGGAATCCGAGGCAGTCAGAAAGGCTGCTTGGAGGTATCTGGAAAATCACATGCCAACGAATCGACAAAAGTGATTGTTTCTTGAAGTTTTGTTCTGATGATCACTTGTTTCTGGCCAACGTTAACTTCAAACACGAAGAAAGACAATGTTTTACATGGCATCCACCGACATCAAATCAACGATGGACACAGGTAGATCGTATTGCTATATGAAATCCTTAGAGAAGATGGGTGGAAGATTGTCTCTCTTTCTGAAGTATCTGTTCGAAATCTGACCATTCATAAGCATGGGCTGGTGTGTTTCTGAGCCTTGATGGACCTAGGGAACAATAATGAAGGCCTCTTTGTGGTCGAGTGGAAAATGAGAACGTCAAGTGAGTATTCAGAGAGGTCATAGTGAAGCATTCATTTGAAAATGGCAGTGACCTTCTTCTTAATAAAATCTGATGCGATATTTAGTCTACTGTAAAGACAGAGGTAGAGACAGTTGGTAATCTAAACGCAAAGATTAGCAAAAATCAATAGGTTACCTGAATCTCATCCGAACCAAGTGATACAAGAAGACCAATTTCAACTGACTCTGGTCACAATGAAGGCATCTTAGTCACATAATGACTAAAAGTTTTCACAATGATCGTGAGCAGCGGTGGATGATGAAAACGAGAAAGATAGAGAAAGCATGAGCAATAAGCAACACTGGGCATTATTTAGGATTAATAATTATACTAGCATGAAGACGATGGTTAGTGAGACGATCACCGGAAATGATGATAGGCTGATAACCTCTTAGAACAGACAGCTAGAACATTAGGCGGAACAACGAGGCATAGTCCAACCAGCCCACAGTAACGTTTCAATTGCCAAACATCCAGCCCGGTTCTGAATGAGACGTAGATAACTGCTCTTCAACTCTCCTCGAATTTAAGAAGGCTCTTTTTAACCTGAAACGATGCGAAGCAACAGGGTTTGACTGTTTACCATCAGAAGTTTTATGGATGGAGGTAGGAAATTACTGAGTAGAATAACCGAGGTACTAGGTTACGCGTGAGATTCGGATGCAGTCTCATTGGAGTGCCCTGGATCACCGTTCATTCCAGTTTATACGAAAGAAGAGAAGCCTCATTTTGACAACCACAAGGGCTCCATTTTGACTAACATCGTATCCAAAATCCTACGGATGCAATTATCCGACACCTAACTGCATCTCAGCAATGGCAAACTAGAGAAAATCAAGTAGGTTTCAACCTGAACAAGTGTGCGTCAGTCAAATCTCCAACCTTTGATAGATTCTGGGACACAGACAGACATACAGATCAGTGAAACTTGCCATATTTATTGACCTGAAGGTGGCGGTTGACTTTGTTGGCCAAAGGGTGCTTTTCCAGTATCTAACTGTAGAGACACTACCGAGCAGGCGCATTATGCTAATAAAAGCTGTCTACTCAAATTTATGCAGCTGGTAAGGGCTTTTAAGGAGTCATCATCTGAACTGACGTCAGCCAGTGGGTTCCATTAGAGATGTCCGCTACCTTTGTTACTGCTTAACTTAGTTATAGAAGCACAAATGATTCTTGAGAAGACAAAAAGCAGTGATTGGAAACCCATGGTGATGGCTTAAAGTCGGTCACAGTGGTGCAGATATACTCACTATTTATTATCTTCGAAAAGTTTGAATGCTAACAATAACTTACATTTCTCGAATTCTTCCCCCTTTTATACACTTCCATCTATTTCATTATTCCTCTTTCTCCTACCCGCTTTCGTTTTGCATGCTGTTGTGAAGTGTGGCAACTTGAATCGAACCACTTCTCTTAGAGGTTTTACGTTGACTTTGACTGCCTGCTTGTCTATCTGTTCTTCCTTCCTGGTAAAGAAAGCATGGTAATGACCTTTATTTTCAATAGGAATCTTGCACATACAGTCACAGTGGTTATATTCAAAAGTAAATTTTTTTTTATTCCATAACTTTATACCAGCTAATAAACTTTTGGGTTTTCATTTTTCAACAAAGTAGATGGTATTATGCTATAGCATATAGTTCCCCATCCACGACGGAACCAGAATGGTAGACTACTATTGGCAGCTGGGCTGCCGTGATGATATCTTAGTACTGCTTGTACTTTAGGCTTGAAACTAGTGAAGGATAATAGGAACAACATCATACAGTAGGAGGCAGTTACACCCAGCTGACGAGTCCCAGGTAGAACGAAAAGCGCATCTTGGACTCCACTACTAGACACTATCCATTATTAGTCTGACGCCAAGTGATATTACAGATAAAATTCATTGAATAAAGCACCTGTCAGTTATTTAGAAATGACACTGGTTACAGTAACTGGTATCAAAAAGATTTCTCTTGGAATTCTTTCAATAATCCTCACACTCTTTGATCTTTGCAGCAAGTGTTATAAACTAATGAAACATATACCATTGAACAACTTTAGCACATAGGGACAACTTATTTACCTCTTCACGTTTAGCTAACCAAATGCTACTGTCTGCTTCAGCTACAGTCTCCGAATTCACGGTAGACTAAGTTGTGAGAAACAGTTTTTCCGCCTACAGATTACTTTAATATTCCACATTAGATTTGTTTATTTAATTTATAACACACAGTGATCTAGTATTATTTACTTGGTGACGTTTCGAGTCTACAGAAACCTACAGAATGGCATAGACTTTTTATAATTATTCATGCCATTCATTGGTATATTTTTTTCTGTTGATCTAACTCTAACTCCAAGCATGTGGAATGTGTAACTTCAGGTGGTTCCCGTAAAAGTTGCAATTATTACGTTTGAATGACTGATTTTATTTGGTGGTATAGTTAAACGTTACTTAGAACGATAATAACATGCGTTTCTCCTGGCACTATCTCAACCTTCTGCACTAACTATATTAGGAGAAAGATAAATTAGAAAGCACTTGTTAAAAACCTTAGTTAATATCTGTGCTAGAAGACTATACCTTTTGGATTAATCGATTGGGGCAGTGAAACAATGACTGCATTTGTTAAAGGAAGTCTTCACCTAACGATGAACATGCTCACCCTGAAACATTGCGTTGGAACCTAGCTGTCCACACGTTTCAACTCCAATCAATATATAATGTTCCATGATTATACTCCAGTATCATTGATGGGCGCTTATACTCATGACCAACGCCACAACTTGGACCTTACAACCGCAACTCTGGGACATACACACTGAATCCCGTCCACTGTATAGGACCACCTTCATAATAATTGATCTCCTTCAAATCATGCAATTCGATAATAAATGAACAGATAGTTCCTCCAAGGAAATCCTTTTAAGCGAATTTATTTTTGAGCCTTGTATAGTCATGTGACTGTTAATATACAACTGAACAACTTGGGGAGTTCGAAACCAGTCAGGCTGATCTGTATATTTCGCCAGCCAGATCAGAGTGATCTTAAAAACTGGACGACCATTTTGCTCACTTGGGATCGAGCTCATCAGTGCTGTACTCGGACAAAAACAGCTCATTCATCCGAATTAGTTCAGACCACCTGAATCTGACTGGCTGACTTGAATGCTCTGACGGTATACTTAGAAAAGGATGATCGACTTGCTTATGATTTGAAAATTGCATGGTCCACTTTGACAATTTTCAGCTTTCTAGATTTAATACATCCCCCATTTGTGGCTAATCGACTGAACGAGATAATTTTGGTTCACCAACTGATCTTGATGTGTCGAAATAATGATTGGAAGTGAAGTAAAACATGGATTGGAGCAGGACTGAAACCAGTAGCCCTCAGAATATAAGGCAAGTATTATCCTAAGTGGGCTACCCACTCCAACATTCACCAGGTCTCGACTTCAACTAAACAACCAAAAGCCAATATACTGACTCTTTGTTCCCTTTTCCACCAGTGCAGAAACAAACTACACCAGGAAATTTCTTCTCAGTAACTCTAGTCATAATTCTGCTTAATCACTTCCCACTCTCGACTTCGTTAGGACGTTTCCTTGCAAAATTAAAATCAGTTTCAAATGTTACACTGATCCTGGAAAGTAGCAGAAGAATCCACGAAGTGCGTTTCGTCCTGTCTGAGACTCACCAGCTGGATGTACCTGTACAGCAAAGGGAAATTACAAATATCATTACAACAGCTGACAACCGTCACATAAGAGGTCGCTGCAGCGCCCCAATGGACTAGGGGATAACACTCTGGAGTTTGAAGCGACGGATATCGGGTTCGAGCTTCAGTGGGAATAACGTAGCTCACTGGGGTGCAGGTGCGTCCAGCTGATGAGCCCCAGGTAGGACGAAACGCGCGTCTGGGAGTCCTCTGCTAGTCATAAAGATCAGTACAGAATCATGAATATCCAGCGGTAGGCAAACATCCGTATAGGAGCCCACCTGCCAATAGAGGTCGAGCAATTCGGCCCTTAATTCTCTTCGGGAAATTTACGTACTTTATCTTGATTGGCTTATAATTATGGTCCCTTTACCTTCATACTGCCTATCCGCCACTAACTGTAGTCTCTTTTGTAGTTGTACATGGCCTGCGTATGCTTTTACTCCACCAATCAGATAAGCATTTTTATGATGAAGTCAGCGATTTAAGCGCCATTAATCAATACGTACTATCATCTAAATTCTAAAGTTGTAAATTGAAGCATATAGCTGGATGCTACTTTTCATGATCTAGTAGTATATTATATTTGTAACATTTATTGGGGAAATTCGTTTGCTTGTATGGGTTAAAAGAAATTCGATTCCCTTGTGTAACAGTGACAACATAACCTTTTAATAGGAATCAAATTTTCATTTTTGATAACTGATAACTGCTTATTAATGCAGGAAATTGAGGGCAAACGCACTGGACTCAGGCAGACTCAGAAAAACAAGTTCGTCATATTTCAAATCGAAAAAATTAACTTTTAGGTGTCTAATACCCTAATCTTTACTCCGTTCGAAACATAGCCCGATTTATTCTACTATACTGTGGACATTACTAATGTCACAAAGTAATTAGTCGACTCCTAAGGGTGTAACTTCGTATAAAAAAAACTAAGATGAATTTGTGACTTCGAATTCATCATTCAGGTCTCCAGAGAATAATTCTAACCGTAAAACTAACTGACTTGTTAAAACTTTCAATATAAATCTCAACGGACTAAAGAAATTGATCCCTAGATCTAAATACTAGAGGGATTTCTTCTCAACAAAGCGAAATAAACATCAAACCCATTCTGAAAGAACAACTCAAGCATGACAAAAATTTGTCCAGGACGTCTTGGACTCGTTTTCCACCATTTTTTGTTCAGAGTGATAAGAAGAATGAAATCATTCAGTTCAATCTAATTACATCACTCAAAATGTCATTCTGATGACTTGGTTATCTTTACTATAGTTCTTGTTGTACTTTCTGTCAAACGCTAGGAAACTAGAAAGCTGCAAAGTAGTATGCATATACTTATATTTTGTTGTTATTGCAATATATATTACGCTGAGAATTCCAAATTGTACCACAAATTGTTTGGAATAAAGTGAATTATTATTATTATTATTATTATCATTATTATTAAAAAATGAAATAGGCATATTTGACTGAATTATTATACCTGTAGTATAAAACAAATTTCGCCAGCTAGTAGGGTATGTTTCGTTGGTTTTCTTTTGACGTATTGCATATGGCTGTATTACTCACTCATTGTTCACTTGCCCTGAAGTATCTCGTTCGTATATTTTTTTTCTAGCTGAAATATATCCATATCACTAAGACTGAGGTGGTCGTGCTTTTGTAGGTTGATGTTACTGATGCTGAGTGGGGTTGAACTTGAAGGACCGATAACCCGGAGGCTGGTGGTTGGAATCCTGAGGCGAATCAGGTTTTTATTTCACCATTCATCACATAATAACACCAGACTGCTAAACTGTGGCTATCTCATACAGTTGCATTAATAATCAATACAGGGATTACCGTCTCTAATTTAACTTGGTTTTGATTGGTAGGAGAATATCTGTATGGGTAGCCAGTGTATTATGATGAATGGACAGTGATTAATCACTGATTCAAGTAGCAGCCTTGAAAATCCTCAGTGGTTGAAGTGAAGCTACGAATTGGTTGGCAACTGAGTCGGTAGGAAGTCGGGTTGATAACTCGAAGGCAGCTGATCTCAACTTTGCCGCAACCTATGTTCTCATTTTACCTTCAGTCATCACTCACTGAGGCCCAGGAACATCTAACTGACATGTGCTGGATAGGACGAAACGAGCGTCCTCAATTCCACTGCTAGCCATGAAATGGGCTACAGTGTAAAAAATATTTATTTTAGATTAGCAAAGTATGGCGTCCTATAGTCCCGCAACTGACTTAAATAACCCTATGAGTAAAGATTATAAGCTATTGGTAAACATAGTGCCTATTTGTTTATTTACCTGAAAATAGAAAGTTGAACAGGAATACTTGTCAAGACTAGTTGGCTATGTGTATTTCAAACAATTAGTCCCTTTTATGAATTTCAATAGTACAATTAGAAGACGAAGTACATCTGAACAATGTTATGTATTTGCGCAATATATTTCGAACAGTCTGATCACACATACTCGTCAAATCAACTTATATTAAACCGAAGAGTGGGAGGACAAATATAACACTGAAGATAATAGGGGATTAAAATTAAGAAAGATGAGAACAAATAGGAAGTGTGACATATTTGATCCTAATCTTGATAAGAAAACAATGTTTACCAAGGTAGGGTGTTCTCGTAGCTTCAGTTTTGTCCAATCCAGTGCAAGATAGGTGTAGTAAACTGCCGGTTTAATAGGATATATCATGTCGGTACATCATATACAATGGCTGAAGATATCAAATTACTGACCAAAACACCTATAGAAAGCGGATACTCATTGAAGTTTATCAACCGTTGTGGAGCTCAGGTAGCGCCGAAGCCAACTCTATACACGGTTCCTAAGACATGCATCCATATCACTCTACCATACAGAGGGGAGTTGAATAGTATACTCTTGAGACGTTCACTAACATCACCCATTAGGAAAACATATTACGCAGCTAATCTTGTGTGTGTGTGGACACATATACATGGGGAGGAGTAATCAAGCCATGCATCTGAGGGTGGGAGAACATGTACCCAAATGGATTTAAAAACAAATGGAGTACGAAACCTTGATAAACGTTGGTGGGAGATGACCCTCTTCATCTATAGCTAAACAGATTACAGAAACAGGTCACGAAACGGTTTTCAAAGTTTTATGTAGAAATAGTCAGGGAGGTATACTGAGATTTGTGGAAGCCATAACCATACACAAACTGAAACCACATTTATGTGTACAAAACAATTTATTCTTACACTACACCTGCCTTGCTTCATAAACTTTATTTTCCTACCGAGATTAGGATCTTCCTTAATTTTAATCCCCTATTATCTTCAGTGTTATATTTGTCCTCCCACTCTTCATTTTGATATAAATTGACTTGACAAGTAAATGTATCAGATTGTTTGAAATGTATTCCGTAAATACATAAAATTGTTCAGATATGTGTATTATAGTTGATTTAGGCGTGCAGACAGAACAGTATTCAAATTAGGCTGTGAGGTATTGCCTACATTTTTTGATTTTATCATGACATTCTAGTGAATAAACTGCAATACATAACGATATAGCTTAAGGGACCATTTCGAAGTTTAAAAGTTACTCAACTATCGGTTAGTCATGATTTGGTTACAGAGGTCAGATTAATCAAAGATCTCTGATTTCCTGTCTTACAGATTATGATCATTTGTCAGAACTTTATCTGTTGATTGAATTCCAACAATAAATATCTTACACAACTCTCCTAATCACAAATAAATTTTCTCCTTACAGAAATCAACTTAGCTTGTCAGTTATCATCAAATATTCCAACGTTCAGTGCATCTCTGAAGATGCTTAAAATATGTTAAAATCCCACAAGGGCCAAGATAAAGAAATCGAGAGCTGAACAAGAAGAACATAGCTGAAGAAAACGATATAAAGATAAACTGAGTAGTTAGTCAATCCATGCTGTCATATGGTAACTGCACACAGGATAACCGTAGAGTTTAATTTTATACTCCCTTCAAGGTCGTTTATGTAGCGCTTCACTTAAAATATACCCAGTTACAATAAAGTGAGTGCACTTATTATCACTAAACTCGTTAAGATTACTGATGCATTAATTAAGTGTATGAACTTTACACTGGTTGGAATGGTAGTTGCCATTCAGTACTAATTACAGTCATAATTGATAATAATAATAATAATTCGAACTGTTACAGAAGAAATGAGTACTACCAACAGTTGTCCAGAATAAAATGATATCGAAACTTTTGAACAAAGATTTAAAAAAACGTGAATGGATTTGCTTCATCAAGGTTTCGGTTACCTTGAGAATCCCAAATGGTATATCTGAAATAGCGTCAAACAAGTTAAGTCAGAGTGCATTCTCTTTATGGATTGAAGGCATATCTGCATTTTTTTCTCTTTTGATCATACTCAAATGTTTGGTAATGTGGGTGGTGAAGATACTCAATATATTTCACAACTATATCCAGCGATTTAGGTTGACAAAATAATTACACATCACGTGAGCATTACTCATCTCTTTTTTTTTTTCCATTAGTGTGACTCACAGGAATACCACCAGTTAGTTACAGCAAAACTGATCAACAGATGTCAGTTTTGAATTTACCTTTCTCACTGGTGCTACACCTTTCATTGACTACAAATCTGTATTCGGATCCTTAGTGTTAAACAGTCATTACATTTAAACATTTCCCAACTGAAATGAGAACTCAAGGAGCATCCCTGTTTGAACAGATAGTAAGAATATGAGCCATACCAGCTGTGACAGACCTCCTGTTGGACTGGATTCGATAGACTGACTGGTCAGTCAAAGTGCACCACAGTGAGAAGTCTACTAGCTTGGTAACCATACAACGAAATTGGCGGCAGAATTCGGCTAGTTATTGAAATTAGACAACAGGAAATATGTTACCCTTCAGTAACTAACTAAATAACAACTACTTTGAAAGAATAGTTTCTTTTCAATAGATACAAGACTTTGTAGGAACTGGACTGAGCACCATAACAGCTCGCTGGTGAGTACCAACATGCCAGGAACTCAGTTCTTCATCATTGCAAAGATAGCCTTCAAACATTTAAGGTGAGATTGGTTTCAGTGTCCAGTGGTGTTTTTTATTTTAGTGGTAATACTAATTGGAATTCGGTTAAGTTTGAGAACAAGAACCTTATATTATATGTGAGTTGTTGAAAAAATCATTTGTACAATTCATTCCTTCATCTATTCAGTCAGTGACCGAATCACTTTTTACGTCAGACACACTGAACGATATAAGTACGAACTATCATATGGTGGTTATTAATTTCTCAGAATTTCATGCAACACTAAGATGGGCACTATCTAACTTTAAGACGTCATAATGACTTATATCAAACAATGAAGCGAAAATTACAGTCGAGGAAGTAGGTCATCCAGCTAATTATTACGACTGAGATATTCATCAGCTGCGTATTTTTGTTCATAACCGAAAAAATCTATGATAAATTAGTGTCATTTCACTGAATGTAAACAAAAGTCGCACTTTATTTTGTCTTTCATTTATGTGCACTGAATCACATGCTTTCCAAATGTAGGTCAGATGATACGACATACACCAAGGTGTCTGTATGTATAATTTATGCAATTAAGTTTAACTAGTTTATTGACGGGCAACAGAAGTTTGTAAATTTTGGTCCATAGATGCACTTTAGAACGATGTAAGCAAATTTGTCTGGACAACTAGTCGAATTCATCACTAGTTTTAGACAGAATGGTGATATGAGTAGCCCAAGAATTCAAAATAATGGTCTCAGTCTGATCAGCTGATTTTAAAGGCCACCCTAACAACTACCAAAATAATCAATTAGGAGGTATTTCGGCTGGGAAGATAATTTTTCGTAAAATAGAGAAACGTGACTGGTTGTTTCAACAGTAACCATCAGACGCATTATTATTTCATTCTCGAAATTCTTATAGACATGTATAGTAAAATGAACTTAAGAAGAAAACCAAACAGTCAGATGTTCTGGCAAAGGGTCTATGAATTTCATGGTTATACCATGTTGAAAGATGTAGTTTGTTGATCGTCAGACTCAGAATTCGATAATGACATGTTTGTCTAGAGCAATGGATACCCTTACCCTTAGCTTTAAAATGAGTTGAGGAATGAGAAATGCTGAGCAGTTTCCTTTTAAGACAAAATGCTCCTACCGATTACGCAATTCGCTTACGAGAAACAAGACTATTCACAGAGAGATAAACACACAGTCTGTCTGAAATGGACAAAAATATCTTTGTATTACCTCAAGTATAGCGCTTCCTCTGATAACCATTAATTCACTTATTGAAATCCCGTATTCCCTTATTATTTGTGGCTTGCGTTTCTCGTCACCTAGATGCAAACTGTTATTCCAGGATTTCTATTCAACGGTGCCATGGCTAACAATAGAGAGTGTGTTAGTTGAGTGTGTTGACTACTTCAATCACCTGGGGAGTAGGATCAGCCCTGGTGGCTCAGTGGCCGACAAAATTTCTGCACAAATACAAAAGGCTCGGTTGGATTTTGGCAACTTACGCCACCTGTAGCACCACCGTGATATCCGATTGTCTACTAAGGGTCGCGTGTACTGCCCAGTAGCCCACTCTGTTCTACTGTATGGCTGTGAAACATGGCCATTGAAGAGGGAAGACATGAGAAGGTTTCAGGTGTTTGACCACCATCGCCTTCGTAGTATAGGCCATATTCCGTGGTGTCACCACGTAAGTAACCCGGAAGTCTGGAGTACAGTTTTAGGGAGAAGAGGTAAATCACTTGACATGGTTGTGAACCTTCATCGACTCAGATGGTTAGAGCGTGTGTTGCGTATGCCTAGTCCCCGTCTGCTTCGTTATACAAAGTTAGCCGAAGTGGGTTGAGTCTGGAAAAAGGCTCGAGGCAACCATATTAAAACGTGATGTCAATGTACGAAGTGTTTGACTGTTGGTTTGAGCCATGTGGAGCGATGCAGGGTGGGTGGTTGGGGTCGGTGAGAGAAGAGAAATCAGTGATTGGAGACTGACCGTAGGTGATGTGGCTCAGAGCTGTCGTCGGTGGCGCAGATGTATACACAACTTATCCTCATAATAACGGTATACCGAATCTCACTACTTTCTCATTCTTTCTTTCTTGCTTTTAGTACTTTATATTTCTTTTGATTGAATTTTCTTTTCTTCATCTTCCACTTGGCTGCCTTTTTATTTGATGTACTGATATGAGCTGTGCAACTTGGAGGGTTACGCAGTAATGCCTGGTCTTATGTTGATTTGGATGGATGGATATTATTTGTGGCTGTGAAGTGTAATTCCGTACAAACAATTTTACCCTTTAGTCGACTTCTGAAGTTGACTACAGTTAATATTAAATTAAGCTATTTTAAGTAACTTTGAAGAAACCTAGTGATGTAAATTGGCTACCATGAGAAAGATACGTCAACTGTGAGTATGCTAACAATATCCTTTTGCTGTACTATATTATACAGGCTATTCAAACTTCATCCTGCCAGTTAGAGATTAATGTCTGTAAAATTGGTCGCTACTTTAGATTATGAAATCGAAAACCACTTTCTCTCGAGGGTTAACCGCTCAACGTAGTCAAAAAAACCATTGAACCTGGATACTTGTATGAAAAGTGGAGGGAGGTGTAACACATAGAATTTTTAGTCGTACATCGAAAGACAAAGTGACAGATGCCAATCTGAGCTAGCTTTGGTACCATCACCATATTAGTGTGACGATAAAAAGATGAGTGTACAACGATTCGATGTAAGGAGTCTTGTTACATGCTTATGAAGCCTGGTTACCTAGATTTTAGGATGTTCAGTGACTCTTCATTTTCGATCACAACTATCATGCATTCAGTGGAAACATATAGGTAATTATGAGATCTAATAAAGTATGTTTAAATAGGCATGAGGTGATTATTGAGTAAGGGAGGTGATCATAAAACAGTATCCCTAATAGCTGGAAAACATCATACGTTTACCATTGCAGTAGCACACATCCCGTTGAATATTTGGAAACTCTGAAGTTGGTTGAAAGTTGAGGAGATTTGACTATCCCACTACATGCCATCGTGGTATGCATGATAGTTGTAGTAGGTTTGCATGTGTTCGTGCATCATAACCATGTGGACGGCTTCAGAGAGACCACGCCACTCAGTGCCTTGATTTGCTATCACATATGGCGCAGAATCAAAACCAGTAGTGACCATATCCTAGGTGCTTTGTTCCCTCTGTTATCGAAACACAGTATGAAAATGGTGAGTATTCCTTGTGATGTGGTTTATGAGACTACTTCTCTGATCATTATGTTAATGTCTTCTTTATATCCGTCCTAAATCTCTTCAGATTATTATCAAATTATTTCTGCGTGATTCATTTCTTAGTGCCAAATCTGTGCCAAGTTTGTGTTTGGACTAGAATAAGGAATCAGAAAGTTATTTAGTGGTAACCTTTACTAAACTGTATGAACTTTGGTTAATAGTTACACCGACTAATGACCGATTCATACCTTTGTCTTACCATCATGATTTAAAAACTGGCATGGTGGATAAATTTGATAATGATGACTTGTCTTTATTAACAGAAAGGCCAAAAGAATTACGAAACCAAGACATTATTAACCAATGAGCATAAAGTACACACTGATTTCCCAGTCATTCACTCGTTTACTGATCCCCATCATGGCATCATATAAAAACGAAATTCAGTGGAGAGAACACCTTTCAACAAATTTATTCTCAGGCTGAACATTCATGCGATTCTGTGATATTTGATGACTGTAGTCTATGACGTGACTTAAATAACGCATTAATTATATTAACAGTGGAAATGAATGATAGATAGTGCCTAGCAGTGGAATCCAGGATGCTCATTTTGTTCTGTTTGGGACTCATCAGCTGGTTATACCTACCTCCCAGTGAATGATGTTGTGCTCACTAGGACTCGGACCTAAGACCATTCGCTTTAAATACCACAGCATTATCCGCTAGGCTAGTGACTCACTGACCCAGTGGATGGAGCTCTTGGACTTAAACTTGTTCGGTCATGAGTTCACGCTTTAGTGGGAACAACGTCAGTCACTGGGAGACAGGTACATCTAAATGACAAGTCTAGAAGAGGACAAACGCGTATCCTGGACTCTACTGCTAGCTACTATCGAGATATCCATACACCGAGCCATATACCAGTGGTGGTTTATGAATCCCGTCCAATCTACGATGGAGGTCAACAATCCATGACATTAATGACAATGGTAATGTTTATAACCATGGCATTGATTAAGATGATAAGAGATGGAGAACTGTAAGTTGGATGACAGTAAAAAAGGCATTCGCTAAGATCTTGTACTACCCATAGGACGTGTATAACTTGAAAAAAGGTATAGAAATGATTGAACCAACAGTCATCGTCTACTATGGTGTAGTTGTCCTGGTTTCAGTTGCATAGGTTGTAGGAGTGTCTTATAATTATAACGGGGAAGTATTTCGGAGGGCTTCAAAAGAGATATAGTTAGTTCATTTTTCGTCGCTTCAAAGAAAATAAAGTAAATCGATCTAAAAAGAGCATATGTACTGAGTTCACATGTTGTATTTATTGACTTTTGCTTGTTTACCTTTTGGTTTTCGAAAGCAATATGGTGTTTAGAATAGAAACTGTAGAAATATAACAATTCGCTTATTAATTATTGATTCCTGGACCATCGAACAGTCTACACTAGAATGTAGTTCATCAGATTGGGTCTAGTTTGGTAAAGAAGTGTAAGCATTTCTTGAGTTTTGCATGCAGTTAAACAAAATCTCTAAAAGTCTTCCATTTTCCTCTCTAAGCAACAATTTTGATTTTGAATAAAGACCAGTTTTCAGTTACTTCCTTATTATAAGCACTGTCAGATGAAATAAAAATCCAGGTGAGGACCAAAGATGGATACTTTCCATAGTATTGTTTCATATGTTGGCCACCATTGAACATAAACCTTATCCATATTCAAATTTGTATATAAAATTATAAAATGATTGAAAGAGAATGACGAGATAAACTGATCATAGCCAATATGACTGGCTGTACCGCTAACTGCCTGTTTAAAAATCGGAATAAAACAGTAGGAATTTAAGGAAAATGAAGTTGTCAAGTGATAATTTACCCTTAGAGCCCCGAACTCTGATTGCCAAAATCTAATCTCATAAGGTTAGATTTTCGAAACCTAGTCACAGTGTATGTATCCATAATATTCTACAAGGTGGTTCACTTTAATAACACGGTTTTCAATAGTATTCAGTTAGTGGGTCAAAAACAGCATATAAGTGTGATTCCATTCACTTTTGTTTAAGGTTGGTATAAAAGTTTAATAAACTAAATTGATTGATTTTTATGATCACATCTACTTTGATTACCATTCACTGCAATTCCCTTCATACATTTAGTTCTCTACACTAATTTGTAAAAAAGTAGATCAGTGAAGTTTGTAGAATATGATGAATTCGTTGAATATTAAAAGTAGCTTTGATCATGGATTAACATTGGTCAGAGAATTATTGAAAGTCTGGTGGAAATGAACAGCTATTTCGTCTTAGTTTGGGATTACTCAGTAGTGTGCACCCACCACTCCATGTGAAATTGACCTAAGGACCATCAACTTGTAGGGATGCGTGTTACAATTCCGTAACGTTTGATCAACCCTACTTAATTTGATGTGCTCTAGTACTGCTTAACCAGTACTTTACCTAACGTGTAAGTACTGATAACAAGACACAAATCAAAAGGACTGATACGCAATGTATTTAAAGGAGCTATGTATTTTAGGTAAATGTAATAATAATGAATGAGGGAAAAGTTTAATCAACTTATCTGGCTTGTAAGGCTGAACTAGGGACTCGGAGTACGTGCGTGGTGATCAGCACAATGGAGCGCAAAAATGGCGTCCAAGCCTGCTCGGATGCATGCTCATTAAAACAAAACTTAAAACACCCTAAGCATCCGGAGGCAAGCTAGAGATTTATTTAGTTAATTTAAACTATTTATTTTAGCCCTAGTTATATTTTGGTGCCAGGAATGTGCACTACAAACTCTTACAACGGATACCTTACTAACCATTCACTGAGTTGGAAACCATTGGTTCACTTTTTCCAAATTCTGTCAAATCATGATACAATGTAGCCATCATCTAATGTCATTGGTGGACATAACTATTAACCTCTGAATTGGTAGGCCCTACAGGTTACAGTTTCTTATCCAAACTTTTAGGAACTCATCTCTGAAAGCAAGTCACTCTAATTAGCACTGGATTTTAGTTCAGTTGGTGGTCACATGGTGATGGGCACATTTGATTGAATTTTATTGTTTTCTTTGAATACAACTTATCAAAGACAAGTATTCAGAAAGGTAACTAATTTCAGCAAACTTTCAGGTTCATCGTAGAATAACCTTTTGATATAATAGCTAGGTGGGTAGAAGCAGAAGTTGTATATCATGAAATAGGCAAACAAGTTTTATGCCTATTTTGAATTGATGGTCATTCAGTAGTTAAGAGACTTGGTTGTGTTGTGTTCTCTGAAGTGGGTCGTTTAATCATGGAGCTTTCATCTTCTTTCTAGACGACATCACCAGCACTAACTTCAGTATGAAGTGAGCTGTCAATATCTCTCCATGAGTGATTTAGTAGGTTGCCCTGACGAACCTGTTCGTGATTGGTTGTTTCCTTTGACTGTTGTCATTGACTGACTGTATACATTTTCCTGTTGGCTGTTCCTTGCTTAACCTCTCACCTTTCTGTCGTTTCTCATTTTTCTGAATGGTTGATATATTGGGTCTATTTTTGATTGCTGACTGACCTGAATACCAAACTTCTAGGAATTCTCTGATCTTCTTTGTGTTTCCCCTGTGACTACTCAATATGAAGGAAGAAGTCACTTAACGATACACAAGTAACTTGAAAATAATAAATTTGATTAAAACTTATCTCATTTAACATGATTTAAAGAAATACAGGAAGTCAGTTAGGGTGATGGAAGAATTTCCATTACGGGATTTTATTATCAAAGCAGGCATAGATTAACCACAGCCTCTCTCTGAACACAAAGGTCAGTTTATAACCTTCAGGTGTCAACGTGCTCTGCAAAGTTCAGTGATTTAGCATTCAAGTATTTCTTGATTATTCCAAACTCAGCTTCATATCTTCTTTCAACCAGACATTCTACTGCTGACTTGTTGGCTTTTTTCTGTCTTCTGAAAGGTTAGTTCTGACGTACAAGTTCATCGAAATAAGTAAAGGTTTGTCTTTAAATTCTGTAAGTATCTGTTTTGGCATTCACATGTAAACTGGTAAAATAGTTCGAGAGGACACGAGATGAACATTTTTTAGACTTTATCTTAATTGCTGAACCGTTTGTCTTTTTTTAATTGACTCCTTTTGCCTGTGGAATCTCTGTACTGAATGCTTATTTCAGCCTTCACTAAGTGTTATCTAATCACTAACATGAAAGATAATACGATGATTAGAGCTTTAATTCATGGTGTGACGACTGTCATTCACACCTATGTGGACAGTATTGTCAGGTAAGTATTTTCCTTAAAGATTAACTCAACAGTGAAAATTTTCATTTCCTAGTTTTTTGATGAACACAGTTCTCTACCACTATCGTAGAATGGTCTTGTCAAATCTGGCTAGTATTTTATTGGATAGATGTTATGGAAGTCCAGATACTACCCATTACATGTCTCGTTTTCCACTTAGTTATCGTTATAGGATGTCAATACACTGACAGTCGAAAATCTCTGTGTGTATATTTTACTCTTGCTATTATCTCAACATTTATATGGGCATTTCGAGTTAGCAGTTATGCCACTGGCTGAAGAATTACCAATAAGTATTGTAAACGAAATAGCATCAGCAAAAAATACTCTCCAATGAATGACCTTATTTTTCAAGATTACAAAACCTAATTCATATTGAAGCCAAGTGAACAATCGAAGCTGACTTCCCTAAGAATCGCCTTTGAGGGTGTGTGATGAAGAAATTTTAAGTAGCTAATAAGAGTTTCTTATTCTCAAGCAATCAGTCAATCTATCAGCACATAGATGAGAGAAGCAGCGTACATTGACTGTACACAGCATCATATTCGTCAACAAATTTCACAATCCTATTCAGCTTAGTTATTCAGAAGAGACAGAAAGTAATATCAATAGTTTTATACTTGAATACCTCAAAGTCTCTGGACGTCTAATCTTTTTTAACACTCCATTCAAAGTAATTTACACAGTCCCATTCTACAATTTCAAAAGGTTTCTTTCTACTACGTGATCTGTTTGAAATGAAATAATTGCTTATTCATAATTTTTCGCTTGGTATTTGTGTTAAGATAAATTACGTACACTTATTGACCTGACTGTAGTAGTAATAGTAATTTCCTTTTGAAACAAAACATTTTCTTGCTGTTTTATTTTATTTCTCCTCTGTTTTTGTCTCTTATTGCCTTACCTTTCTTGCACTTTTACATCTACGAAGATATTTCTACACTTATTAATAACTATTTCCGTTTTTACCTTGTACACATTCCTTGCCGTCTCAGATTATTCATGTTACTTAACCATTTTCCGGAACATAGCTGGTATTACTTAGCTTTTCTGAGTATGGGTACTCTTTTATAGCTGCTTAAAGTAGGATCATTAGAAGAACATTTTATTAGCCACTACACCTTTCTTCAATGACTTGATACGCAGATTTTCCGCTTGTTAAAGAATATAACTCTTAAACATAGAAGTGGTTTGAACTCTTTTCTGAATAAGATTTCCAACTGAAGTAAGTTAACAGGTACTAGAAACGTGTTAGATGTTAGGATCAAATCATCCAGTAGATTCTGAGTAAGGGTTCTTGCTTGTTTACAGTAGGTAACGAGACATATGTGTAACATGGAAGATGTGAGCACATGTTGCTAAGTGCTGAAGTTGGAAATTTTATGATTGATCTGCTGAGATCAAAATGATCTTTTTGATAGGCTAAAGTACCTATGAGAACTAGTCATTGAATATTGACAGTCTTAATTGCTTACGAAAATCCACTAACCAAGCTTCCAGTATGCCTATTAGCCTAAGAAGACAATGAAATGTTATGTATTGGTTAGTAGATGAAATTATTACAAGTTTTCAGCGCGATTATATTGGTGCACTGCAAATAATCCTATGGTAACACAGTTTAGGTGATCGGTAGCTTGTGATGAAGAGGTTTTTGTGACTCATTGAAAATCAATTTATTTAGAATCACTAGTCGTTTACATACACACTTATAAAGTTAATCTAATGACGGTCTGGCTTGTTGCAGCCCGTTGGATCACAGAAACTAACATTTGAAGACACTAGTAAAAGTGATGACATTCGGAAATTCATTCATTTGGCACTTGCCTTTATATTCAATCTTTTCCGATTTATTTCCTCCGACAGTTGTATGTCACAATTTGAATCCATCCAGTTACGTCTGGATGCACATGACGAACATGCTATAAATAGTTATTTACTGCATATGTGTCGACTAGTATACTCCAAAGGATATTTCAATTACATATTTGTAATACTAATGACTTCTTTTTGATACTTGTTTTTCAATCTAACCGAAAATGTTTGCAAAAAACAACTCACTATTAGTTTTATATAAAAAATGTTTAATGGTAGAGCATTTTTGTGCACACTGAACAATCGATCAGTTTGTTTTATTGAGGTGACTACTACTATTTATATCATGCTGCAAGGATTTAGACAAAACTTGAGATTATGATTCACATTTTTTGGCGTAAATTATTAATTGTTACTATTTATTGATATACTTGTAATAACTAATATCCGTTGTACAAGAGGTGGTTGTCCAACCACCTAGACCTAGTGGATAACGCTTTGGAGTTCAAAGCGATGGTTGTCAGGTTCAAGCTTCAGTGGGAATAACATCACTTACTGAGATGCAGGTACATGCAGCTGATGAGTCTCACGTAGGACTGAAAAGGCGTTCTGGATTCCTCTGCTAACCATAACCAAGAAAATTCCTGTAAATTATTAAGTTTAAAATCAAAGTTGTCGCCACTTTTACAGAAGTTGTCATTATTATGCATTTCTTGTAGACTTGATCATTCAGATTTCAAGCAGTGCAAGCAATCGACATTTTGAATGGTCATGTTGATTTCACACCATAGGCAGTATCATAGCATCAGCTGCTTCACATTCGCTGCCTGGACTTATGAACTATGTTTAGTTCAATACATAGCACCATCATTGGTACATGTCTCATTTTTGACGTGATCGATGGTAGAATCCATTGTTTATCATTGGGTCCTTCGGTAGTTCATCTCGAGACAAATTACTAATCATTTTTGGTTTGCTATTGAACTAAGTAGTTCAGATAATAACAGAGGTTTTAAATACAGTTTCATCATAAAGTGACACTAACCAGCTAGGATCGTATTAATATTCAGGTGCAAGGTTGGTATTCATCATCAAACATTGGAAACCTTGGAGCACCTGAAAGTCGTTTCGTCCCACTAGTATAGGACTCGGCAGTGCACACCTACAGCCCTGTTAAGGATCAAATCAAAGACCTCCAGGTTCCACGGCCTGGGTCGAAATCCAATAGTCCTTATTTCCTACTTCTGTCGGTTCACGATGTAGCGTGATCCCCATCCTAGGCTGTCATTAAGTGACTGTCCTCATGTTCTACTTGATTGGCCATACTGGTCACGACATCTCGTTGGAACTTCCAGAATCACGTCTCGAAGCTAGTCGCTAATGAGCACTAGATTAATTCAACTTCGAGATTTGTGGGAGATTTATTTATTGATTTCAGGTTGGCATTCTTCATCATCATTGAGTAATTGCATCACCCTAGGTTCTGGTTCGGTACTTTCTCGTTTTCATCGGTTCGACTGGTCATTAGAATTGTCTCAAACGTATACATGAGTAGCTGAAGGCAACTCGCACTAATAAGTGGTACTCACTAGCCTGATAAAGTCTGCAACTACTTTATGAGTCAGTAGTATACAGTGTACAGTTTTTATGCTGCTATGCTTGATGCCAGCATTCCTACCAAGTGGATCACACCTTCTGTTTTGGACATTATTATTATTTGTCTCTTGGGTTCCTAGTGGAACATAGGGCTTCAGTAGCACGTCACCATTTCAATCTCTTCTCTTCAGTCTGTAGAACCTAGAGCCATGACTGCCCACAAGCTCTCATTTCTTCCTCACATGATCTTCTCCATATCACTGTCGGACGCCAGGGAGTGGACATAGCGGTTTCTTAAAGAAACTATGGCGAAATTTCACTATTAGACCAGCCTAAGATTTCTTAGTGGTTACTACTTTCAAAGTTTTGTTGAATAATAATGATAATAATCTTTTCCTATATAGTTTGCGGGCTATTCGGTTAGCAGTTTTGTTTGAACGAACAGGCTGAAGTCATTCCAAGGAAAATAGTTCGCTATTCAAAATATCTGTCATTTTTCATTGTTGGTATTTTACCTTCCCAATGACTTTGAATTTACAGTCTCCTACCTGTGGAATGATTACTTTCTAATAATGAATTGAAGTTGTCTATGAACTATATAACTTAGAAACTAATACACACTTTTAATGGTATATAAGAGAGTCAATTTCATAAAGTTTTACAATCTTAATTATCTATATTTTGCATAGTGTAATAATCTTTGTACTTTCAATACTAATGGAATCACGTGAACATACTATTTCCCGTGACCTACATCTGTTTTCAGGTGCCTTTGTTTTTAACGTAATTCATTTGAATCATACTAATTGATTCATCAGTTAGTCAGGGTCAAATGACAATTGACTAACAAAAGAAAAAATTCTATCTAAAAGTTTGTGGAGATTTATTAATTGATTTTAGGTTGGAATTCATTATGGACTGATATTAGTTGAAGAAACATTGAAAAACTGGAAGTACTGGACATCTGTTTCGTTCTAGTATGGGACTCCTTAGCAGTGCGTACCCATAATCTCGCCCCGCCAGAGCTTGAACCCATAACCTCCAGGTTATGTAGCCAACATGTTATCATTGAGCCGCTGGGTTGGAATCCAGTGGTCCATATTTTCGAACTTTTTTCATTTCACTATATAGCGCAACCTTCATCCAATCTTGTCTTTGAGTAACTGTCCTCATGTTCGACTTAATTGACTCCATTGGTCACGATTTCTCATGGAAACTTAGGCAATCACCTGTCGAAGCTAATCACTAATGAGGGCTAGATTAATTCTGTCTGGAGGTTTGTCTGTTCACTGTACACATTTACAATAATTTTACCAGGAATTCAAAATTATTGTGTTCACTCATACTGTTATGGGATTGGTTAGAAATTCCGGTAATTTTTTAGTGAGAATTTCTATTGTTTTCGGTTATTTTAATTTAATACCGGTTCCAAACTAACTAAGAATATTCATTTACAGTTTCGAATTCTAAGTATAATCTTTTCTTCACATACTTTGATCTTCATCTTTTTGACCCTTAAGCATCCATCATTAGGTATTTACAGATAAGTATATGATTAATAGATGATGTTTATAGGGTGGGGAATTACATTTTTGTAGGTCACCGGAAAAACCAAGATTAATTTTAACCCTTAAAGGAAGGGTGTTGCTAAGAGAATGTATGACTTTGAGGCAGTGATATGGGAACAGTCAAGACATCAGACACTGGACATACATCCTAGAGGATATTTTAAAGGTATATGTAGGGAAATAATGACTGAAATATATTACTATTCAATTTTTACTTCGACAGTGAAGAAAATGACATTGAAAACTCTGCCTTAAACATTAATATCTGAGACAATGCTTCTATTTAAACAAACGGTGGAGTGATAGACACCAAATAGAAGATTTATGGCAACTAAACTCTAAAAATACCCCAACTAATCGGTATAAATCCGAGTGAAACGAACAAAAACTTCCATGTTAGCAACCAATAACTTAAAATTTATTTTCGCTTGAGCCACTTGTTCAACTGTTGAACTATTTTTATAACTGTCTTTTAAAAGATCTGTGAGGTGGCACACACATTTCGAAAGTTATCTATGTTTGTAATGTCCAAAAAGAATAAACTATGCATAATCTTTAATGGAACCTGTTATAATGTGGAATGAGATTGTCATGATCGGTATAGAAAATTCTAAGTCTCTGAAACCTGTTACAACCAATCATTTTGACCAGAAGTTTTTGAAGAAAGCACGTGAAGAAAGATATGAATATCAGATTGGTTGAAAAGACAAGAAATCAATAGGATTCAAATCTAGAAAGGTCTAAAGATAGTCAAGGTCATTAAGAACATATATAAACCGTTGTATTGTGTATATATTTTTCTTGTTGCAGTACACCTTCGTTATATTACCGCCTTTTCATTCATCGAGAAAACTAAGCGATTATCAAGAGGTGGAATCTAAGGGTTTTTGTTCAAGTGTCTGCACACTTAGATTTGATCAAGTAGTCACTGCAATAATCTGATAAATGAAAACTAGGTATAAAAGAATCTCAAGACTTGTGTTCATGTAGATTACCAGTAAATGTGCAGCTCATAAATAGACCTTCTTTGCAGTTAGCAGGTTTCGATATCAAAGTACTGTCTAAGTGATTCGTACAACTAACAAAGCTATCGGTAAACTTTTAGCCCTTGTCAAAACGGATACTTAAATCGAGCCACCAAAAACGACTATCTATGCTAAACTAATCACTAATTTTATGATGAAATAAAATTCAATTCAAATTTAACGACTGTAGTAACAACAATGATAATGACACCATTTCAAGATAGTATATCCTCAGTGCCTCAGTCATATAGTCTGGCTAGTAAAGTACAGTTTCTTGTCTAAAATACATGAAAGAACATCTGTTACTTGAATAGAAACTTGTACATGGTACTTGTGACTGTTTGCAGACCATTCGTAGTGAATTCAGGTTATTCCCATAAACTAAATTTCATTGACCATTTAAATTAGTACCTAACACTGACATCCGCTAGAATGATTTATCTTTGTGACCACAACTTTCTGTCGTATTCAACCTACTTAAGCTGTTGGACACTGCTCCTCCTCCTCCTCCTCCTCCTCCTCCTCCTCCTCCTCCTCCTACTACTACTACTACTACTACTACTACTACTACTACTACTACTACTACTACTACTACTACTACTACTACTACTACTACTACTACTACTACTAATAATAATAATAATAATAATAATAATAGCGGCTTTATTCCAAACAAGACGTGTGGTACAGTACGGAATTCTCAGAATGTAGTAGTCCAACAAATTCATTTCCTGTACAATTTCTTCAGGCGGAATAATCATCACATTTGAATAATGTTAATAATATTAATAGTAATGAAAGCCATAATGTGAAACAGGCACCTGTATAACATTAGCATCCGGTTTGCACTGATGAATGAATAAGCAGTCGAGCTTAATTTTGGAGGTGGTAATTTATTCAACCAGTACCGAAACCTGTAACTGGATATATTTATTCAAAGAATAGTAATGTACTGTATTTCTTTGCATTTATAAGCCCATCTCTTAACGGCATATCGTTTCTTTTTGTTTTACTGTTGTCTCGAAAAACAGCAGTTTGAAATTATTTTAAAAGTGTGAAAAAGTACTTGATGCGTTTAAAAGACAAATTTAAAAGATTAAAACAAGTTAAACAGGATGAATTTATTGAAATAAATTTTATGGAAACTTTTCGTGAACACAAAGTTTAAGCAGCCTGTCAGTTATTGATACTTTTCAAAGCAGTTATTTTGTTTGAACGAAGATGCTAGGACAAGTTTACGTATATAAGTCAATTACAAATAGCCCCGGTTGAGATTAGTATAATCACCTTCATGATGTTATTTTCAAATAGAAACGTCTTATTATGATAATTTAATTGATTGTAGCTAGCAGAGGAACCCACGATGCATGTTTCGTCTCATTTGGAACTCGTCAGCTGCATGCACCTGCATCCCAGTGAGTTACGTTGTTCCGACTGGGACTCGAGCCTTGCACCCATCTCTTCAAAAGCCAAAACGTTTCCCATTAGGCCAGTGAGGCACGAAATCCACCTTTTACACGACGAGTATTAGTTATTACTATTTGTTGATGTACTTGTAATTCTTCGTTGTTATACTAGATCGAGTTTTCCGACTCCTTTCGGCACATCAGGTCCTATGCGACTGCCTTGATATTGCCTGAATTTATCATAATAACTTACTTGGTTGTGGCTAGCAGAGGAATCCACGATACGCGTTCCATCCTAATTGATGTAATCATAGTGCCTCAGTGGCCTAGTAGATAACGCCTTGGCGTTTGAAGTGATGGGTACGAGGTCCAGTTCTTAATGAAAACAACGTTTTTTCCCTGGGGCACAGGCATATGCGGCTGGCGAGTCCCTAATGGGACGAAACGCGCGTACTGGATTCCTCTGCTAGCCATAACTAGATAAATTTTCATAATATATATTCCGGCAATACCGAGGATTCAGCATAAAAGCCAATAATGCCAAGTGAGGTCGAACAATTCCATCCAGTACGACAATAGAGAATTATAAGTATTTTAACAAATAGTAATCAAAATATGTGAATTTTCCTCAAATATTAAAATATCATAAAGTGTTAGGAAGATTTTGAACATCACTGGATGAAATCATAACAGGGAATATCTTAGATTATTCTCAAATTCAAGGAAAGATTCAAGTTTATTTATCTGCGGATTGGGTCACCCTTTTTGCTTGTGTTAGGAGTAGTTATTAAGCAGTTATTAAAGTCTGGCTTTTCAGCGAAGACTGACCCAAATGAATATACTTTTCTAGATTTCCTCAAGGTGACATACAGAATTACTTGATGTACACCAACAGGTAGGAAAAACAAGTCAAACAGGGTTTTCTTAACGGTCACATCCAAATATCTATAGAAGCACTGTCCCAAAAAAATATTCAAGTTAATAGTTACAACCTGAAGAAGTACTAGAAGGATATGACGAAGAACGAAAAATTCGAGTTTAAAAGAAAAAAAAGGGCTGTGGATAAACCAATCGTTGTTACTCAAACAAACTAATGGAATATAACTATTATTCCTGGTCAAAGGACACACGAACAAGAAGTTGAATGGACACAAATATTGCGACAACCAATGAGTGTTTGTGCAGCTTTGATTTCTGACGACGGACCTTTCATCACTAGACTAGGTAATTCCATGTTAATGCTTACCCAGCTATCTTCCCCACTACTGTTTTAGTAACCTGCAAGCTACTCAAGATTCTGGTAAAGCAGGTGAAACTAATGGTTGTTGAGTCATGAATAAAATTAGATTACATCAGTAGTTTGAAATAGTGTACCTAGAATATACTTTGTCAAGAACTCATACTCAGAAGGTTGTTCGGTAACTTTAGTAACAGATTCCAAGAGCATGCAGATGTAAGTGAATTGGTGACTGGCATAGCTGATCATTTCTTAGGTCTCAGCACTGACTGAAGTATACCGGTCAATTTTTGCGGTATGGTCACTAAACTAAGTGATATAACATTGTAGTACTCTGCATATTGGTATCATAGTCTAAATAGCCTAGTGGAAAAGTCTCTGACTTCAGCACTGAGTGATGAAGTTTCGAATCGCCCAGTACACTTTGCTGATGAGTGCCAACAACTATAAAATCTAGTTCCAGGGATTCCCGTCAATTAACTATAAGCATATTAATAGGAAGCGGCCTAAATCAAATTCAACATTCTAAGTCATCAGCCGCTAACGTAGAAGTTTTGAATTTAAACCTTGTTTCATATTACTCTTTGGGCAGGAAAAACCTTACTGGACAATTCTGTCCTACAGCTGACCAATCAAAATTTGTAACCAACTCTCGGCCTAGCGGCTGTATACACTGAAAAAAAACTGTTTATAAATGATGCATTTTTAAAAAATAAAGCGTCTTCCTTATAGTCAGAGATTGGCCTCTGTCTTCTGATTTTCGCGTCTTTGTGAAATACCAGGTCTGTGGAAGAATAGTAGCTATTTGTACTCACTCCGAATATCTTACTGCGTTAGGTAGCGTTCGCATATTTCGTATTATTACGTCATTCACATCACATATACCACCAAAATACATGACATTATAAGGTATCTCAAATTTACAATGGCCAGTAAGAGCCACCAGAACGTTTTGAATTACAGTACCTGAGATAATTATAGTATTATAGATCAATCTCCGTGTAGTAACTGGAGCAGTAGTGGAGACCAAGGGGAGCGACATGGTCTTGACCAGGATCCTCTGTTCCCCGGCGGTGGTAGTTTTTTCAGTACACACTATTAGTAGACTATTGATTGTCCCACAGCATTTAATGAACCTGATTTAGAATGAGTATAGCGATTCCCAGAGAAAACATGCTAACCATACTTTCAAATTTGGTATTATTTTAAATAAAAGTAGGTCTGAAAGTTGGGAGATAGGTACTTATTGATTGTAGATTAAATTCCATTGAGTGAATAATTCAATGTGCAACTAATTTGAATAATTTGACGTGGTGACTCACTGGGTTAGGCACTGTACTTTCAACCATTAGGCTACTGATTCGATTCTCTTTCACCTTCTGAAAAGCTAGGTAGTATCTTGAGCTTTCAAATCAATAAGTGTATAAGTACAGCCGAGTTTAGTGAAGAAACATGTGCATAGTTGCAAGCTCCCTTTTTGATTGAGTATGGTCATCTGTCACTACAGTGTTGGATAACGAAAGATAAAATCCTGAGGAAAACGCGAGTTCAAGTGAGAACTGTTAAAAAGAAAAACATACGTCAGAGTCCCATATAGATTATCTGCGAACGTCTAACACTGTCACCATTTATTCACAAAGTAATACACAACTAGAGTTTCCCTCTAAAATATTTACTCCCTAGTGGACAACGCTCTGGCCTTTGATCCTGGTTTCGAGTCTTGGTGTGAACAACATCAATCACTGAATGGCAGGTACATTCAGCTGACAAGTCCCCAAAATGACGAAACGCGTTTACTGGATTTCATTGCTAGCCACTATCCATGATTACTAGCAAAGTAAAAGTCTCCTTACCGTTTTACATCGATTTACAGTTTCTAACTCCTTATTAGAAACAATCAGCCACTGCTTTTGTATCTATACACACCTACATAGATGAACAGAAACAGGTATGATCAATGTAAGGGAAGGTTTGCCTACACACTTGTTTTTCACTGTCAACTATTTGTATACGATCGATTTGATAAGGAATATACGGAGATGAGGCAAGATTTTCGTAGAGATGGAAACGATTACTATTGGTCAATAAATATATTTAACTTTTTTGCAAATCATTTTAGAATAAACGCTTTCTTTTCCGTTTAGATGCACAAATGATGATTGAATTACGAAAACTTAGGATGAGCTTTTTGTTGTCTCACATGTAATATTATGTGTATTATATGTTATGCATTGCTGTTTGTTTTCAACGTACTTACATACTTCTGGTTGTCAGGATAAAAGTCAAACTGTGGGCAAAACACAGAAGGTGAAAATGTAATGTATGGTTGTTGTTGGTGGTCAAAACCTCCAACATAAACTTTCCCCAGCATATGTCTCCTAATTTTGATTTCCCTAATATCCGATAAAAAGTCATTGAGTAGTTTACTCCAGTAGGTGCAGTTCAGCTTCCTGCCAGATACTACTGACTTGTTCACTATTCAATGATAACTTGATTTAAACATTGATATCCGATCTTCAAATATTACCGGAGTTAGGAAGACTACAAACGACCTGCAATAACGAAGGACAACTAATCATGTTGGTTTACTATCAGAAGCATTCGAAGAGTATGGTTAAGAATCACTGGTTCAACTGAGGTTTTAGCTGGAGTTCGAGAGTTGAATGTATCCGGAAATGCGATAATTACTTAGGAAAACTGTTACACAACACGTGATATTTTCGAATGGCAATATTATTTTGCTGTATTGCTTCTCATCCATAGTTAGATTTACTTGACTGAATTATAATCACTACTAATCGATTTCTCATTTGTTTGTCTTGCTTCTTGCTAACTTCTATCTTGATACAGCATGTAAGCTACTGAGTATGATATTCTCTTCATTTTAATGTAAACTTATCACATCATTGTGGAAGTTTTTATCTCCTCATTAACTGAATTTCAGAGAATGGCGCTTTTTTTACAGTAGATTCCTTAATCGACTTGGAGTACTTTGATGGGATAGTCGTGCTACGATAAGACATTAATGAAAGGTAGAGTCTTTCGGATACATTGAGAATGTTTGAGATCTGATCCTCAAGTCTCAAATACAAACTAGTGGTTCGGAATTGATTTGTGTTAGTATTTCAACTGACCATGTGTTGAGAAGCGGTTGATCTCGTAGATTAATTCACTTTCAAGTAGCTTCAACTTGATTATTTTGGTGACCGATGAAATCTCCGCTCATAATTAAAAGTAGTTTCCATCATGGTTTGATGTTGAATGGAGCACCATTATAGAACCTGGGAAAGCTGGACAACTGTTTAATCGTAGTCAGGTTGTACTCAGAAGTGCGCACCCACAAAACGTGCAGCACTATGTCTTGTAGTGAGCACAATACAATGCAGTTTAGGTTGAAATCTAATTTTTCAGTTTCTGTCGATCGGTGATAGTGCCAGACGAGCGATTTCACTGGCGGACATCCAGACTCACTTGACTTCATAGGTCATGGGTAACCAAGAGTAAAATTCAAGGCATCCTAGTCCGTGGTGTGGATGTGTGACCGACTCCTACTGGGTGACATTTCATATACAGCAGCCTTACAGGCACGGATGTATGATTGACCTCTCCAATACAACACATTTCCTAGTTTATCTTCATCTCGTCTCTCTATCTTCTCATGATTTCTACCAGCAGTGATTAAATTTTGTTTCTATCTTTCATTCAGGTACTTTGATATGAGTTGTGACAACTCGGAGAGCTACACAGTACTGAAAAGTCCAATGCTGATAATAATTGACTGTTCTCCTCGTTCATTGATAACTTCATCACCACAGAGTGTGGGGATTCGAACAGTCTCATCGTTTGTGGTTGGTGTCATTGTTGAACCAGTGTTCCACATCATCTTCCTGATATACATAATGATCCACAGTGAGCGTGAACAATGTGATGGAGTCATTGTGGTCTATCCTTCTCAATACTCAGGTTCGTTGTATTCGATGGGAGCCGCAGTGTGTAGAGGAGTGGTGAGAAGGTCAGTGATTGTTAATCTCGATATTCTGTGTCTGTGCCTGTTTCTATGGCTGTCATGTGTGTGTGATTGATTGAGTGAGTGAGTGAATGATTGAATGTGCTTCTTCCTGAATGCGTGTGATCGGGTGACAGTGAATTGAATTGTAGTGGAGTGATTTGATTTTGTTTGTTTAGAGTTAATTTGATGGTTATTTGTGCTGAGGAATGGAGAGTGTGTGGTGATAGATGTTGAAATTGAGATTGTTAGTGTTAGTATCGAACGTCTCCCAGACGAACAACATCAAACAAACACTATTCACCTCCACTGACAAACACGCACAATATCACATAGACTGAGTACCACGAAGCAACTGGAAACCACGTATTGCTGCCATTTGACTATATTAACTGACCACCTGAATGTGGAACAGAGTGAGGTGGTGTGTTTTGCACATTCTTGCCAACTCATCCCACTTTTGGTATCACTAAGATAGCCAAGGATCAGACATACAGTAGATCAATACGCTCTATTCTGCTATGACTGTGAAACGAGCAACTAAAAGTGGGATGCATAACACTTAATGTCTATGGACGCAACCGGCTTCAGGATATCGCTGGTATGTGGTGTCAATATCATGCCTTTATCTTCGTGATCTCTTTGCTTCATTGTCTGATGACATTGTTTTTCCTCTTACTTACTTTCGCTTTGATGACAAACTGAACAGTTACGCTAGGCTTTACCGGGTAATATCATACTTGCAATTAGCTTCACTATATGGTTGGCTTGGTCAACAAAACATCACCTACTTCGTATTCCACCTGATTTCTCTACCATGTTGTCATGATACATGCATTATAACAATTCGGATTCCACCTTTAAATGGACTATTGTTGAAATACTCTGTGACCTTGAGTTTTGGTCCGAAAGTTTTGTTCAGTGCAAATTGACACGGAGTGAGATTGAAAGTTATCCCTGCGTGTCGTAGCATTGTCTGAATATATTTATTTTATGTGTTCTATAGGGATATGTTCTGAAGGGAAAACTGTAGTCTTAGATCCTTTCGGATGTAATTTAGAGCTTCACTGTGAGTATCATTCATCCTGAATAACTGTACTTAATTTCCGCCTAAGAAGTGGAAGTACAGCCAACACTTTACACTTTATTACACGGTTCAAGTAGGTAAAATATTCATACATAACACAGAAAACGTTCGTAATTTCGTAAACCATCCTTCAACTTTTGGCGAGCACGACAATAGTTGGGCATAACTTATAGCCCCGTTCACTGACACGGCAACACATCCATAATAATGCTATACAACAGATTTCTCTAGTACTTTGCCTTGTATCAATCCACCTAATGGAAGTCAATTAACAGCCAATGTATATCCTTGACAATGTTGCACACTTTAATGTGAAGTCTATGAACTTTTACACATGTGTAATATTCACCACTGTTGCACGACGATGCTTCCAGTCTTCAATTACTTGCACCACAACAAAAGGTTTTCAGTACTACCAATCTGAATTGCTGGCAAAGGTAACACTCGAAGAGTGAGAAACGCCTGAGCTTAGACACTCACCTGGATTAAATGATTGTATGGATACTTACTTATTCCTGAAATCATTGAAGTAAGTTATTGTTGGTCAATAAATCTACGAACATAAGAATTGCTGTTAAAATAAACGTTTATCTGACGAAACACTTGGTCTTGTAGATGGGTCAATCATGTCGATTACTCACAAAGCAAACACCAGATTTTGCGCCGTTTGATGTGTAGAAAGAATTGTGAGCAGAAATGACTTAAACTCAGAACGATGTGTATGTACTGTAAAGTGATATTTTCCTGCTATTTTCATAACATTTAGACACTTGGTATCCTCCCTCTGTGTCATTCAATACTGCTGAAACCTTTTAAGTTTCTCTGCAATTATCAATTTGATGAGGCCTGTAAACTGGCTTCTTTCAGGTTAACTTCATAACTTGAGAATAAAGATATTCATTTATTTATTTAGATCTGCCCAGATCCAACCTGATAGGCTAGACCGAATGACACAGGCCTAATTGACTGGTTTTTCCGGGCAACTCTGAAGGCCACCCTGGCAACTGCTGTATTAACTAATCAGGTTTCGATGTCCCGGTTAGAAAGGTAGTTTTTCCCATAAAATGCCAAAGCCTAATTGGTTATCTCAGCAGTTACTAGGATGGCCACCCTAGTAATCACTGAAATAACCGACCAGGCTTTGGTATTTCAACTGGAAAAGTACTTTTCCATAAATTAAAAAAATGCAATTGGCTATCTCACATGATGAGAGGTAAAGAGGGAAGGTTGGGCATAGGGCTAGCAACCCTACCCTGTAAAACCAATCCAATGGCTAAAGAAACTTCTAAGCACAAACAAAATATAAAAAATAAAAACAAAATTATTCCTCACTGGAATCAGAGAGATGAAATGACTCCGGTTGGTGAATGCCTTTGGGAAGCTAATTGGCCGATGCGTCTTCTCTCTCTCGATGAAAGCGAAAGTAAACGTGGAGACACGGAATGTCTGCACCATATTTGAACCCAGCAAGGCAGCCCAGATTACAAAAGAGATGAGAAGATATCACATCGAAGTGTCAAGAATTTGCGAAAGCAGATGGAATGGAAGTGGACTCTTCAAACTGTCAACTGGATAATCAATAATCTACTCCGGTCACCCAGACAACAACCATGAGCGCACTGTGTTTTGGGGTGGCTGTCATGATGTCACCAACAGCATCGAAGGCTCTCATACAGTGGGAACCGATCTCCTCCAGGATCATGACAGCAAAATTCAACTCAAAAGGAAGGAAGGTCACAATCGTACAATGCTACACGCCTACAAATAATGCAGATGAAGAGAAGAAGGAGGAATTCTACAACAACTGCAATCAGTACCGGACAAGACCCTGTCCCAGTTGGTGACATCAAAGTTCTGATGGGCGACATGAATGCCAAACTGGGAGTGGAAAACACAGGAAGAGAACTAACCATGGGTCGAGAAGCACTCGGTGAGGTGATGAACGAGAATGGAGAATTGTTTGCAGATTTCTGCGCATTCAACGACCTGGTGATTGGAGGCACTGTGTTCAAGCACAAGGATATCCACAAAGCGACATGGATTTCACCAGATGGATACACTAAAAATCATATCGACTTCATCTCAATGTGAAGAAAGTGGAGACGCAGCCTACTTGACACAGGGTCAAGAAGGGGAGCAGATGTAAGCTCAGACCACTCACTGTCTAGTGTAAGGAACCTTCCAAATCAAGTTGAAAGCTTTCAAGGAAGTTGGTGATAGACCACAGTTCAAGTTCAACATCCGAAAACTGACGGACGAAACTACAAAAGAAATCTTCACGGCAGCCATCAAGACAAAATGGGAGATATCAAGCAACATCCCTAAAGAAACATGTGTGGATGAACACTGGGACGCTTTGAAAGAGATGAGGAAAGAAACCTGCATAACCGTATTAAGAAGGAAGAAGAAAGAAGATAAGGAATGGATCTCGACGGATACATGGCAGCTGACAGAGAGGAGGATGGTGAAGCAGAAGATAAACCAATGCAAGGATGCACAACGACAAGAGGAACTGAGTACAATGTATAAAACACTGGACAAAGAGATCAACACAGATGAAACCAATAAAAGATGATGGAGGAAATTTAATTTCTAAAGAGGAGAAACAAAGGAAACGATGGGCCGACCACTTCAAAAAGCTCTTGAATCGACCACCACCTACACTTCGTCCAGAAATACCACCTGCAGCCCAGCCACAGAACTACAAGTTAACACAAACCCTCCAACAAAAGTCAATGTCCTGAGCGCCATAAAGCTACAGAAATGCGGGAAAGCAGCAGGACCAGATGGAATCCTGCCAGAAGCACTGAGAAGAGACGCAGAGACACCAGCAGCGGACATGCTCACACCACTATTGCAGAAGGTCTGGAAGGTACCGGCAGATTGTAAGAAGGGCTACCTTGTCAAACTCTCGAAGAAGAGAGACCCAAGTCTTTGCAAGAACTGGTGCGGAATCACTCTCCTGCCCACCCCAAGCAAAATATTAAGCCACATCATCCTGGAGAGACTAAAGGGTGCGCTGGATTCAAAACTACGACCCGAACAGGCTGGCTTCAGGAAGTACAAATCATGTGAGGACCAAATTGTAACCCTACGCATCATCATATAACAGAGCATAGAATGGCAGTCAACCCTCTACTCCAACTTCATCGACTTTGAAAAGGCCTTTGACAGCGTCGACCGGGAAGTAATTAAGCAGTTGCTTCAACACTACGGAATACCACAAACCTTTATCAATCTCATTCAACAACTATGTGAAGACACCACATGCCAAGTAATTCGCAATGGGAAGCTCAGTGATGCTTTGAAGCGAAGACAGGAGTAAAACAAGGCTGTCTACTACTATCCATGATATTCCTGATTGTAGTAGACTGGATCATGCAGCAAACAGGGAGGAGAGGGGGATACGCTGGACCGCGG
This sequence comes from Heterobilharzia americana, assembly GCA_944470555.2. Lineage (NCBI taxonomy): Eukaryota > Metazoa > Platyhelminthes > Trematoda > Strigeidida > Schistosomatidae > Heterobilharzia > Heterobilharzia americana. Next base: position 13,101,008 of record OX104132.1, on the reverse strand, counting down.
AAAAGAACCTAGAAGATCTGAATTTCGCCGATGACTTACGTCTAATGTCACATAAACTTGAAGATCTACAGGCGAAAACTAACAAGTTGACAGAAGAGGCAGAGCAGCGAAGACGGGACTTTAAGTGAACGTAGAGAAGACAGAGGTGATGACGATAACCAATCAACAACGAGCAGCAATCATCATCAACAGGAGAAACTTAAAGGAAGTAGTCTCTTTGATCTATCTAGGCAGCACTGTTTCAACTACAGGCGGCACAGACGAGGACCTCAAAGCCAGCCAGGATCGGAAAGACAGCGAGACAGGCGTTCATTAACCTGAAACCAGTGTGGAGATCTTCTGCACTCAGCATGTGGAACAAGATCCGGATTCTCAACACCAATGTCAAGTCAGTGCTGCTATATAGATCAGAGACTTGGCGTGTTACGAAAGGCATTTCCAAGAAACCGCAGACATTCATCAACAACTGCCTACGCTGGCCCGTTACTGAAGATCAGATCAGAAGGCCAGAAAGAATAAGCAACAAGGAATTCTGGCTGGCGATGAACTAACCAAGAACCTATCACCCAACAAATATGCAGAAGGAAGTGGAGATGAATTGGACATACACTGAGAAGACCGATTGGGGACATCAGGCGCCAGGTCCTCGAGGGGAATCCAAAAGGGAAATGACGAGTTGATCATCTGAGAGTGACATGGAGGAGATCATGTGAGAAAGAAATGGAAGCTTGTGGGCAGTGGTGGCGCCAGGTTTAAAAGACTGGAGAGAACAGAGTGCAACAGAGATATGCTAGTGAAGCTCTATGTTCCATTAGGAACCCAAGGAACAAATAAAATAATGAATAAATTGGCTGTCTCATCATTTGCTAGGGTGGCCTTTAAAGTCACCCTTAAAGTCTCTTGTTTTTCCCGTTCACTTTCATTAGCGACATTTTCATAGGATTGGATGGTTTCTCCGCCTAAAAATAACTTGTATGAAAAACTCCCAGAAGTATACTTGATCGAATTTTATTCATTTGAATGAACTAGGCTTTGCAACCATTTTACTCAGAACTAACTTGAAGAGACTGAAAGCATCATCTTTGTTTTTGTCCGATAAAACTGTTCATCTTTGTATAAATTAACAAATCGCACAAGAAACGGTTTTTTTTCAAAGAAAAGCAATCAACTAAATTCAATTGATCTCCAAATAAGTGAATTAAACGAAGAAAAATACGTCAATTTCATCAAAATTCCCACTAATGACAAAATTTAAGGAGCGAAAATCAGCCGATAAGAATTTATATACCATTAATAACCATCAGATCTAAGAGATAATAAGCTAAAGTGGATCAGAGTTGTTAGTTATAAATACCTATAAGCAATTAAATTGTTTCACTTAGGTTTATGTTTGCAGTGTAAATTGCCTTTAACTTGATGCAGAAACGTCTTTCATTCACAGAAGAAATCAGTTTGCACCATCATCATATATGATTAAAGAACTTTATCCGAATGAAGCTGATATAGCTTAACCGTCAAAAACTAGTCTTATATTGATCTGTAAAATCCAACTTTTTAATTATAGTGGTGACTTAGTATTCACTAGAATAGATTCATCAAAATGAGACATTATTGTACCGAATATTCACAGTATTAAGTCCACAAGATTCGCTTGTTTCTAACTGATCGTTTAAAAGACAGGAAATACAAGTACACAGTTCTTTAACATTTTACGCTTTTGTCATCTCATGAACAAGCCAGTTTTATTCAAAAAAAGACCAATGATAAGGATAAATTTCAAAAACAAAACAAAACAACAATAAATAAGTAGAAGAAACATAAAGCAACTAAAATGTAAAAGCGGTACATGAGTTTCTATCTTTATCATGCAAGCAGAATGCATTTTTCAATCACTTTTTTAAAACTACAAAATCTGTACAAAATATTAATAAAGCAATATAAACAAAATAAATAAATAAGTCAATAAATCAACAAGTAAATAGAATCAATTCACACTAACACTCATCTTCAGCATTATCAAACAACAGGAATAACAAAATAATTGATTTAGCGCATAAACGAAAAGAATCCAGCGAAGCAATACTGCAGCGTTTACCTGTGTACTATAGACATACACAACAATATACATTTTAGATAACTTTTTGAAGAATACACATTAATAATGTTTATTTCGTGAACCAAGGTTATTTTCTCAAGTCGAAGCGTTGACGCATATCATCGATTACATCATCAGTCAGTTCTACATCCGTCATTAGCGCAGCCATATCTTTCAGTGAATCCTGATAACTGTCGCGTCGATTATTGAGACTACTATTATAAATAGTATTAGATGTTGTGTCTATAAATGAAAAGAGAAAATAGTAAGGAATTATTCATAATTCTGATAGTTATTACATAACTTGAAACTGAGATGTTTATAAATGAATAAAATGAGAAATTTGTCACGAGTCTTTATTTTTAAAGTGGAAAAATACCTATTGACTAATCAAAGTAACTGCTAATTTGATAAACAGACACAAACTTCTATTTTGGATATCAACTTGGAAGCTGGTAGTTTTCAATATGTGATTATTGAATGCTAGGATGGTATAATAGGAAGCCAAAACATCAGGGTTAATCACTTTTCACACAAAAGCAAACTTATATAGTGGATAAAATACCTGTCAACCCATGCGTCGATCATCAATGAGATGTTCTTTTGAGAACCAACTGCCTTCCATCCCCAATGAGAAGAAGAGAGTTGTTGGGCAAAGAATAACCCACTTGTAAAGCAACTATATTCATCTGAAAACTTCATCAACTGGAATTAAAGAAAGCAGTTTTGCCACTTGCTGTGTAACGTGAGAATAATACAACCAAATACAGTAATTTTGAAATCTCCAAGGTTTGTTTAACATTGCAGTATTAGGGTTATCGAGAGCGACTGGACAGCCTATTAATAACACTTGTTAGCCACTTCGAAGTGGTTTAGATATAACTACATTTGCTGTTTTATTCGTGTAGGTCACAGCTTATCAGCAAAATAGACAATCACACAGGCTAGGCAACTGAGTTGCCGAAACCACTTCAACATGGACTTAGATGTCTTTTTTAGCTGTCATTCTTAGTCTAAAACTATGCATGCTATAAACAGAGGCCATAATTCTAGGCGTTTCCAGTCTACGTACTTAGCCGGATTGAGTTGAGATAACTGACTCGTTTGTGGCTAGCAGTGGAATCTAGGACACGTGTTTCGTCCTACTTGAGACTTATCGGCTGGATGTAATTACACCCAGTGAGTGATGTTGTTCCTCATGAGACTCGATCGCAATACCCATGGCTTCAAACTGTTATCCACTACAACACTGAAGCACGAGGAGCAAATGACAATGAATTGAGGTATTTTGCACAATTCGCTCTCTCGAGGAAAAATAGTTCTGAACATACGAATGACTTATGGTCCTTCCAGACTCATTTCACTTTCATTTTCGATACCCGCATGACGTAACAACCAATGGGTCATGAATTTGAGCTATACTTCGTCTATCAATGTCTGAATAGTAAGGTAGTAAATATCACTCCTTACGCGGGAGACAAGTTTTCCATTACTTAGTACACAAAATTCTAAGTGATTTCTTACGTAGACAACTGATTATCTCCAAACTGTTACCTATCTATGGGAAATGCAATTGCAGCAATATAAATATGATATAATCACCAGCCAATCGATGAGAAAGCTAAGGTCATTAGTATTCATTTAGCTTATATCAATGAAACCAAGGTTATATTTTTGTTTCTTGTGACGACAAAAGTCATAGGGACAGATCATAGATTAGCTGAATTGAAACCATAAACAATATGGAATAGCTTACTGGATGCATTTTTAAATGTTTTTCTCATAACATTAACTTGTTTGTTGATAATGATTCAATGTGGAAAGTGTTAACCATTGAATTCCAGTAAGATATACCCTTTAAATGCATGACCTGAAGACTCGTTCGCAAATGAAGTGTAGAATGTTTTTCCTAGTAAGCTAATGTTAAATTAGAATAGAGCAACTATTCAAGGAATCAATGTAATTTTCAGTGGTTTATGACAGTTTCTGATAGAAAAATAAGTGAACCGAAAATGCCAAGGAACCAAATATTTTTAACCGTACCGTTTGAAGAAATCTAAACGTTCGCGAAATTCTAAATCGGATTCACTTCCTGAGTGAATAATCCTGAAAGGTTACCTAACAAAAGCTTATTTGTATGGATTAATGTTTGCTATCATTATAATCATCAGTTCAGAGAGACAATAAACATGTTGAGTTTCCTCCTACTAGTGGATGAGTTGGGAGTCAGAATACGTGGTTTACAGGATTCGTTCTGGTGTATCTGTTTAAGTTGGGCATATCAAACCATACTGAGCTCCTAGGTTTGAATGACATCAATGTGAAAGTCCTCACTGATGTCCACTCAAGAAAGAACAACTGTTTATTGCCACCTAGTTCTCCACCTTACGTCAATCTATGGTCTACACTGTCTTGTTAAGTGTTTGTTACTGGTCTCTTCACCTTAAAGTGAGTAAATTATGATTTAACTGAATAGTATGATTGAATGAATACATCTCGGCAACCACATTTAGATTTATGCACTACGTTGTGAGTCAAACTCTTGTATGAGATCTAATGATGCGAATTATTAGTGTAAACTTTGATGGGTGGAGTTAGAAACCGACCCAAGTAACTGATTGAAAGTCGGGTATTTACATTGACCAATAGGCCGTGGGTACTGCACGCGTCTCAACGATGAACGAATCACAGATCAAACATGCGCTCCGGAAACAATGGAGAGAACATCTAACTAACCCTTATACCCACTTGATAATATTTCAGTGCTAGATACTTTAAAGTTCAGTAGACTAAAGGCTAAATTGCTCACCAGAGTCTGGACTCAGTATACGGAACAGGTGTGCTATGGAAGCTACACGTATGCTTGTTGAGATGTGAGGTACTGTAGAGAATGAGTGAACAGTAGAGTGCACATAGGTTTGAAGATACGCTTAGTTAGTGAGTGTTGACAAGCAAAAAACTTAGGTTCAAGAGGTCCTACCAATTACCTCCAGTTATCTATCACAGAAAACAATCCATCGCATTTTGGGTAATTTAACTATTTAACAAAGAATTTTAGAATCTACATGATAGCTCCATGTTACAAGCTACACAAGGATGGCTGAATTGGTAAACGTCTATCGAAGAGAAAAAAACAATACAGATTACCTTGATTTGGTGTATCTAAAATCACCTCCAAATTCAATTTTCAAGGATGGGAAAGGTTTTTACTCGCCCACATTTCGGTACTAGGGGTTACGAGTTATTTAAACAAACAAACAGAAAGAAAAGATCAATATGGAACTTTGCAGAAAAGTGCATCGAATCAAGTTGTCACACTTTATAGTAGCACATAAACAAAAAAGTAGACCGAAAAAGACTGACACCAAAGTAGTCGAAGATGTATAGGAGGAAAGGGAATTTGAAAACTAAGGTTAGTTAAAACATCCAAGCTTTAGAAGACATCAAAGAGTGAATATGTTTGCACCGTAATGACCGATTTTCAACCATATCATCAAGAGTCCTCAACCACTGATTCCTAGCATCTCAGGGACTCCAGTCGGGTAGTCTATAGTTCCCTGGACGGTTGAGACCAACAGTTAGAGAATTTATGTCCTGGTGCCACGTCTTGATGCAGTAAGTTGGACATTTAACCAAATTTTATCTGCGCTGGAGAGGTGAGGGATTTTACAGGGATGTTACACCTGACACCTAAGAATGGAACAATATTATTTTCTTCTCCTACAGTGAATCTAGTCACTAGATGAACAGTACTGGATTTAGTAGCAGGTGTTTAGCAGCCAAAAGGGAACCTTAGATATAAATTTCATGTTTATTGATAGTTATCAATAAGGGTTGTCTACAGCCCTGAAGAAATTCATGTTTCACCAAAAATCTGAACCTGCAGCAGTATCAAAGTAAGAGGCCTTACTAAGTAGCTGTGCCTACGATGACTGAAATTCTGTATTTCTGGACAATTTATACTGATTGTGCACTCAGCTGATAGACAGACTTCGATTAGTATTACCAACTGGAGATCTACATTGCTTAATACCTGGTGACAAGTTAGAATACGTAATCCAATCCTAAAGGAGGTAAGTTATCATCTGATTAGTAGTGATAGGGTATCCTATCTTGGCATTGAATGAGCCTAACTTGAATCTTTGAAGACTGTAGTAACGCCTTAGGTTGAGAGTCTCCGTTCATAAAAAAACTTCAAAGATTTAATGCTGAAGAAAGCGTGCCATAATGTTGTGTCACTTAGTTTGGCAGTCACACTGAAAACGTTGCCAACACCTTCTCATACCTGACGGTTATACTAGTTATTTTCAAGTGGTCGATTCGCGCACTATTAAAGCGTCAAAAATATCATTCTATCAACCTTAAACATTTGAGAAATATTAAGGTATTACGCTAACAACACTTAATCTATTTGTGTCAATAAATTAAAGCGTAATATGAATTTAAATTCGACTGTTGGCTGAATTCAATAATAATAATAATAATAATAATAATAATAATAATAATAATAATAATAATAATAATAATAATAACAATCATTTTGACTATCCGAGATAGTCGTGGTTTGGCAGACTGGCTCAGTTGATACAGCGTTGGACCGGAGACCCGCTGGTTCGAATCCAGCCACGGTCCAAATTTTCACTTCGCCTTCAATCGTCACTCAATATAAGTAATACTAATGATAATAATAGTAGTAATAACAATAGAATAATGATATAATAAGTGACAGTAATGGTAGTAATGATAACAACAGTAATAATAATGGGGTAGAGTTTGTCTAAATTATACTGTGATATTATTACTTTGTTTGTAAAGAAAAATATGAGTTGTCAAATCACGAATCAGACATTTATGAAACTAAATAGAATTTCATTTGTGTCTTATCTCAAAACCGATTAGGCTTATGCTAAAGACAAACAGTTTAGAGTTTATTATTTGCAAACTGCCATACTTCAGGCTGATATTTCTATCTGGCCAATATCAAGGACCGTAACCTATAACATAAAAGTATCATAAAGCAACGATATGTACTACTGAAAGCCTAAGTAGTAGATAGAAACCAATTATAGTGGCTTGTAATTTTCCCCAGCCAGTCAAATCAATGTGATATAAACTGGTTGAAACTACTTATGCATATTAAATACCATGTGGATGTGTTTGCGTATTCATCTATGACTCAAACCTATTGTGTAACAGCTGACAATACTGTAGGGCTTAGTAGGTCGATGGAGACGTAAATCAATAACCCAATGATTGAAAGTATAGTCCATAAAACACTGCATCACACACATGCTCAAGTGAAAAGTATGTTTAAAAAATGACTGATACAGACTGGGATAAGCCACTGAAAATGAGTGGGTTGGTGTCGTTTAACTTAACGATGAAATCATGCAACTATACAGAAATGCCACATGGGCGCTAGATTCAAGTCTTAGTGAGAACACAATCCCTCATTAGTTTGAGGATAAATCCAGATGATGAGTCTCAAATAAAACGAAACGTACATCCTGAATTCGACCACTAGGCATTACCAAGCAAATTACATCACATCCAATCTTTAGGGAATATCGAGGCACTCCTCAAACGAGCATACATGCGAAGAGAGACCGATCAATCCCGTTCAGTGTAACAATCAACAGAAAGGTAAAAGTATCAGTAAATCAGAACTGTCAGGTAGTGAAAGTAGTTTCATGTACTATAAAAGAAGCCTGAAATAACTCAAAGCTAGCAAGTATGTCGATACTAAGAGTTATTTCAACGAAATGTCTTCATTGATTGCTCAAAACAAGATTTCACTAAAAATAGTTTAAACGGGAGGTCTAGTTGAGCATATAAAGTATCTCAAATGCGATAATTAGTTACGAAAGGAAGGAAAATGAAACGCTTATATTCTTGAAGAAGATGGTAATCATCGTCGTCAGTATATGTGGACGAATATCAAATTTGTACACTGAAGAGATACTGATGGAAAGATGCCTTAGGTTACTTCTAACTTTAGTCTTTCGATAGTTAAAATATGAAAAAAAAGTTGAGGAAAACTAAGATTACCCCCCCCTCCCCCCCTAAAAAATACCACTTAAAACTAAACTTATAAAACTATGCATGGCAAGTGACAAACTTCAAGACTTTTTACGATGAGCTGTTTGACTTTTTCGTTAAGCTGTGTGAATTATCATTGTTATAAAGATAATCATCATTCTCGGGTAACCCCTAGGGCCCGAATAGTTCCCGCTTTATTACAACCACCTAGATAGAGCTACGCAAGTAAATAACCTCGGAGTGAAGCTTAACACACTCAGCTCACTAGACACGCTTGATAGCTGAGCTAGTTGTTTAAGGATATGTTTACAGTCATATTACTAGGGTACAGTGGAGAAATATACCTTGAAATATCCCGGGATGATGTCTTTCTTTAGAAGTCTATTTTAGTCTATACAAAACTGTGAACGTCTAGATCACAAGACACAAGTGTGCACTCGATCTTAACAACTTAGATGGAAAATAAACTGCTGATGACAGTATCTTTGACAGAAGTACTCAAATGCACAGGTTCAAGTCTTTTATTCTGATTAACCTCTTGATAAATTTTTTTAAACCATTGTATGCTATTCAGTTAGAAGTAATTTGACGACTGCTTCAAAACTACGGTTTTAGTGCCACAAACCTTTATCAACCTCATTCAACAGCAACTATATGATGCTACATGTCAAGTGATTCATAATGGAAAGCTCAGTGATGCTTTCGAAGTGAAGTGAAGACAGGAATAAGACAAGGCTGCCGCCTACTATAATCGATGATCTTCCTGATTGTGGTCGACTGGACTGGACTGAATCATGCAAGAAACTGTGGGGAGCGAGAAAATGGGTATACGCTGTTTGACCGATGAAAATACCCTAGAAGATTTGGATTTCGCCAGTGATGATTATTTATGTCTAATGTAGCACAAACTCGAAGATCTACAGGCGAAAAGTAACAGGTTGACAGAAGAGGAAGCGAAAACAGGACTTCAAGTGAACGTACAGAAGACAGGGGTGATGAAGCAACCCAACCAACAACAGTATCAACAACAAGCAGCAATCACCGTCAACAGGAGAAGCCTAAAGGAAGTTGTCTCTTTCACCTACCTTGGCAGGCAGCATAGTTTCAACTACAGGAGGCACAGATAAGGGTGTCAAAGCCAAGATCGGAGAGACAGAAAGACAGGCCTCCATCAATCTGAAACCAGTGTGGAGATCTACTGCACTGCACTCAGCATAAAGCGTGAACAACATCCGGATTTTCAACACTAATGTCAGTCAAGTAAGTTGGTGCTTCTATGTTATGGTTCAGAGAGTTGGTGCGTCACGAAAAGCATTTCGAACAAACTACAGACATACATCATCAACAGCGACTGCCTACGCTCACCCAATACTGCAGATCAGATCAGAAGGCCAGAAAGAATAAGCAACAAGGAACTCTGGCTAGCTGCCAAAGAACCAACCAAGAACCTATCGCCCAACAGATATGCAGAAGAAAGTGGAGATGGATTGGATTGAGCATACACTGAGAAGACCATCCGAGGACATCACACGCCAGAACCTCGAGTGGAACCCAAATGGGAAACGACGAGTTCGTCGTCCTAGGATGAGATAAAGGAGATCGTGTGAGGAAGAAATGAAAGCTTGTGGGCAGGTTCAATAGATAGTAGAGAACAGTGTGAAATGGCAATGTGCCAGTGAAGCCCTATGTTCCACTATGAGCTCAAAAGGACATAATGATAATGATAATAATAATAATCATAAATGCTTTTTAATTAAAAATTCTGAAAAAAGTGCATACTGGACTTATGAGGATCCGGTTTGGTAACTGTAATAACATTTACTGATTCACTTTTGGAATTAGATGTAACAGATATTGATGTGTTTTCAGGAGGAGCAGTTGGTGTGATAAGTCCATATCCACTATCTCCGTTGTTCGACTTCGGTGACATGGGTGGAATGTTCGGAGGTGCACTTGGCCTTACTGGTGGGATATTATCAAAGAATTTTCCTTTGGATAGAGGGAATTGTGAGCTGTCAGCAGAAAACGAGTATGCTGAAGATGGATTCGGTGGTGTTTGATCTATATTGAAACCGAAAATTCCAGGACTTTGAACAGGTGTACGAACCTCAGGAATTTGAGGATTTGGCGAGTCGAAACAAAATCCAATCTGAGGTTGATCCCGCTGTGTAGCAGCAGTAAAATTCTGGCCAGTACCCCATCCATATCCTACAAGACCGGGAGGATAATTCGGGTTCATTGGTTATTCGATGGACAGATCAGATCTATGGTTGAAGACACAAGAAAATAATTAATCAAAGGTTTAGCGAGTGAGTGATTCTTAATGTTTGTGGGTTTTGTAATTAAGCAAGAATTCATGTGAAATGTGAAGGTGATTACTTCTAGTACCGGAGAGCATGTGCATTTCAAGGTCTTTAATAAACGGAGTTGCCAGTCGTGGGGATCACGTAATTTTTCAGGCAACAAAACTTTGTTAGAACTATCAAATGTCATGACTATAGGTGTTCAGATATCATTACATTCACACTATTGATCATACCTCGAGGAACTTATTATATTTAGAGCTGAAATCTGGTACAGCATAGGCATCAAGGGATGAGCCATAAAAACTACTACAAAATCAAGGGGAAGAAGCATCAACTCAGCACAGGTGAAAAGAAAAGACTGAATTGCTTCATATCAGACAAGAAAAAGGCACGGAACGTACTACTACAAACTTCATAGAGCTAATCAACGTGTCTTGAGACGTACTTTCAGCCAATTGAGAAGATCAATAAATAAACTAAAAGAACTACCAAAAGGCTTTCCAATATTTGGACTGATAGCTGAGGGAATGATGCAGAAGTTAGAATCAATAGTTACGCCAATGATTGAGGCGAAAATTTGAATTCATTACATCGATGACACTTTCGTGATAATGGGTGTGACTATCTGAAATAGCCGTTGTTAGGTAGATTCGGTATGTGCAAAATATGTCCAGGTGATGACCTTTCTCTGAGTTTTCACAACCTTATCGACTGACTTGCTTAGTGTACGCTTCGCTTAACCTCAACATACGTCAGCCATGTTAGTCGCAGAAAAACCTAAGAAATTTATGAGCGTCAACGAGTAGTAAAACGACATAATATATCCTCATTGAAATTGATGCATGTAGATGAGGATAACTACAACTTTGATGAGAATAATGTGGAAATACTACAAGCAAGCTCAAAAACTGCAACAGAATTCCTGGAGGTATGGTACTCCAATCAAACGGTAATCAACAGACAAATGAACACTAACCCGATATATATGGATTACTAAGATGAAATAAGCCAACTAGAAATCAATCCAGCAAATCAGTAATCAGACATTAGGTCAACAGCAATGATGACAACAATTATAAAGGTATAACTTTGGTCAAGAAGAAAAGGCCACTACAATCCATAAGCCAATAATACGCAAGGTGGGGAAGTATCCTTCATAAACATTCATACAACTTGGAAATGCTCCACTTCTTTGTGAATTAAATGTTGATGAAATCTCCCAGCTCGGTATCAAAATGTCCAAGAAAAGACGTCAAAGCTAAGGAAACAAACAATTAGCCGACATAAAACTGATATAGACGAAAAAAAGGGAAAACAGCGAACGGAAATAGAAGTCCATTGGTAACGAAGCATTCTGAAGTACACATTCAGAAAGTTATTCACCTCCTTCGTTTTGCTTTCCGGCAACAGACGAAAAGGAGTTACCGTTGTACTGTATATTATTACACTACGATGGGGTGTGACAGCGGTAAGGTGTTCCCCTTTGATGACCAGTAGTGCAACGCTGATGTTGCCTTCCCAACGGGAAGAGGACGGTTAGAAAGGGTTGGGCCCAAATATAACACACCTCTTCGCGGTATGCCGATGCTTGCAACACGGGTTCATAGACAGATTCAAAACAAAAACACCAAAATTGCCAAAATGCCGGCCTTTAGCAGATGTCTCATGGACTTTGAGGTCACACAGATCTTTTTCTCTTTCGGGTAGCTCAAGAAGAAATCACCCATATCAGTGTGCGCAGCTGGGAAGTGTCAACCGTCCATGCGCTTTCAGTAGTGCGAAGGACCCAATCAAACATAACCTATCCCCCTCAATTCTATCTCTTCCTTTGCCTTCATCTCTTCATCCTAATATTAAGCCTATTACGCCTCACCCAACTTCTCACTCTGTAACCACTGCTAACAATCGAACCCATCGACACCGCATTCCTAGTCTCCTAAGACTCAGCTACTGGTTTCATGTAGGAGCTTTCAACGTCCGAACAGCAAGCATCACTCCCACCACTCCAGAACTTTGAGATCTCCAGACATGGATGTATGCTGTCTCTGAGACACGTATACGGGACCCGAGTATGGTTATTGCATTGAACGCGCCTTGTTATAGTAGTGAATCTTCAAAATTCACCTTAAGAGTATCCGGAGATCCAGTAGCTGGCTCTCGTGGACTCACTGGTGTAGTCATAGCATTGAGTTACAAAAGATCGTGAGACTAGGCGATGCCTGCTCGTCATCTCCACCTACGCACCCACCGACTGCAGTTCGGATGGAGTTGAGTATGAATTCTATGAGAAGCTGTCAGTTTTGTCACAGAAAGAAAAACTTTCAGATGTATTCATAATGGCAAGTGATCTTAACGATCAAGTAGAGGAACTTAGGCAATCGGAAAGGTAACTTGGGATATACACGAAATCCCAAGTCAACGAACCAACAACGGTGATCGTCTTCTGCAGTTTTGCTCCAGAAATCACTTGGCGACATCAAACCAACGATGGACACAGGTAAATCACAGTGCCATAAGCCATCGTTCAAGATAGGTAGAAGATTACCGCTCTTTCTGGGCTACCAATTTGGATTCCGATCACGCTCCAATACGACTTTGTGTATGTCTGCATCTTACTGGTCGAAAAAAAATACGCGGTAGTGAGGCACAACTCTATAACGATATGTCGCGATAGGGCATTACATAAAGCACATACTCTCAGGGAGGAAAAATTGGACCTAAGTGCGTTGTTGGCTCTCTGACGTGCTATCTTATAGGGGTTTCTTCGTGAAGACCGCTGTGTTGCTGGCAAAATTGATTTGCTTGCGTGGTTTGCCTGATGGGCGGTCTTGTAGGCCCTAATAAGGTCACCTATCTTCTTACGATATCCTAAGGTAAATAGGTTTAGTTGTTGAAGTCTCCCACGATATGTCTTTCTCCTTAGTGCGGTTTTTTGTATGTTTTCAAAGAGATTCGAGTCTCTCTTAAATGTTGGGGGGGGGGGGGCAACGTAAAGAAGACCTCTGCATGCAGCCGCTCGTAGGATTTGAAAGTGGTGAGGAAGAGTTCGGGGGTGGAGGCGCCAAGCTGTCTACGCATAAAATGCAGAATGAAATTTGCTCTGGTTATCATACTTTTGTAGTTGGAGCTGGTGTTCAAGGTATCGGAGAAGCTGAGCCCTACCCAAATTGACAAAAATGGGGAAAATACCGTTTACGGTATGCTTTAATAGACGCCACATCTATTTGCTAAAATCCTGTTCCAATTCGATAGACTTGATCAATGTAAAGCTTTCCTTGCATGCTATTTCAAACGTACATTAAAATAGGTACCTGTGTGCACGTGTACGATCAAATATTCTAGTACTTGTGCAGATCAGATAGATGAGTGAGCAAACTAAGTTTTGAACATTAGTATTTTAGAGGTTTTATTTACTCGTACCAGTAAAAAATTATACGCGTGAACAGTTGGATGCATCTAAGTAAACACTCACTAAAACTCAGCCGGCCTGATAGCCTTGAGAACTTAAAATTGAACCAAGGCCAATATCTGATCATTATAACAATGTTCCATCTCAAACTATTGTGACGAGCATTCCAATATTCAATATCTTTTGACGAGCTAGTGTAAACCAATTGATTTTTTCGCGCTCGCTTCTAGGTCTTTTCGAACGGTTCCGGGTCTTTGGTGGAATCCAATGCAGTAGGTCCACCCACTCGACCGCTGTAGCCCTGGTTAGCCCGACGGGTGGTTGGGTGTTGTTTACATTTGTAGGCAGTGTTGTTTGTTTGTTTGCTTTTTCTTCCGAGGGCTGTGGCGCAGGTGGGTTCTTCAAATGTCGTGCCAGCAGACAATTGGTCGGACTGGTTGTAAGAAGGAGAAGAAAAATGTGTGCAGAGAAATCAAGAGAGAGAAAGTGCAGAGAGAGACAAAGATAGAAAAAGAAAAGGAAAAAAGGAAGAAGAATAATACATATTTAAAAAGGATGAGGGAAAAGGAAACGGCACAGAAGAATAAACGTTGGTAGGTTCATGGGGAGTAGGTGATAGGGAGGGCTTTTGTTAAAGTTCTGTAACGTAGAGTCAGAAGTAAGAAGAATAAATAACATTGTAGGACGAATGTAAATATAGTGGTTCTTTTAGTAGAGGACGGTAACTGGAGAGGACGTGTACAGGAAGGTACAAGGTTGAGATAAGTTCTCAGTGATAGTGGTTTTACTAAGTGTTCAGTATCGGTTGGTCGTACCGAGTTAGCAAGTCGTGTCAGCCTAGTCCACATCCCAGCTGGATGAGCGCAAACCGTGCGTCGCTATGTAACTGTCCAACCTCTTCTAGCAGAGAGAGGAAGAGTGATCGCACACGCGTTTTCGCTCTTCGGTGAGCAATTCTCTTTGGGTTACCACGAGGATCTCCATGGTGGCCGTTCGGTGGGATTCCACTGTTCGGATGACTTGGGTTACTGAGTATTTTGTAAGCCGTTATTAAGCCACCACGTAATCTGCGGTAGCTTAGGGAGTAAAGCCCTAGATCTTTCAGCCTGTTCCGATATGGTTTTTGCCTTATTCCCACGAAACTCTTTGTACCTCGCCTTTGGACTCTCTCCAGGAGGTTCACGTCTCTCTTCAGATGTGGTGGTGCAGTGACGTTGTGTACCTCTAGGTGGGGTTGTATATAGGTCTTATACAGCTTCAAAAAGAGTTCCGGGGTCAAGGCACTCAGTTGTCTGCGCATGAAGTGCAGTACTGCGTGGGCTCTGGAGGCATCTCCTGGACAATTGGGGCCAGTGTCTAGTTTGTCGGTTAGCATTAGTCCTAGGTCTTTCTCTGTGGTGGTGTGGGAGAGTTGTGTTCCACAGAGAGAATAGGGTACCTTCTGGGAGTCTGTGGTGAGGAGAAACATGGCTAGGCACTTATCTAGGCTAAATGCAAGTCCATTAATATCCACCCACTCTGCAAGTAATCTGAGATCACTTTGTAGTGCACTTGATTCTGTTTCTGACGTCACAGCTCTCTGTAACTTAACATCATTAGCGTAAAGTAGAATTGGGGAGCTGAGATTCAGTGGGAGGTCATTCACAAAAAGAAGGAATGGTAGCGGGCCCAGGATCGCCCCTCGTGATACACCAGATGACGATGTCCTCCAAGTCGAGCAAACTCTGCTGGGTTTTGTGCAGAATTACCTACCGTCTAGATAGTCCTGCAACCATGGAAGCACTTGTCCCTTGATGCCCAACCTTGCTATTTTGTAGATAAGAACGGTGTGTGGAACTATGTCGAAGGCCTTGGTAAACTCCACTTATCACCTGCCGCCTTAGCAAAATCCAGGAAGATAACATGGATAGGATTTTTGAAGTCCCAGCATGCCTTCCACTTATCAACCACCGCCGGAATGCTTGTGGCACAGGACCTACTTTTTCTGAAACTATGATGAGCATCACCAAGTGCTCCCCTCTTTTCTAAGTACTCCTTTACATGGTCGTCTACCAGACTCTCCATTACTTTTGACACTACTGGTAGGAGGGCTATGGGTCGGTAGCAGTTTTGGTCCTGCCCTTGAAGATGGGGGACAGAATAGCACTTTTCCATTCTTGTGGAAGCATGTGGTTGTCTAAGGAGTGTTGAAACAGGTTACACAGAGGACCGCACAAGGCACGCGCGCATTGTTTCAGCCCAGCCGGTCGGATGTCGTCACACCCTGGTGATTTCCCTGGGCGAAGCTTTGACAGTTTTCGAGGACCATGGCAGGAGTTACCTTTATTCCAGGTAACTCTACTGCATTTGGTGGTGCTGAATGTTGGTCGGACAGTTGGTAATCTTGGTTTGATGAGGACGCATTCAGTTGCCTATCGAAGGTGGTGCTGAAGGCTTCGGCGACCTCTAGTCCGGAGAGGTCCTCTCCGCACAGGCCTTTTAGGACGCAAGTCCTCTGGCTGGTGGATTTTCTGCCTGCCATAAACTGATATAGGTTTTTGGGTTTGCCTCGAGCTTCTGAGTGAGGTTCGTCTGGAATGACCTCCTGTCTCCCCTCGCTCTTATGTTATATGGGCTTCTCAGGGCAATATGCAAGGTGTGGTCAGACACTTTTCTGGGGTCCTCCACTTGTGCCATGCTTTTCTCTTGGCTTTCGAAAGGCGTTCAGTGCCTCGCCTCAAACATGAGATTCGTTTCCGCGGTATTTGCCGTGATTACTGGGACGTTTCCAGAGTTAGCCCTCTTGATGATATCTCTGACTCGTTCCTAATGTTGGTCAATCGATAGGTTGCCCCACTCCTGAGGTCATGGCGCTGTCGACAGATGTTGGTTCATCGCCACATAGTTCGCCTTGTTGTAGCAAAGACAAGGGCGCGATCCCTCCCATGACAGTTGTTCGGAGATTACCAGATCGAACACTACCATGCTGTGATCTCTGTTGCCGAGGGGAGTTTGAACCTGTACATTTTCCAACAGCAGGTGGTCACTGGTAAGAGGGTGGTCCAGTTTAGACGGCTTTCCCCTAGACCCCAGCGAGTGTCATCACCAATATCCTCTTGCAGCCCAGCCTTTTCAACAGTGTTCAGTGGGTTTCGGTCGGATTCTTCTGCTCGAGGTTCCCTTATCCTGCCCAAGATCGGGAGTCGTGCATTAACATCGCCGGCTATAATGACGCGGTCGTATCCGGTGGGCGTCGCTCGGGACATTACTTGCAGCAGTTGTCGGTTATCTTCCACGCTTCTAGTAGGTGTTCTGTAGACGCCCCCTACTAGGTACTTGTTGTGTCCAACCTTAAACTGACACCAGATGGAGTCTGGGAGCCCTGAAAGTAGAGTTTCAGTTGCTGGTTCACTCTTAGAGTTATCAATCACAAGCATCACCACTCCGCCTCCTTCCTTAGACTCCCTGTCTCTCCTGAACAGACGCATACCGTCTATACTAGTTTCGACGTCGCTAATGTCTGGTGATAACCAAGTTTCTGTCAGGTTCATGATCGTTGGGGCAAGGTAGGAATAGAGAAATCGTGATTCCCCCATCTTACTTCTAAGTCCCCTCACACTACAGTAAAGACACTTGGACATGTTTCTGACGACAAGGGTATCTTTGTGCTGGCAGACTAGAGGGGGTCGTGTGCAGTGGCGAAACTTGCCACAGGACGGCCAGCTCCAGTGGAACCGGCCCAATCACGTTTTTTCCCACAATGGTTTCTGGGGGTTTCATAGAGTCCAAACTTGATTGTGCATCTTGTCTGTTGACAGTGATGGTGACTTCGGCGGTGGGCGGTGCTGCCATTTGCTGTTGTCGCAGTGTCCTGGACCCGCTTTCACAGCAGCGAACGTTCCCAGTGATGTTATCTTTCACTGTGTACCAAGTCTGCAGTACTTCGGTTAAAAGTTCTTGACAGCCAAAGTTAACAGCCATCAACTGGGGTGGTGTTATCGTCGTCAAATGTGAGGGACGTGGAAGTCTGCAGACCGCCACCACTGCTATCCCATTTAGCCCCATCCTCGCTGACAACCACTGCCATTGCTGAACGTCGTGAGCATACTTTTCTACGACTGTGCCGGTTGTCAGTTCTGGTATGCCGTCGACAACCATAGTTATTGGTTTCAGCGTTTAGAGCGCCTCGCGAGATGCTTTTCTTGCCGACGAAGGGCGGTCTGGTCTGGCCTTAATGCTGGATGACCTGTTGATGGCTGGTGTGTGTGATATCAGTAAGAATCTTTCCGCCTCTTTAGCAGAGCTTAGGGTAACTCTCATTGGCGAAGGCTTTCCCTGAGGTGGGTAGTTGCTTTTGTAGAGCCTGCACAGTCTCGCTTCTAGGCTACCCAGTCCTAGCGTGGTGCATACGGTTTCCCATTACTGTTTGTCAAACGATTCTATGTTCGCAAGAAGGCTATCATGGCACACAGGGACGTTGGACAGGATGATGGGATTTTATCTGTCATCAGTTTCTCTGTTTTCGAGTACTGTGGGTAGTTTCTTGTAGGAGGAGTATACCTTCTTTTCCACCGCCGCCCACTTTTCCCTATGTACAGTGGGGTCAGCCGTTAAAGCGACTTCAGTGGTGGGGACTAATATAGTTGGTCGCCTACCCGATCGTCGTTCAGGTCTTTCTGGACTTTTCACCGGTGTGACTGGCCGGGGTACAGTGCTGACACTCTTGCTACTTGGACCTGGGATGGTGGCCTGTATGGGTGGTGGCATCACAGTAGCCACTGCGATGTCTTTTAAAACCTCCATTAGCCAGCCTATGGAAAAGAGTGGCCTTATACGGCACTGTGGGCTGATGCACTGGAACCACGTGTATGGGTAGCGCGCCATGTAGGTGTAATAACGGTCTGGTATGTCCCCATCACACTGACTGTGCACCCACTAATTGCAGATGTTGCACTCAAAGGCAGCGCCCCTCTTGGCTACGGCGGGACCACATGTATGATTGTCGTTAGCCTGACTACAAGGTTTAGTTAACGACTTTCTTTTCCTCCTCTTCCGTCTCTCAGTGGTAGCTTTCACAGGTAGACTAGGTTTCAGGCTAATGGCACCAGAAAGATATGCTCGTTGATGAACCACAGCACAAGGATTCGGAGGGACAGGAATTCGACTTTTCCCGTGATCTTTTGCGACGGCACTAAGCTTTTTGCCTCTGGCCCCAGTTACTACCACTGATGGGAAGGTTTGTAGCTGAGTTGAGGCTATGCTTGAGATGTTCCTGATACCAGATTTGGTTAGGACTCGATCATTACTCATTTCTAGTGGTGATTAGGGAGATAAAAACGGGAAACACAGATGGTTGTATCAAGTGAAACATAGAAAAGCAATGATAGATAAAGCAAGTTGTCAACCTTATTTAAGATTGCCCAGTTGTACGACACGGAAGAGTGCTTAAGGCTTCCCACAAGTCCAAGGTATATGATCGAATGAGATAGGTAGCGCTGCAGCTGCAGCAACCTGAGCTATAGCAGTTGATCGAGACAGTTAGACCTACCACACAGTTGTCCGTTTGGAGAGGGACAGTATTGACCGACTGGGGGCTGTACGTCCTGCAGCAAAACGTTTGCCCAGTGAAATCGCAGCTTTCGCAGGGGAAATATCCGATTGGGAAGGCTTATACATAGTTATTTCCAAGTAGAATACAGACGAGACCAAACACGTCAGTGTTCAAAGAGCACGGGAGAGGGAGCATTGGTACAATGTTTACCCAGACTCCATGATTTCAATAAACTGAGGACAGACGACACGAGTAAAAACCCACTTGTGTTGAATTTGAGTTCTGAAGAAACTAGAAACTCAGAAATGTTCAAAAATATAGTACAGAATCTTTCCCACAAATAAGTGGGGGCATTTAGTTTATCTGTGCTCTGTTTATAGCGTTTTGGAACAGATACGTGACGGAACCAGATTCTGATTTGGATAGCTGACTTTCCACATATTGTAGCTCTTAGTAACCTGTAGCTCACCACTACTTATCAGACAAAGATATAAATACTAAGACAAGAGCACAAGGCTTTAGTATGCCTACCTATAGATGCTCATGACTTTGATGATTCGTTTTAACGAATGCGTACCCGGACGAACTCAGTCATCTTTTGTGCCTAAAATGAACTTGATCAAGGCTCCGATCTCATACATACATGTCTGACTAAGTTTCTGACTTCTTCTCGAACGAGCTCCAAAATGTATGTCTTTCTCTAGATTAATTCCATCTAACTGAGTCTATCTTCGTACCATTTGTTATCACTACTCTCAAGTTAAATAAGCTAATGTACAGGTTACTGCTATTGCATATCACTTAATACAGAAATTGCCACGTGATAGATAGAGACGGCGAAGCCAGCAACTTATAAGTCTACACAGTAACTGAGCTTAATTTTAACTTGGGACGAAATGTACTGTGCACCCAAAAATAGTGGTGCTCTTTGGCTTAGAGACTGTCGTGTTGCGAATGACCGCTCCTAACCAGCTCAAAGACTTGAGAAGTTAGAAGCAACGCAAGCGAATAGGAAGAGACAGGTGCATGAGTTTTACACACATCTTGTCAGGAGAACATAGTTGTGAATAAATTAGTTCTGTCTGAAAAAAATATTGGCATTAATCAGATAGGACATACATTTACAAGGGAACAAAACAATGTGGACGGGTGGCTGGTTAACCAGTGGTTGTGATGCTGATTACAGCAAGTGTAAAGATGATTAGTGTGAGGAGTTATACGACACCGACTCATCTTTTCACATCAGTGCTTCACCGCATAGCCTTCCTCCTCATCTATCGACTAGCTGCTCAGTTTCCGTCTGGACTGTAGTACTAAAACAAGGTCTGAAGGTTGGTTTTATCGAAAAACATAGTATTCAGGCTTCGATGAAACTTGAGAGGGCTACACTGCTTCAGTAGATGCAGAAGTATTTTTTATTGCTGCATGAAACTTAGGAAGCCTTATTACTTGAAAGCTATGGGGCCGTAAGCCCTGTTCAACTAAATCAGTTGCGTTAGTTTGATGGAATTATGTTTCTCTTCCACCGACCTACTATAATCCTGTCATGTTATTAGCTGACTAGGGAGCGACACAATCAAAAGTAATGTAGGCGTTTTCGTTTTCATCTGTTTGAACCTTTACAAACTTTAATTATCAGTCGCTTTCTTACACTGTTAATACCGATGACTTTAGGTCAGTTTGGTTGCATCTATACCAACAAATGGTAAAATTCTGTTCAGTGTTCCTCCTGAATGCGTAATTTTTGTCTCCGTCATTCATCAACAGTATTCTGCTCCTTCGCAGTCTTTGCATGGGTGCATTATTTTGTGGCTACATTTATCAATACTTCGAAATGGGCGAGTATTACTTGTTATTGCTTGGTTTCACACCGAACATATCATGTTGAAATAATTTTTTACCACAAGAAACGCCTAAATTAAGACCATAGAAACGGAAATGGCGGCGCATGCTGCCTTCTTAGACTGCCTATCTGTACCAGAAAAGTGACAAATAGCCTACGGCTACTTATAAAACTTGGCCTAGTTATCCTCTCAGACTTGTATCTTTGAACTGCCCAACCCATATGACATAAGCATTCACAACTTGCCTCTGCCTATGCATTTACTCTCTCCTATCCCATCGTTATTACTATCCTGCACAGCTGTTTCACCGAAGGCGCCTCCCACTTTCGTAATTACGCAGCAACCTCTGCTTTATAGTGATATGACTGGCACATAGAGGCCAGCTGCCTGTTCCAAGTGCCTAACAGCAACAAGTGGTTGGCATACAGATGAAAGGAGTTATGTAAGCTACAAGCACGAGTGGTTTGGTCCAATACTGAAAGTGAGGGTAGATGAACCAGCACCTCTCAAAAACGTTGAGGTAAGTACTTTCTAATTTGGATATCGACTAATGTTAATTGATGGAAATAATCCTTTTCTGTAGGATGGCTAGACCTACTTGTTTTGGGTTTTCCTGCTAAGGATTGCATTAAGTAAAGAATGTCTCTATCAGCGATTTCAGTTTTTAGTGTTATACCTTTGGAAATCCTCTACATTCGGCACCCACTTACAGTAATTCTCTGATGGATAAATATTCATAGCAGTCTGCAAAACAAACCACAGTGCAGCGTATAATCCTCCAGGTTTTCTACGTATATTTCATGCTTGCCAAAATTCCGTTATTTGGATTCTCGCCATTGCTCTCTGTGTTCTTTCCACGTCTCAGCAGCTGCTGCGGCGGAAGATTAACCCATCCTTCTGCGTTTAGTACAGTACCCATGCGCGCGGTAAAGTCGAATCTATACGCTTTTTTTCCACATGGTTCTTGATTATATCAGTTTGCAGATTTCCTGTTGTGTCTGACTACTTATCACTATATTTTTGAAGTAATATTTCAGCCTGTCCCATATATTTGGCTTACGGCTCCGCTATTCTCCTCACATACCGTGTTGCCAACGTTTTGTTATACTACGTATAACCGTTCTCTGTTTCTCTTTTTTAACAATTGGCTTCGATTTAACGTCTTTTCAAATGGGAAGATCTAAGGCTAAAAGTTCTAAAATCGACTGCTCTGGTGAGAAAAAGCAAAGACTTGGTCACTGAAGTGCTCTTCTGTGTGGCAGAAGCACTGTTACTCCGTGTAACTCAAACCTCGATGATCTAGTATGCCCCCACGTCTTTTGTTGGAACCGAAGACATCATATCGGTCATGAGTAGCAGTACCGACGACCATAGGAAAGAAATCGATAACATTAAGACCATGATGGAAGAGATTCGGAGAACGGTTGAGGATTTCTATCCACTAGCATATTTTCTAGGGAAGCATGAGAATTTAGTTGAAGACCATGTAGTGAAAGCAGAAAACTTAATAGACCACCTGGCGACGGAGGTAATGAAGAGACTATCACCTTCCCAACAGGCCATCGTTTATAACATACGTGATGCCCTACCCTCGGACGTAGTTAAGACAAAGGTATTGAACTCATGTGGCATGGCAGGAGTACACTGTGACTGTAAGCGCCCCCGCAAAAAGTCAGCGCAGTCTAGCTGCCCCATGATCTTCAAGTTCACTGCTTCATTTGACGCCAAAAGATTCATTGGACCACAAGACCACACAAGGTTACATAGCAGCCTTAAAAATATTGCTTTGGCACAAGACAAAATCGCGTGCCAAAGCAGAAAACGAAAAAGGAGTAGTCTGACCAGTTCAACATCTTTAAACACAGAGGCTGCTATGTGCATGAACAGACCATCAGAAAGTGCTGACATCGTCAATACTTCTGTTGAATATACCTCTTCCTCGGGACAACATTCTCAGTCAAACCTAGCTACAAGTGAACCTGATCCATCATTTGCTCGTAAAAAGGAAACCACTGGTACCCTAATGGTCACTATAAGCAGGAGACCGCTGGGTGACAGAAAAGTCAGAAGTTCGGGCGAAACCTCACCACCTAAAGAAGGACCATTTCAGGCGCGTGTTCTCTAATGACGGAGAAGAATATCTCATGGCTAAGACACTAGCAATACACAAACCCAAAAGGCGAGTTTTCCGTCAAACCCCTTTTTTCAGAAGTGAGTGCCACGATAACTCGAGGTTGCATCACACCAGACACTCCTTCGGACCAAGTCCCTTTAATCGCAGGGGTCATAGCGTGGTGCCAAGTAGCGTATCAAACACTCAAATGTCCTACATACCACAAACACCTAACCACTGTTCAGCTGTGCATCTTAATGATCCTGCAAGAAACTTCCCCACTTACGGACCCTACCAAGATTTTTTCCGGATCCTGCACAATATGTAAGACCCATGGTGTTTAGGCTCGTTCGACCCCCTGATAACACAGGGCTGGAACCAATTTCCTCGACTTACACTGGTCATAAACCATACCTTGCGCCGATAGTAATGAAGAGGTGCACGTTAACAACCTGTAAGTGCCGTGAAAAACTAAGTAATCATATACTTGTGAGACAGAAACCCGCCGGCCACACCGGCACATCCCACTGTTGAGTCCTGTGACGTCTGAGACATAGGTAGTGCATCGTCTAGCGAACTGAATACCGGGAATTTTTCCGCTTAACGAGGCTTAAGAGACACAGTAAGTTACTTTGCAAGCCATAGTAGCCTTTTCGCGCTTCTACTTATTAATGCCCACTCGTTACTTAAGAAAATGTCCGATCTTCGAACAATAGTTTTGCTAACCGAACCCACTGCATTACTGGTTATTGAACCATGGTGTACTGATGTGGATCTGTGTATAGATGGTTATACTCTGTGTCGCATTAATCGTGACCACAAGCTTGGTGCAGGCTGCTTGATCCATATGTGTAGCCTTGCTACCTCAAATAAGATTGAAGATGATATTTTCAATGATCTGCCGGGCTCACTTTGGATCGTCAAAAACGGTACCAACTACAAAATCCTCGTAGGCTGTGTGTATAGAGCACCATGTTCAGCAAAAGAAAATGATGAACTGGCGTCTAGATCATTTGCCTAAGCTGGATCCCTCACTGTTGACTTCAAACTGATTGCAAGCGACTTTAACTTACCTGAAGTTAACTGGGAGGTCGGTCACGACCCACAAACGATCTGATAAAATACTTGCTGTCACAGATATCTATGGCTGGAAGCAATACATTCAGCAACCCACGCGTGGAGATAGTATACTTGACCTTGTCTTTTGCTGTGACATCTCTGCCACTACCCACATTAGTAGAGAATTTTCTAACATTGACCACAGGATGGTATTCTGTTGCCTGCCAATTCTTCCTCCCAATGAGGAAAATAAACAGTCTCCAAATTTTACTTGGCATGGAAGCTATAAGAATATAGAGCGGGAAGCACTCGTGGAGCTACTCAGGTGCCCTCCTTGGAATGACCACTTTACCACAGCCTCATTAACACACACACTCTCACTTTTCTATAGAAATTTAGAGCTGTGTCTAGATACTGTTGCTCCCGTGAAAACACTTAAGGTTTATAAGGGGCCAGACCCACATATTTCTAAAATATTCTGCAATAAACCTAGGAAACTATCATCACATTACCACTCGTCGAAAGACTTCATGTCACTGTACTCAATTCATGAGACTTACGAATCCATCAGGACACTACGTGTGAAACACACAGTAAACGGAGAGATTGTCGCTCTCAAAGTGGCTCTAGAATACACAAGCTGACATCTCTTCTGAGTAAACGTCTGAGGCCGTCAACGGATGTAGCCTATTTACTACATAATGGGGTGGTACACAACGATCCCCTCAAGATCAGTGAACTGTTTAGCGAATCACTCGCTAATTTCAACCCTAATGCCCCCAACCCCACCAGCTTGACTCCAATTGCCACTAGTTCACGTACTAGAGTGGAGTTCACTGTCAAAAGTATCACTGAAACTATCGACAGGTATGGGAATAGGTGGCTTAAACTCAATAGTCATCAGAAACAGTGGAGATGATATGCAGCTGTTCTCGCTTAAGATATTCACCCATCAATGGAAAGTGGTGAGTATCTCAGTGAGTGGAAAACTAGCTTTCTAGTTCCTCGCTACGAGTCCAGTGACAAAGCGAATGTTGCGAACTGCAGACCTATCAACATAACGCCAGTCGTCTCCCGAATCATGTAAAAAATGATTAAGAGCAGTACGTCTGACTGCTTACTTAGCGAAAACCTCATCACAAAGTCTCAGCACGGTTTCATTAAAAACAGGTCTTGCGTTACTTGCCATTTCGACTTCTTCAACCTCATCACTAGTAGCCGTGAAGCACGTAAAATTGTTGTTGTTCTATACTTTGATATATCAGAGGCATTTGACGAGCTGCCAAACACTATTCTCTTCGATAAGCTACAATCGGTTGGCATCCATGACCCTTTACTTCATTGGCTAAAATCATTCCTTGGTGATCGGAGCCAGATCGTCAAAGTAAATTCTATGCAGTCTACACCTAGACTTATAACTAGTGGAGTAATACAGGGCAGTGTCCCCGGACTTTTGTTGTTCATAACTTATATTGGTAGTGTGTGCAAGTGCTTCACTGTAGGGGAAACATTCCTACACGCTGATGACCTTAAGGTTATATACTCACGTCACACCCATGAACTAGACAATATGCTATCTACTGCTCAACAAGAACTTGGCGAAGTTGCTAAATGGTGTGACGAGTCCCATCTCCAGTCCAACATTGATAAATGTGGTTAGCTTAGCATAGGCAGCGATAACCTAAATGTGTCCCTCGAAGTATGTAGAAAAAAGCTACTTAGACGTTTTTCAGTGCTAGATCTTGGTCTTAGATATTCCAGTGACTTAAAATTCTCTGAGTAGACGGCTTGTATCATATCTTAGTCAAGTAGACTCTTTGGATGCATCGCCCGTAACTTTTATAGCACTGAATCAAGGGTCCTACTCTACAAAGTGAACATCCGTCCAATTTTAGAGTACTGCCCGTTTGTCTTAAGTAGCCTTCGTATAAGCGACAAAGGAGAAATTGAAGGAGTACATCGTCACTTTACACTAAGAACAATAGGAGCTGGCTGCAGCCTAAACTACATCTCAAGATGCGACATGCTAGGACTGGAACCTTTCTGGAAGGAGCGACTTAGAATGAATCTTATGTTTTACTATAAATTACTTCGTAAGCAAGTGCACTCATGTGGCCCGGAAATTAAAATACTTGTAACATCTACTCACCATTTACTTAATCACAACCTATTAGCTGAAAATGAGTGTTGTAAGACCGAATTGCGGAGAAACTTCTTCATCAATAAGCTCTCTCACATCTGGGATAGACTTCCTGAGGAAATACGTACAGCGGGCACATTACCTACCTTTCTTTCTGCACTCAGTAAGCTCCTAATAGATGATAGGTCTATCACTCGCCTAGGCACTATCTATACGTTTTGGGCTAATGAAAGCATACTAGGACCTCTAAACACATGCAGTAAAGCTATCATAAGTCTCATGTACTTTTTACCTCAATGGACTCATAAAGGGTGTATGATTACTACTCCACCTGGTTGGATTGTGCAGTACAAATACACAACCAGTGTTCCCTTTAAGTTTACTGACAGACTTCCCACCTAGAAACTCGCGTGAACTTCGTATAGGAAAAAAGGAGGATTCATTCTCATGTGAACAAATCAAAGTTTACGTATAGCTCGAATGACCTTAACAAGACGAGAACTTCTCTCCTCCCAGTTTGTTTTACGTGGTACTCCATCGTCCAGTTTCTCCTTGCGCTTTCTTTTCTATTATTTTCAGTATCAACCTGACGAGAAAGTCCTAAGCATTAGTCCGACCAACTTATTAGAAATCCTACTTCGTACCTAATACTGAAAACTGGTGTTAAAGGTATCCAACTGGCTCTCCCCGATTTTCCTGTTTCTTGAACAGCTTAACAACCAACTCACTTTCCTACCAGTACCCTTATTAATACCACATACGAAACCCAAGGCGCCATAACTGGTCTGCAATTTCTGGTCCGTGACAAATGCAGTGGGAATCTGGATAAACAGTCCAACCCGAGAGATGACTTTACCTAACGGCCACACACCCATACTTATGCTATGCGACAGATTTCTCTAGTACTTTGCCTTGTATCAATCCACCTAATGGAAGTCAATTAACAGCCAATGTATATCCTTGACAATGTTGCACACTTTAATGTGAAGTCTATGAACTTTTACACATGTGTAATATTCACCACTGTTGCACGACGATGCTTCCAGTCTTCAATTACTTGCACCACAACAAAAGGTTTTCAGTACTACCAATCTGAATTGCTGGCAAAGGTAACACTTGAAGAGTGAGAAACGCCTGAGCTTAGACACTCACCTGGATTAAATGATTGTATGGATACTTACTTATTCCTGAAATCATTTAAGTAAGTTATTGTTGGTCAATAAATCTACGAACATAAGAATTGCTGTTAAAATAGACGTTTATCTGACGAAACACTTGGTCTTGTAGATGGGTCAATCATGTCGATTACTCACAAAGCAAACACCAGATTTTCCGCCGTTTGATGTGTAGAAAGAATTGTGAGCAGAAATGACTTAAACTCAGAACGATGTGTATGTACTGTAAAGTGATATTTTCCTGCTATTTTCATAACATTTAGACACTTGGTATCCTCCCTCTGTGTCATTCAATACTGCTGAAACCTTTTATGTTTCTCTGCAATTATCAATTTGATGAGGCCTGTAAACTGGCTTCTTTCAGGTTAACTTCATAACTTGAGAATAAAGATATATATTTACTTATTTAATTCTTTTTAAACACATCGTAGGCACAAGTGAGCCTACGCAGACTATTTAGTGAGAAACAAATCCCCAACCTTCTCCTAGTTAGAAGATGCAGGGTTCGGATAGGACGAAACCAGTGGCCTATATTATATAACAGGGTATTGAAAGCTGCAGTATGGATTATCTTTTTGAACGGCCTCGCTAAGGCCTCCATTTTGAACATTTGTCACCCACACGAATCTTTGGAATTCACATCTATGCGATACTATTCTTCGTACGTCTAGTGCTTCTCCTTGACCTTCATTTACAAGCGGCAGCATCCGCGATGCGAATGCATCTACCATCTGCACCGAAACTGCATGTAATGTCACCAGCCGCTGTTTTTCACTCGAGAACCCAGACTTTGTAGGTCGAAGTATCTTATCGAACTTCCTGGCTGCCATGTTTTACTATTGGACGCGGCCAAAAGTCTCTCAAAGCTTCTCACTCGACATAAACATTGGGCATCAAATGTTCTACCCGTACTTCATCAAATCCCCAGTTATCGAAGAATGTGGTTGGCATTCCCGAATTACATCCCATGCTTTCTAAGTACAACAGTAGTAGGGATAAGGTAATATCTGTAGGAATGGCTCACGGTCTCTTTCCTCACGAAATATGTCATCACCGCTGTGTAAGCTGCAAACGGCGAGTTAAATCGAATTTCTAGGCAAAGTCGTTAGATTACTGCCACATATAAGATTTAACGACGGTGGAGTTTATCATCAGTGCCGAGTTGAGTTTTCCAGAGCTCGCTGCACCAATACTGTCTTATTTTCTGTTCTCGTAAGTATTCTAGCAAACACTCTTGTGTCCACTTCACTACTTCATGCCTAAAACTCAGAGGTTTAATGAGGACCAACATGACCACTGACACTAGTGTTTTTCTGAAAAACACTGCTGTAGATTGCAGATCATTGCGAAGCAACGCTTGTGAATAAAAATGCCGCGAAAAAATCCACTCTTGTGGAAGTTGCTCTAGTGCCCTATTTTAATGCCAGGAATAATCCCAAGTTATATTGCAATAAAATAATAATTGTTGATTTACCGCATCATTGACAACCTCCAATTAAGCTCTGTGGCACTCTCACTTTTCTGCTGACAAGTAAAGTAAGGATAACAGCCGGACTTTTAGAACGACTCATAGCTTGCATACTCAGCCTCATGCGAGTATAAACTTAATCGTTATTTAACTTCAGCATCGATTGTTTTTAAGCTTTTAACCAAGAAATCAGTTGCGATCAAGTGGTTGCCGTTTAAAGTTCACGCGCTTACGGGAAATCTCCAACTTGAAAGGTAGCCAATACAAACAGAGATTTGATAATGGCTCCCCATTTCGAATATGAATTGACTTACTGAGACACATCCCAGATCCTGTATAGAAACTTCTTTACGACATGGGTGTGTAAGGTTTGGAGAGTGAAGAACAGGCGTGAGTGTCCATCATAATTTTGGGGGCTAGAAGTGCAGAAACTGCTAAGTTTTTGGATCCTGATACTTAGGTACGCTGCTGGGGACCATGAGTAGAAGTCCCCTCCCACATAACGCTTTCAGCTATATTTACTTCTGCCAGACAAATTTTTTACCTGTACTTGAACATAAGCCTACCACCTCTTTTCTTGCACCTGATATTGCTCAATCTCATCAAACAATTTTTCCTATGAAAAGTATATCTCAGTTTGTCCTTTTTAATTCGGTTTGCCTTACCGTTATTCGTTGCTACGTCTTGTTTCGCTTCCCTCAGAGCATTGTTTCGCTCTGCTCAAGGTTGCGCGGGTAGCTGTCACAGCAGTTTTTATTTGACTTTCTGTCTAAGGCATTCCTGTTGTTTGATCGGACTTTTTTGAGCAGTTATCCGCAACTTTTTGTCCGAAATATTTCCATTTGTCGTGAGTACATAACATATTTCCTTGAGTGGGCTTCTTTGATATGGAGAACGAGATTTTGTATCGAAGAAGCCTTTGCTGACTGTAGAGTCCAAAGGCCCGACCGTCGAGACACTTTAAAAATGATGACAGGGGCTTTACTCCGAAAGATATTCCGGGAACACTGGGCAGAATTTTCAGCATATCACACGGCATCAGCTGAATGGAAGCGGTTTATATGCATGTATAATAAAGTGAAGTAAATAGAAACCGTACGTAAGAGATGAGAATATATGTTTCATCTAGAAAATTTCAAAAATGCAGCATCAACTCAGGTAAATTTTCGCACTAACAACTGGATTCATAATACATAAACAAAAGGTTAACTGTACAGTCCTCAGTCAGTTTGATGGACAGCGGGTAGTAGTGCTATCCAGGACACGCGTTTTTTCGTACTTGGGACTCATCAGCTGGGTGTGCTGGCCGGTCATCGAGCGACGTTGGTCCCACCAAAACTTTTGATACTACGGTTAAAGATAAATATGCAAAGCATTTCCGAGATGAATGGAGATTTTTCGTCACGTGCTGACATCAGTTGGGGAGCCGTCGAAGATCTGGGAGCACTGGACAGCTCTTCCATCTTAAGATGGGACTCCTCGACAGTACACAGTGAAACCAGATTTTCATTGGTTCCCCGACTGATACCGCTCCGTGATGAACGCCACCTCTGAGATAAGCATTAGGAATAGTGTATGTAAACCAATCCAATTAACTATCTATGTACACAATATTATTTGGTTCTACACAGTATTAGGCAGTTTCTGCCTTTGTTCATAGCCTTATTCAAAACGATTTTAACAACCAGACAAAATCCTCTTCGATTGAAGAGAATTTACCACTTAATCAGAAGCTATGTCCCAGGTTAGCTGGCAGAGTGCTCAGCTGATAGTCTACAGGCTGCTGGTGAGAATTCGGCAACAACCCAGCCTTTTATTTCACCTTCAGTCACCACTTAGTATCATCCTTTCGGAGTAATATATTTTGAATTAACATGAAGATGACTGGCACAAAAAGTAATATACTGAAATAGATTTGGATGAAGGGCAATAATCAGGAGAATTTTGGTAGTTGAGGGGTAATAAGACATGAAAGTGTCTTCTCATCTAGGTAAATGAGGTCTTCTTCGAATCACC
Organism: Heterobilharzia americana; assembly: GCA_944470555.2. Classification (NCBI taxonomy): domain Eukaryota; kingdom Metazoa; phylum Platyhelminthes; class Trematoda; order Strigeidida; family Schistosomatidae; genus Heterobilharzia; species Heterobilharzia americana. The sequence continues at coordinate 13,069,814 of OX104132.1, read as the reverse complement.
ACCCCACGATCTGTAATCACTCGTGCTTAACATCCTGAGGATACTATCAAGAAGGCAATTTCTACTGCATGAGTTTGAATTCAACAGTAAGTGACCCCATGAACTGATGCCATTTATTCGTTTGATCATGATTGACATTTCTCAAAGCTAGTCTCACTCTACTAGTGGACACATTAAGTTGTGGCTTGTTATAAACTACTCACTCGAACCACACCATCAAGTACAAGTTGACAACTTTAAGAGCTTACTCACACTCATGTAAAACGTTTAATCTGGCCTCAGTTACTCATCGTCTATATAGCATTTCCGCGAAACCGCGGCAATAGTGTGAATATACCGATGACCTATTTGTTGTAGCCTCATGTCCTCCACGCTTAGTTATCATCATTCGAACGAATTCTTGGAGTGGCATAACAAGAAACAATACACAGTAGTTCACTCTTATTTTCCCACCTGAATCTTGTTGACATTCAAAAGCAATCTAAGTGATAAAGATCTATGTACATATATGAATCCGAATGAATTTTTAGTAAAACAAGGTGAATGGAAAACTTAGTTAAAACAGTGTTACTGGTCTTTTCTGTTCAGTCCTCCGCGAAGTTTGCCGCTAATTGAGGTGATAAGTAAAATTATTGTTGATACAACCAAAATACTTTTCAGATTGGGTTGCTGAAACCAATTTTAAACCCAACGTTGAAAATTGAACACGATATATGTAATATACCGGTGTGAAATTGCTGAGAGTTAAATCTTTGCACATTTTCCTGTTAATATGTGAAACATTTTCTACGGACGTATTCATTGTACAATAGAATGAAGGGTAGTTACCTTTTATTTATGAAGTCAGTCATCGAAATATGAGATCACCCCTGGCTTTGTGAACCTTGCCTGAATAACTAGTTCTCTAGGTACTAGCCCGTCCCAAGCCCGGATAAAGACGGAAGGCTCGGCATAGAGCTAGCAAGCCTGCCACCGATTCAGCCGCTATAGAAACTTCAGAGCGCAAAGAAAATATAAAAAAATGGAAAGAAACTTTTTCCTGGCTGGAATCAGAGACACAAACTGACGTCAGTCGGCGAAAGCCTTCGGGAAGCCAGTCGGCCGGTTTCTTCTCTCGATGATAGCGAAAGTAAGATAGGAAAGTGGAGTGTCCTTGCCATGTATGGACCTAGCTGGCAAGGCTGCCCACAGTGCAAAAGAGATGAGGAGGTATGTTATAGAAGCGCTAGGAATCTGCAAATGCAGATGGAATGGAAGTGGACTGTCCAAACTGTCAACTGGAGAGTCAATAATCTACTCCGGTTACCCGGAAGACAACCACGAGTGCACTGAGTTTTGGAGCGGCTGTCATGATGTCTCCGAGACCATGAAAGGCTCTCATGCAGTGGAACCAATCTCTTCAACCAGCCGGATCGCGACAGCAAGATTCAGCTGAAAAAGAAGGAGAGTCACAATCATTCAATGCTATGCACCTACAAATAATGCAGATGAAGAGAAGAAGGAGGAATTCTGCAGACAACTACAATCAGCACTGGACAAGACCCCAGTTAGAGACGTGAATGCCGGACTGGGAGCGGAAAACACAGGAAGAGAACCAACCATGGGTCGAGAAGAGTTAGGTGAAATGAACGAGAATGGAGAATTGTTTGCGGATTTCTGCGCATTCAACGATCTGGTGACTGGAGGGAAGCACTGTGTTCAAGCACAAGGATATTCGCAAAGCGACATGGATTTGATTTCATCAGATTGACACACTACACTAAAAATCATATCGACTTCATCTCAATGTGAAGAAAGTGGAGATGCAGTTTACTGGACACAGCATCAAGTAGGGGGGCAGATGTAGGTTCAGACCACTCACTATCTAGTCTAAGGAACCTACCTTCCGAATCAAGTTGAACGCCTTCAAAGAAGTTGGTGATAGACCGCAGTTGAAGTTCCACGCCCAGTGCAGAAACTGAAGGGTGAAACTATGAAGGACATCTTCACGGCAGCCATCGAGACGAAATGGGAGGCATTGGGCAACATCCTCGAAGGATTCGACGTGAAAGAACACCGGAACCCTTTCTAAAAATGTGGAGAGAAACCTGTATAACTGTATTAGGAAGGAAGAGGAAACAAGACAAGAAATGGATCTTGACGGACGCGTAGAAGCTGATAGGGGAAGGAAAGGAAGATGGTGAATCAGG